>JADRCH010000107.1:1943886-1997015 GCA_019843965.1 Rhynchomys soricoides | reverse complement strand
GGAGCAGGGGAGCAGTGCAGGAGGCAGGGGAGCAGTGCAGGAGGCAGGGGAGCCCTCATCTGATTCTCCCTGATGCTCCCATCTGCCTGGCTCTTCCCAACCCTGCCTGCTCAGTGGCCAGAGTGCAGAACATTCGTCTGTTTCTAGCCTTTTGGCTAATGACTGTTGATATGTATGTAATACGATTGCAGTTTGAGGACAGAACTTTCCTCTGAAGATGCAGAGGTCTGACTTTTTTACTATGTAGCATATGGTACATACACTCACTGGATGTCCAAAGGATGCATAGTCTGTGTCGTGTTTAGCATGAAATATTAAGTAAGCCTGTGGTTCTTTGAGTTACCACATACCCGTCTTCCAGCATCCTCTTTTGTGTTCTGATGCATTTCCTGCTTCTTGAAACAGTCAACTGAAGCATCAAAACAGTGAAGTCGAAATTTAATTGCTTTTATTTTTAGAGTGCTCTGTCTCCCCAGCAAGAGAGCTTGGAATGTTTGCAGTCACCGCCTCCCACCCCAGCTTCAGCCACTGCAGCCGCAAAGCTGCCATCTGCATTGAAGAGATTGCATGCTCTGCACAATTGTGGGAATGACTTTTGCATGTGTGGTCCTAGGCGGCCATGGTCCTCACCAGGCATGCCGTCCTGGGGTCCTCCATACCCCGTTCCTTTTCTCTGTTGTGTGGTTAGGCACCCACAAGTGCAGGGACATTGGTGGTATTTCTATGCTGGCTGCCATAGGTTGTGTTCCTATGAGCCTTGGTTTTAGGGTTTCGTGTGGGCACAGGCACTGGGCTCTCTGGCAGATACCTGTCATGCTCGTCTCGGAGGGGCAGGGATAAATCATCCTGACTTTACATGTGCATCCCTTGCAATCAGGTGGCTGTTAAACCCAATCCCCAAAGTCCCTCACACGGTTGAGCCTGTGGCAGGCAGGAAGGAGCCCTGGGGTCAGAGGTCTCCCGGCTCCCAATGGTCAGGGGATTCCACTTATCTGGTTTTGTGTGGAGATCTGTCAGTAACCTATGCCAGATGGAGCACCCCCTGTTATCCAGAAACCTCTCCTTGTTCCGGAAGGGAGAGTGCTCCACACAGAGAGAGGTTCTAGGTTCCAGAGAGGCTAGGAAACATTTAAATTTTCTGTGGCTAAGAACGTCACCACTGTCCCAGCTGCCCCAAAGCATAGTGGGAAGGGTCACCCTGTGCTCTAATCTGACAGCTACCAGTTGAAACACCCCTCCTCGGGGAGCAGGCAGTGGGGAGACAGGAAGGTGACGGGAGACAGCATGACAGGGGTCCTGAGAGAATCCTCCCCAGTACTCTGTAGCTGTCTACACAGGAAAGTGCCTTTGTCCTAAATGTAGATGACAAGGAGAGAAAAATGGCAGCTTCAGACACAGCTGCCTAGTCCACAGGAGATGAGGGGCAGCTTCTGGACACAGATGGACCATGCTGGCTCATGGTGGACCAGGGTGGCAGGTCAAGACTCCAGAACCCTGCCTTTGGAAGTCTGTCTTTGGGTCTTTGGCCATCATCATGAGCTAGTGACCTCATAGTCAGTGACTCTGTCCTGGCAGGAACTCAGAGCAGAGTCCCCTGTGTAAGTAATCAAGACAGCCACACAACCAAGAAGAGGTTCTGAGGGCCAGGCAAAAGCCAAGTGGGAAGCCTGGGATAGGCCACAGCTGCAGGCGCTCAGCCCTGCTTCAGTTGTCAGGCCCCTGTGGTACTGGTAACACGCATGAGTCACTTCCCAAGGCCCTGAGTAAACTGGAGCCCTGGGGTGTCCCTGGTGCCCTCCATACACCTTGCTGACTGCCCTGTTCTCAGTCAGCTGAATGGTGGGCACTGCCACTTCACAGAGACTTGCAAAACAGATTTCCTCCAAGGAGTTGCCAGCAGGTGGTCAGAAATGGCAATGCTACTGTCTTGGGATCTGATGGCATAGGGGATAGTGTGCAGATGGCATGGTGGGTGGCAGCAGGAGCTCACATCATGGAGAGAACGTCAGGAGAGATGAGCAAGCATCGGAACCAAGGGTGTAGAATGTAGGCTCATGGGCCAGGGAAGAAGGAGGCCCAGGCCATTGCAGAAGTTGGTCAGGGAGAGGTGCTGAAACATGCAAAGCTGGGGTGCTGTGTCCCTGCCTGGGTGCAGGTGGCAAGAAGTGTGCCTTACACTGTGTTCACGTTTGTGAATGTGCACAGGCTCTCGGCTGTTCTATACACTGTGCTCCGTCCATTCTGGACCCCCTTGAGGTGGCAGATAATCTAATGCCTGCCACACAGAGATCAATACCATGTAGCACACTGAGCAAATGCCACAAGCCACAAAGAGCAAGAACCCACCCAATCCATCCCAATTCACAGAGCATTCACAAAGATTAAAGCCTTATCCCAAGTAAGCCACCTCCTGGTGGCACGGTTCTTCCTATACTGCATTTGGACATACGCAGAGACTCAAGTCAGAAGGGAGTGTCCGGCCCATGGGAGCCCTGCGTTGATAGTAACACTGACCTGGGTGACCGCAGAGGAGAAATACAGCCCCAGCCTGGGCCCTGGGCTTGCTGTCAAGCCACCAGGGAGATACACAGTCTTATTTTAGTATACGTATTGTCCAAGCAAGCCCAAGAAATGAACACTTTCAGTTATCCTGTTGAGTACCGTGGTGACCAGGACCCTGGGACGCAACACAGGCACACAGGAGACTACACCAGATGTTTCTGATGAGATCAGGAAATGCCACCGAAAGAGTTGCGGAAGCCAGTTCCACCTGGGTGGTGAGAGCTCTTGAATGGGTTCATTTTCATAACCTAGAGGCATTGAATTTCTGCCTGTGTTCATTTCCATACCCACAGATTGAAGGCTCACAGGAGATGAGAATGACTCCCTACAGAGTTTTCACAAGTAATTTAAAGTGTGTTTGCTATAGATTGAGGGTAGTTTCTATTTCTCCATGTTGCTGTCTAAGGTAGCTGAATGCGACTGAGGGGAAGTTGCCTCAGAATGTCGAACTAAAGAGAAAGCAAACACTGTTAACAGTTTGGGTGCATTCTAGTGCTAGGGAGGTGGCTCAGTGGGTCGAGTGCCTGCTATCCAAGCGTGAGGCCCTAAGCAGGGCTCCCCAGGAAAACACCAGGCATGGCAGCTCACACCTGTAACTGCAGCACTGAAGGACAAAAGCCGGCAGATCCCAGGACCTGCTGAGCAGACAACCTAGCAGAGTTGGTGAGCACCAAACCCAGTGAGAGGACCTGTCTCAAAAACTAAGCTGGAAAAGTGCTTGTAGAAAGATGCCAGGACATGAACAGACACAAGCACCTACACATATAGGTGTGCACACAATACACACACAGACACTCACCAGGCACACACACACATGCACACCACATACCACATGCCAAACACACACACACACACACACACACACTACACACTCCTCCACCACCACCACCACATACCAAACACACACACACACACACCACACACATATATACACCACATACACACACATACATACCATGCACACACATACCACATGCACATGCACAACACACACACTCACATACTTACCACACACACGTGCACATACACACCACGAACACACACAGAACATACAATACACACACATACACAGAACACACACACATACACACCATGCACAAACACACATACACCACACACCACATACACATACACGTGCACACACATACACACCACTCACATACACACACACACACCACGCACACACACCCCTTGTGTGAACACACTCCATACCAACAGTCAAGAACTGGACCAGGCTTCGCCTGAGGGCATCTTGTAACCGGTGTCTCAGAAAGCACCCCACTAATTGTCTGGCTTTCAAATCTGGAAAAGGCCTGTTCTATTACCCAAAGGTTTTCAAAACTTTCACCAACTCTTCTCTCACTTGAAGGGACTATTTTTGTCCTTAAAACCCAGCAGGGACTAACACCAGCTGACACGGAGCTGACACCATGGGGCGCTCCCTTGATGGTGGATCATGGAAATGAAAGACAGCATTGTGTAGGGCCTGATCACTGTGCTCTGCCAGACATTTGACACCATTGTCCCTGTGGGATCCAGGCACAGTAAGTGCTGTACACAGATCTGCTACTGTCCCCCAGAAGGACCTAAAAATAACTCAGAAGTACTCAGTCCTAAATGCCTCCATTTTGTCTTATGTGGTGAGCCCACACTCTGCGAGAGTGCTAATCATTTCTGACTGTTTCTTTTTTCATATTTCCAAATGATTAAAGAAATGCTCTCTAGCTATATATAAAATAGCATGGCCACTTTAAGAAATGGGATGTTTGAAGCCTGTCCTGTTTAGTAGAGGCTGAGTAGAGAAACCAACCTGGCTGATTTAATTGTGGCTTGCCCTGCTTCACCATCCAACGGCCAATACCAAAGCCTTTGGGAGATCAAGATCGTGGTTTCTGGGATGTCCCTTCGATGAAAGGCAGGAGAACACACCAGCCTCCTGCTCCTCCTCCCAGTGATCTGGACAATGGTGGGAAATGCTTGAGATGTATAATAAAACAAAACTTTAGAGAGCCCTGCAGAGTGGCAGTCTTGTCTGCTCTGTACTCTCTGGTGGGCTCTTGGCTTCCCTTTCTCTGGATTTCTCCAGTCTGATTCCTCTCCTCCCCCTCCTCCTCCTCTCCCTCTTTTGTCCTCTCTCTCTCTCTCTCTCTCTCTCTCTCTCTCTCTCTCTCTCTCTCTCTCCCCTCCCTTTAGTGTGCATTCATTGTGCATGGTTCTGGGTTTCATAAAAACAATTTCTTTCAAACATGCTGTTCAGGCTTTGACCATACTCATCCCCATCCCCCCTTGAGCGACTTGCTTTCCTCTCTTACTGGTCTCCTTCCTCTCCTGACCTTCTTGTACTTACATGCCATTCATATTAGATGGATGGATGGATGAATGGATGGATGGGTGGGTGGGTGGGTGGGTGGATGGATGAGTGAATGGATGGGCAGATAGATAGATACATAGATACATAGATACAAAGATAGATACATAGATACATACATACTATATACTGAGATACATACATACATAGATATGTAGATAGATACATGATAGATACATACATAGATACATGCATACATAGTCTAAAACTGAGAAAAAACATTCAAAATCTGTCTTGTCTGCTTTAATTTATATAATTATTTATATAATTAATATGATCTTCAATTATACCCATTTTCTAGCAAATAGCATAGTTTCATTCTCTTTAATAACTAAAATTCCATTGTTCATATATACTGTATTTTTTTTTCGACAAATCCAATGAACACCTAGGCTGATCCCATAACTCAGCTATTAAGAATAGAGAGGCAGTAAGCATGAACACACAAGCTCATCTGTGATATATTCCACCTACACACACACACATGCGCACACACACACACACACACACACACACACACACACCCCACTCTAGAGTGGCCTTCCTGAGTCATGGTAGTCCCAGTTTCTAAGGACCCTCCACACTGATTTCCATAGTGACAGGACTGACTTTCATCCCCAGCAGCAGAGCACAAGCTTCTCCCTCATCAGCATCAGGTTTGTTGTTTGTATTCTTGTTGCTGGCTAGTTCTGTTGTCTGACTAGTCAATTTGCATTTCTCTGATGACTAAGGATGCTGTACATTTTTTATGTTTGTTGTCTATTTGTACTTCATTTTTAGAAACCATCAGAGAAAATAGTTTGGTATAAACATAAGCAGAGGCTTTGTGCAAAGAACTCTGTGTCTCACAGCTTGGTTAGGTTCTGCCCTGCTTCCTTCCTTCCCTCCCTCTCCCCATTCCCTCCTGGGTTTGGGAGCTATTCCACCTCCCCTGGGCCCTTCTAGGCTCTCCAGTGGCCCTGGAGGCTGGGAATTAAGTCTGAGTTATGCAAGAGCACAGACTAAGATGATTACACATTCATCTTCTGATTCAAAAATAATTGACATTAATTTAATTTATAAAATTAAAGTTAAAATCAACGGCATGTTTAAAACTGCCTCGTTTGCCAGGTGACCAAATCTCTCTCTCTCTCTCTCTCTCTCTCAACAGTATTTCATATACCTCAGTCCATATACCTAGGACTCCTTATGTAGTCAAGGATAACTTTGAACTTTTGATCCTCTTGACTTCAGCTCCAAGTGCTAGGATTACAGGAATGTGCCACCACATCTGGTTGATGTAGTGTTGGGGATCACACTAAGGGTTTCACGCATGCTAGGCAAACACAGCACTAACTAAGCTATGCCCCAAAGCCACAAAGTTTGAACAGTGCTAATGGCTCTCCTCTTGGCATCCTACACTAGAAATCACAGGTGTGTATCCTAGGGTGGAGTTGGCCTCCAGGTGCTGACATTCTGTGTGGTGTTTCACATTACCTACAGACAGAAAGGTCACTGCCCTGTGCCTGGAGACACTGAGCAGGGAGAATATCCCAATCTGCAGTCTTGTTCAGCTCTGCCATGGGAGCACAGCCACAGCAGACAGTCCTGTGACTGAACAGCTGTGACTAGTCCAAAACGCTTCTGTTTGTAAGTGTCGGAATCTGTATACCCCAGGCTTTTTATCTGTCACAAATGCACTTTTACTTGTTTACTTTTACATCAAAGAAGACAGCACACATTCTTAGCTCCAAACTCAGCAAACACAGGTCGGGGCCAGGTGTGGTGCAGGACAGTGTGTACCTGTCACCGGGGAATCCGGTGCCCTTGCTGACTGGCAGGTGTGCTCACTGCAGCATGCATAGGAGAGATCTTCAGTCATGTGGTTCCTTACGGTCCAGAGATATCCAATGGTGGCAGCACATAATCAGCAGATGAAGGCTCTTTGCTAAGCCATTTGCTGTGCACACACATGTCAGTATGAATGTGTTCGTCCACACATTAACATACACTCACACACACACACATACACATACATATGCAAGCTGTACACATACTTCAGTACGTAGCAGTTGCTCCATGCCTTGTCCCAGGCAGGTACTGGAAGAACAGAATGGAACAGACACAGTCATGAATCTGGATTCTTTTACTAATTCCCGGGAACCAGTAAAGCAAGGAGGAGGGAAATAAACCTATAGGATTGTGGCATCTGCCTTCTGCATGCAGGTGAGCAGGATGCCTGGTCTGAGTTTCTTTTCCATGAGGTTGGCTTTCTTGTGCCCACAAGGTTTACAGCACAGTACACGTGTGAAGGTGTGCAGAAAGTTCTCTGCTGTAGCAGCTGGCCCCGTTCTTCTGGGCCAGGCTCTTCCAATTTGGCAGTGGGAGTCAGAGTTTGCCTCTAACCCATCACTCGACAACTCAGTTCTTTTCCTTCACACTAAGGCAATGTTTCTGATTCTATTAGCCTGAGATTTCTGGCTCAGAGCCTTCTCGGTTTCCATGCCAACCGCATGCAGATGTGGTGGGTCCTTGGGTACTGTGTGGAACGGTCTAAGTGGCAGGATTGAGTTGTTAAATTATCAGCCTTGGACCCGAAGCTGTTATCCACAAGAATAGTTCTTACCATTTTACTACACAGTGTGTCTTTGGGGTCTTGATACTGATCACCTTGTACCTCCCAACTGAGATGCTGAGTTTGTATGGAAGTCACCTACAGTCACAGGAGTCTTGTAGCAAAGTTATGTGCTTCTTTATAATGGCTAAGATTCAAGGCACCCCTCACAGACTTGCCACCTATCTATCTCCATCATGGCCTCAAAGAGGGCAAGTAACCTCAACATGGAGGATAAAGGGTTTCTCCAGTACAAGATCTGGTCTGGTTACACAATACAATACAGATGCTAAAACTATCCTCTGGCGATCATGCGGGCTGTGTAGCCCATGGAACCTTTGAAACAGTCCCCAGATCCTATGGAGTGACCTCAACTCAGAGATGAGCCTGCATCAAAGTAGCTCCTATAGCTAGCTCGTCAGTTGGGCAGCCAGCAACTCCTACAGCCACACCTCAGCTGGGCAGCCAGTCTTCCCTTGTTTAGCTTCACATACCTAGACATCCACATTCCTACCGAATGCAGCCCTAATAACAAGTAGACAGGTCCTTATGACTGACAAGTGGGCAGGACCTGATGACAATGGGTTTGGGAGGGTCCTGATCACAAGAAGGAGGGACCTGATGACAAGTGGGAGGGGCTGTTGTGTTGCTGTCTTCTCTCCACTGGATGCTTTGTCTGCAGGACAGATGCTTCAGCCCTTGGAAGGAGCTTGTTCTTGCAAATTCTCCACCAATGCAATGGACCAGGGGGGTTATTTTCTGCAAATGTCAGAGCTGTGTTTGAAGGCACACATGTGTAAGGCCAGCTTCAAGGGGTTGAGGAAGGAAGATGGTTGAGGCAGGTTCAAGCCTTACTTGTGCTGCAGAGTGAATTCAAAGCCAGTCTGAACAAACTAATGAAAAATAATATAATACAATATGGTACAATACAGTCTGATATAATCAGAGCTTGGCTCAAAATTTAAAATGAAAAAAAGACAGCCTCACCTCACATGCTTGAGGCCCCAGGTTTTATCTCCAACACTGGATGTAGTGAGAATTCTGGAATTTCAATTTCTTTAAAAACGCAGGAATACTGTAAGGATGTGCTTTCATTTTAATCCCAGGTGTGGGGATGTGGGGCTACTTCAGACTGTCCCCAGAGGCAGCCTATGATTTGCCTCGTGCTCTAGAAGAGGCATGGTTTTGCCAACAGCAGATAGTGTCTGTGACTGTGTGACATTTGGAATTCTGGGAACTTTTCAGAGAGTATATAAATGCTAGGGCCCTGAGAGGCGTCGGTGGTCATTTGGGGAGAGAGTGGTTTGTTAGTAGTCATGCTCAAAGAAGAAACAAGAAGAAAACAATTAGATACAAGTCTCTCTCTCTCTCTCTCCTCTCCTCTCTTTCCTATCTAGTGATGGGGGGGGTGTAAAACTGGAGGGAGAAAAGGTGGGAGAAAGAAGAACCCACAGTGTAGCCTTAGAGGCCATAGCATTCTGCAGGGATTCAGGAGCAATGCTCACCCTGTAACACTTCTATAACACTTATTGGTTCTAGGCCTCTTTCTCAGTATCATGGCCATTTGTTTGTTGTCAGACATTCCTTCTCAGAAACTGACTGTGGACCTGGGTGTACCTCTGTTAGCTCATGCCCGAGTCGCTGGATCTGTGACCCCACAGATCTTGGCTTCTTGCCTTACCTCACTGGGGCCTGGGGTTTGGACCTCTTTGCTCTCGATGCTTTTCTCTGGAGGATCCACCCCAGAGGGTCAAGGGCCACTCACAGTGGTAAAGGCAATAGCACTTCCTTCTTCTGGTGGCCCTGCTCCCTCATTTCCTGTGGTATCAGATCTGATTCCCAATGATGAGACATCAATGCTGGGCATCTGTCATTGACAGAAATAAGCACTTGTTGAAATATAAGGCAGAAAACAGTTCTTTATGGCAGTGATTGTCTTACTTGTTCAGTATTTATTGAGCATCTACTATTTGCACAACACTCCAGTAAGATAGGGGAACATACTTCTAAAGGACTCAGGGTAGTGATGTGTGTGAGTGAACAGTCGAAACACAGACCTTGATGATGCCCATAGGATACATTTCATAGGTAGGATGAGTAAAGTCAGACAACACCTGAGTCTGAGGAAGAGAAGCTGACCATGTGCACGGCACAGTCTTGCTGAAGCTGTAGCTCCACACCACCTGCCCTCAGCAGATCATCACCTCGGAGAACAATGCCCAGGCAGATAAACATGGAAAATGAGTCCTTCAACTCAGAGCCTCTGAGGAGCCTGGGGGTGCAGAATCATCTTCCCACCATTTAGCCACAGAGCAGTGTTCCCAGGAAAGATCAGCTTCTCACTGCATACAGTGGCCTAGCACTGTGGGAAATGGATCAGGGAACTCTGGGAGAGCAAGGACATGGGAGGCAAGGGACACAGCCGTGGGGCGGAGGGCAACAGATGTAGAAGCTGAAGTCCCCAAAAGCCTATTGTGAAATGGAGAGGTCAGAGCAAGGAAGAGGCTTGCTTAGCCTTAGCAGAGAGGGCCTTAACAGGACGGAGCAGGGAGAGGTAAGGAGGGAGAGCCAGCAGGCATGCAGGTATGCACACATCAGAGAAGACCTGCTGAAACTCCCTGTCTCCAGCATTGTTTCAGTGTGGGGCAGAGTGCTGTAGTTCGTGGTGACAAGGAGGGAGGGGTGATAGACCCATCGCAAGGGCTCTGTCAGTGGGAACTGGGAGACTGTGGGTCAGGAGCCTCTTAGCTTCCTAGAGCTCTCAGGGCCCACTAGTAGCAGGCATGTGCTGTCCCACAGCACTGAGCTGCAAGTTCACATTCATATGGCCACAAGCCATAACCTCCCAGGAACCTGGGGATTGAATGGAGTGCATCCTGAACACCTCCAACATCTGGTGTTGCTGACAACATATGGTGTCCCTGGATTTATGGTTGCAGTTGACGTTACCTAGGGGTCATAGCGGTCCCTTCTTTGTGCATGAGCTTCTTTCTTCTCACAAGGAAACCCCCATTAGATTGGAGCCCATCCTAATCCAGCCAAAGTTCCTCTTGACTTGATTACATCTTCTCAGACCCTATTTCCAAAGTCACAATGACTGGTGGATAGGCATGACTCTGGGGGTGCTGTCACCCTAGGGTAGCACTGTATTCCCCAACAAAGGTGGGAGCAGAGGTATACATTGGACCTGTTGCATTAAGGGAGCCGAATGATGCACAGTCATGGGGGAAGTGGGTGCCTAGAGCCTGACAAAAGAAGTCTCTTCAGTTCAGCATAAAAGACAGCTAAGGACGCATGTGGACTAGGACTGTGCTTTTATTTATGGTGACAGTGTCTACTGGGATAGTGATGTTGGGTCTTAAGTAGGACACGAAAGACAAAAGGGCCTTTGGAGCCTAGGGAAGTTGGGGGTTGGGGTACTGGATACTATCCTGGGGCCACACAATCCAGGCCTCAGTCTCTCTGTGGGACTAAAAACCAGAACTTTTGGTAGATTTAGGAGATGTAAGTTAGTGACACTTGAAGAGGCAAAGAAGATGAAGACCTAAAAGAGTGGCCACATGGTGGGCCAAGGTGGGGTGTGCATAGTGCATAGTGCATAGTGGGGTGGTAGGCAAGTGAATGGGTGGATAGGGAGATAAATAATGGATGAAGGGTGAGGATGGGTAGATGATAGATAGATGATAGATAGATAGATGATAGATAGATAGATAGATGATAGATAGATAGATAGATAGATGATAGATAGATAGATAGATAGATGATAGATAGATGATAGATAGATAGATGATAGATAGATAGATGATAGATAGATAGATGATAGATAGATAGATAGATAGATAGATAGATAGATGATAGATGATAGATAGATAGATAGATAGATAGATAGATGATAGATAGATGATAGATAGATAGATAGATGATAGATAGATAGATGATAGATAGATAGATGATAGATAGATAGATAGATGATAGATACATGAATGATAAATAGAAAGATGATAGATAGATAGATAGATAGATAGATAGATAGATAGATAGATAGATAGATAGATAGATAGACAGATGATAGACAGGGATGGATGGATGGATGGATGGGCAGATAAATGGACAGATGGGTGGAGTGGAGAAGTGGTAAATACATATTAGATGGATAGAGCTTTTATTTGCTCCGGGGATTAGAATTTTTTTACTACCCAACGCTGTAATGACTTATCAAAACAAGACTATGAGGGAGCCCTAGGTACTTGGGCGATTTTGCACATGAGGTTGTCAAGCCATAGGACATGAAATCACATGCTGTAGGTAGTGGAACCAAGAACTGACATCAGCTCTGTCTTATTCCAGACCCCTGGTCCACGTGTTCATAGTCAGTTGAATTTTCAACTGGTGTGTACTATGAACTGGCTCTATAGTGCTGACAAGATCTGGGAATCGCCTTCAGCTGTGGGCTACCTGAGACACTGCTTTCTGGGGTGAGCACTGCTCTGTATCTGTGCATTATTACAGAGCAGAGCTATTGTGTCACTGGAGCCCATGTTAGGAGAACCTGTGTGAATATGGGGGTCTTTTTTATTGTTCATGTCTACACTGACTACATTAGTGCAGCTGGATGGTGGGCTATTGCCCGCATTGTGCAAAGGAACCTCTCACTCAGCAAGACTCAGAGTGGCCAAGTATGTGGGTAGGCCTGGCGGAATATAGTCCAGCTCTTGCCTGAGGCTCTCCGGTTATTGTGACCCCTTTCTTGATGTGGGAGGTCCCTGGGTGAGCTATTTGGAGTACATAAAAACTATATGTTCTGAGCACACAAAAGAGGCATTGGTGTGTGATGGGTGGGTTGACAAGATTCATTTGTGGAAGTGCTTAAAGCCATCGCCGCGGGCAGCCTGGCAGGCAGCCACGTGCCTTTCATAGATGCAGAATTTCTGTCATAGCAAGTCCACAGACTTCACCATGGGCCTTTTTGTTTCCTATGCCCTCCCAGGTGACCCTGAGCCCAGGCTGCCAGTGGCAGAAGTATTCCATGAACAAGGAAGGTCCTCTCTAGCCTGGCCCACACTTCCAGATTCCACAGCTCCTCTGCAGGCCTAGGCTGCCTCTCAAGTAGGCCAAGTGGTTAGAAGCCTATAGGTGTCCCCACTCCCCTCTTCTCCAGGTAGGAGCAGGGCTAGATGCAGCTATGTGCTTGCCCCGAACCACATACCTCATGGTTTCCATCAAGGGCTGGATGCAGAGACTGAGGCTTAACTGTGCCTTGGCCCCAGACCTCCCTTCTTCATCTGTACCTTGACTGTATCTCCCTTCTTGACTGTGTCTGAGAGTACAGCCAAAGCCCTGCTACCCAGGCCAGGCCTACTGCATCCATATCCAGAGGGTATGGAACCTGCAGGTCCCCACCCCTATAAATTACCTTCCAGCCTTGAAGGCAGTACCCACTCACTCATCCATGATTACTGAGGCACTGAGCCACATGTCTTCTTGGCTAGAGAGCTCTGAGCAGCCTCCCCCAAGCCGGCCAGACTGGCAGTCTCCAGATTTATCCGCTTATCTGTACAGCTGCTGCAACTAAAATTCCCACAGATTGGAGCAAGCAACTGAGCTTTAGAAGAACCCCAGAGGAAGTTGTCCTGGCTTACCTCACATCATTGGTGTCCTGTACCCTCCACATTAGTGTCCTGTATCTCTACACACACACACACACACACACAGAGAGAGAGAGAGAGAGAGAGAATGTATTTTCCACTCTGGTGTTTTGGAAGCAGCTAAAATCTTAGCTAACTTTTCTCTGTCTGAGACCATCTCTACCTCCCAAGTATTTCTCACCTATAAAGAAAATTCAAAAGACCTCAGAAAGATCAATGAAGACCTCAAGATTCCTTCCGCTGCAGCCAAGTGGTCACAGGCAAGAACAGGGTTGGGGAGGGGCTGGGGTGCATATTCTCACTCTGCTGAGGCAAACGGTCATGTAAGAGAAGGCTGGCAACAGGCCTGTAAGCTAGTGTGCACTGCACAGTAGGAATCTTTAGCATGTCACCTGACCAAAATCATGAAAGTGAGGCACAAGCTTTAAATCATGAGTCTAAAGCCCAAATCTCAAGCAGCTAGTGACACATTCTCTATGTTACAGATTCCACCAGAATATTCTCTCTAGTCCTGGGTTAGCCAGTAGGGATTGGTCTGAACTGTGCTAAAGTGGCCGCTCGGGCATGTTTAGATAGGTGGCTGTATTTGGGGCCATTCTTCCTGAAGTGACCCTAGGCTAGATGCCAAAATCACTTCAACTGTCCCGTAGAATCCAGCTGTTGATTTTGACCCTGTGGTGACCATAGCCAGATGAAGTGGCCCTCGATGTGCAAAGGCTTCCAGCTCCGAAGGCAGCTGACCCAGTCCAAGGCCTTCCATGTGTGTCCCATACCCATGTTGCCTACGATTCAGGTTTCTTCACCTGTGTTTGTCCACGGAACCCTGTAAAAGAATCAGCATTTCCAGAAGTGAAGGGGGAAGGGAAGCACATGCCTACTATGCCCCCAACTTTTAAACTCGTCCCCTGGGACCCCAGAACCCCATGCTTGTGTTTAC
The DNA here is from genome assembly GCA_019843965.1 of Rhynchomys soricoides. Lineage (NCBI taxonomy): Eukaryota > Metazoa > Chordata > Mammalia > Rodentia > Muridae > Rhynchomys > Rhynchomys soricoides. The sequence continues at coordinate 1,982,910 of JADRCH010000107.1, read as the reverse complement.
ACTTTTTAAACACCCACATTTCCTTAGAGAGAGTCCAGACTGTCCAGCCTGAGAAGATATCTGGAAAGACACTTGGGGGGGAAGGGTGGAGATGGGAAAGCAAAGGGCTGTTTTCGGAATGTAGTTTTTATGGATGCGACAGATGAAGCACACACTTAGCGACAGCCCCTGACTCACTGGAGACAACAGTGTTATCTGAGGCTGACTTTGAGTGAGACCCTCATGCTGAACTACAGCCGATGATGGAGGACCTTAGTAGTTTCAGAGGAGACTGGTGACCCTGCTGTCCCATTTGCAAGTATAATACGGTGTTGCACAATTCAACGCGGTGACTTACCAAAGACAGTTTGTGGGCAGGACAAGGTCAGCCTCAGAGTTACCCCAGCAGCATACAGCTGTGTAAGGATATCTGTTCTGTTACTCCCGTGTTCTGCTTTGCATGTAGCAAGCCACCTCACACATGTGGGCCGAGGACTTGTCAAACCCCAGCACCATGCAATGGTTTGTTTCCCATAAAGCTTTGGTGCTGAATTCATTATCTTGGTACCTGGGAGCCTGAATAAATGATTATATCTATGAAGCTTTCTGTGTAGCCACAAAGGATTATGTAATTGATGTTGATTTACATAACTGATTACGTTGATTACAAAATTGATGTTTATTTCTAAAGCAGACTTAGTCAATGGCAGGTTTAGAGGGTTTCAACTTTTAAGAGAAATTCACACTTCAAAATGACTCGTTGGCTGGATATAATGATGGGAATCCATAATCCCAGCAATCAGAATCATGAACTCAAAGCTAATCTAGAACTATGTAGAGAAACTTTGTCTCAAAAATAAAGGACTTGGAGTTGGGAAGACGACCCCATAGATAAGGCTCTTGTTATGCAAGCATCATGGCCTGAATTCAGAAGCCCAGTGCCCACATAAAGCTTAACATAATAGCATGCATGTAATCTGTAGCAGCATGTAAGTGCTCAGTGGAGGGATGGGAGGTGAGGACAGGAGAATTCCTCAAAACCAGCTAGCCTGGTGTAGACAGCAGTCAACAAAAGACCCTGTCTCAAGGTAGAAGGTGAGAACCCCCATCCAAGATTATCTCCAAATCTCCACACACACATGCTGTGTACACATGCACCCGTGCCCACAGACATGCTATGCCGGACAAACACACACACATGTGAACACCCGCCCGAAGCTTCTTTACATAAAAATAAAGGACATATAAAATAGTGATAGTAATCGTCAGAGGAGCCGTGGGAAGTGAAGAAAAGGCGGACTCTGAAGTGATCACTGAACAGAAGGAAGTCGTATCCAGACAAGCATGGCCTCTGAAGACGTGATGGGGAGGCTGACCACAGTGGGCTTCGGTGCGGCATTCTGAGCCAGCTCTCACTTGTGGTCCATGTGGTGCCCTGTTGGGGAACAAGAGGGAAAGCAGGTGGAGGATTTAGAGGGGCTGACAGGATGCATGAGCTGCCAGCCTGGTGTCCACATACCCTGGATCACTCAGTAATGTGGTACATGATGGACTCCCGTGACAAAACCTGAGGGGTATATAAATATACCCCTCCCAGGGTGTGGGGCAGGATGAAGAGGAGGAGGAAGTCGGAAGAGAAATGGGGAGGAGGGAGAGGAGGAAGAAGGCAGGGCAGAGGGAGAAGTAGGAGAGGAGGAAAAAGAGGAGGAGCAGATTCCTGGCTGTCATCACATGGAAAAGATTCTGAAGGAAGAATCAATGGGCAAAAGAGAACCCTGAACATGTCGACAACTGGACAGAAAGCCAAGATCACATAGAAGATCTGCTACTGTGACCTATGGCTGGCCAGCTCAGCAAAAGACAAGCCTCCTGAGTCATGACTCCAGAGATCTTTAATAGCAAATGTCACCCCAAATGTCAGGGCCCTGTGAGTTTCTGTGCTTCAAAAGCTGCTTAAGATCCCCGGCACCCCTGGACTGCTCAGGAGAGCACTTCCCCTTCCCCTTTCCATCGGCCAGGCTGTCGTCTGACCTAAGCGTTCTAGGGCTTAGCTGTAGACTGGAGTTCTTTAGACATGCTCTCTGTGCCCGTTTTGGTAAGAGCAGGTCTGGGTGTATCACTAAGGATGACATAGATCCATTCTGTAAATGAGGTCTGAATGGAAGGCCTCCCTGCTTTAACTTGACCAAGGCAGCGGTCCTGTATGCATCCCACCGTAGGGCCATGGGTGGCAGATTTAGGCTCCTTACCACACTTCTTGCAGGAAGGGAGGAGCCACTTTGGAGACACAGAGGCCTCTCTGTGTCTCACAAATAACTGTATTCAAAGGACACAAAGCCCAACTGTTGTAAAAATATTAGTATTCAGATGCGCTTGTGTTTTGTTAATGCATTTAATTCCTCACAGTATAGCTGTTGTCTTCTCTCCTCGTTTGCATTCATTTCTGTCAGCTCCAGAATTTATAGTGCAACTCCAGAACCAGGCTCCTAGGTGCTTCTGCCCGGCCTCCACCTGTAAGTCATCACTGCATCCTTGCAAACCCCACTTCACCACAGCACCCCAGAGTGCCGCGTGTGCCTTTCAAACACTGTGCAGTGACGAAGTCCTGTTGAATCCAGCCAGTGGCCAGGAGGAACGATGCCAGCAACATCTCCGCCCACTCGGCCTTGCTCTTCCCAGTCACCCTGAACTGAGTGGCCTATTTCCATAGTGCCTATCATGATGACATGCATCATCCAATAGAGGCCTGGATGAGACCACAGCCATCCTGGTTCCCAGAGTCAGGGTTGCCCAGGCCCTTGTCACCAGCAAATATTTATTCTGCAAGATTGGTTTGTGGTGCAGCTTTGGAATGAGGTCATGCTTATCGACAATCGACAATGTCATTTGTGGGTCAGTTTAAAGACCTATGTGTTTTGCTGAGTTTGGAAGCCTCTGGGATGTGGGTGTTGTGTTTACACAAACTTCTGTTAATATACACACCAAGGGCACGGCCTGCCTTGGGCTTCATATCAGCTGTTCCAGAGCCAGTGGGCTGTCATCCATGTGGCCACACACAGTATCTGATCAAAGGAACCCATGTGAGCTTTGCAGCTCTGGAGCACCAGGTCATTTCAGTTTACCCTAGAAACCTTGGAACAATAACACACTGAGAAATAAGACAGCCAACTGGAGTCAGAAGTCTTCTGGGGTTTTCAACCAGGAGACATTTTATATATGTTCCTTTTTTTTTTTTTTTTTCTCCATCACCTAGGACATTGGAAGCAGGAAGCCAGCACAGTGTCACCCTGGTCCTGTCAGCAGCTATAGTAGTGTGTAGCAGCTCCTTCTGTGTAAGCACTTGACACAAAACACAGATGGCCTGTGCTCCGCTTCTAATGGTGTTTTGTCTACCTCTGTGAGTGCACACATGCACGTTTGACCCTCACCAAGTCTATACGTGACTGGTATGAATCACAGGTCAGCTATGCTGGCCCCGAAGAGTGGCTACTGAGAGCAAACAGGAGAGCCCTCCAACAAGACTGTCTCATTACCCACCAAGATTTTAACAAGTGTGAATCCAGAGAAGCAGAGATACCCCAGTCAGGAGAGCCCTGCTTCAGACTTGTCCTGGTTACCAGCACCAAGATTTTAAGGACCAGGAATGACGGAGAGTGTGTTCTCAGGAAGTGCATCTCTTCCAGAATTACTTTAAAGCTCAGTGTCCCAGATCTACAGTGATTAGTTTTCTTGTTGCCCAGACAAAATACGTGACCCAGGGAACTTAAGGAGGAGAAGGGTTATTCTGGGCCACACTTGGAAGGTACAGTCATAGTAAAAGAAGCATGGTTGTAAGAGCGAGTCAGCTGGTCATACCACCCTCAGTCAGGAAGCAGAGAGAGAGAGAGGGAGAGGGGGGGAGAGAGAGGGAGAGAGAGAGAGAGGGAGGGAGAGAAAGGGAGAGGGAGGGAGGGAGAGAGAGAGGGAGAAAGAGGGAGGGACAGAGGGGGAGAGAGAGAGGGGGAGGGAGAGAGAGAGAGAAGGAGGGAGAGAGAAGGAGGGAGAGAGGGAGGGAGAGAGACAGAGACAGAAAAAGGCACAGAGATAGAAAGACAGAGAGAGAAACAGAGATAGACAGAGAGACAGAGAGAGATGGAGACAGGAGAGAAAGGGGTGCTGCCTAGCTTGCTCTCCCGTGTATTCATTCCAGGCCCCTGGATGATGGAACCTTGTCACTCACATCTAGGGTTCATCTTCCCCCTGTAATTAACCTAATCTAGAAACTACAAACAAACCCATAGGCTCATCTCCTGGGTGATTCTAATTGTCTCCTAGATAATTCTAGTCATCTCCTGGGTGATTCTAATTGTGCATCTACCCGTTTCCTGGGTGATTTTGCATAAGAACTTTAGCCATTACATCTCAACACAAACAAAGACCCTCACAGGGACTGTTCAGAGTGAAACCTTTTTGATCTTTTTCTCATTAGTGTGTTCATATTATCCAGCTTACAGAAGTTGTGTGTCAAGGCCGTGGGTCCTTCACCAGGCCAGAGGTATCTATCTCTGGAAGTTCTGCTGGCCATCTGGCCCCTGTGCGGTGGATGGAGACATGGGTGTCAGGCAAGCTCAGGTGCAGTGTCACCTCCTTGAGAGGTAGTCAGTGCACACACAGTGTGCCTGGGATGAACACTTTCTTTTGGGGAATCTGGAATCTCTATCCTCACCACACAGGAAGTCTGAGGGACAACCCTCCTCCCCAATTCCCCAAGAACAAAACATCAAACAGTGACTTGGCAAATGGCGTTGCACACTCGTGACTGTGAGCTTTCTATCTGATGAGATGTAGCCCCCAACCCACCAACCGTGGTCACATCTGCCTCCTGATAGGCTGGGCTCCATCCTCACTGTGATGTATCTGGGCTGCCAGTGGAGTTGTCCAGGTCCTGTGAGGTGCTCACGATTCCCTGACACAGTTACCAGAAAGCACCTTAAAGGAAAGTGTCCACCACTGCCACCTTGTTTCACCCCTCTTGGCCTCTTCCTTCTTTCTGCCTCCCCAGAGTATAAACCTGGAGAGTCCCTGGAACTGCCTGTCCCTTTATCCCTGCCCAGGCACCATGTCATGTGAGGGTCTCTATCATCTGAACTCTGAGCTATCCAATTCTCTTGGCTCATCCATCTTCCCTGGACCAACCTTCCTACAACTTGGGCCTACCTCTGCCCTTTCCAAAACCAGTTTTCAGCAGACAATGACCCCCATTCTACCTTGATCCCTCTGCCTCCTGGATTCTATTTCCCAGGACAGTGCAGCTCAGGACCTGGAGCTTCTTCCTGCTTAGGCCTCCAGAGTGTGTCTGCTCTGTCACTCCAGCCTCTTTCCCCGGGTTCTAGACTGTCCATCTGCAAGGGTAACCTCCCAAGGGCCCTACTGTTGGCCCCTCACCTGCTGTCTGTCTTCATACGAGCTCCTGATGAGAGAACACACACATGCTACCTGACATGTTACTGCACTGTGGGGTCAAGTGACTCAGCTGTGGTGGTCGGGAAGAATTATGCTGTTTGAGGGCCACAAGCTCCAAGAGTCCATTCTATGGCTCCTCCATGCAGGTGGTGCCAGCATTCCTTGGCGTCCTGTGGCTGTGGTAGCATCTTTGACTTCTCCGCCTTCCACATTCCTTTTTGGGTATTGGGTCTCTGTGTCTGTTTCCTCTCTCACAAGAACCCCAGGTGCAGGATTGCATCCACCATACTAACCATGAGCCTATCCTCAATGGATCACTTCTGCAAAGACTCTATTTCCAATTAAAGTCACAATCGTAGGCAAAGAGGGGGCTAGGCTATGAAAATATTAATGGGGGAGGGGCATTCAATTCTTAGCATACATTTCTTTATCTGATTTCCCCCACTAAAATGTAAGTTTTGTGAGAAAAGGAACCAGACCTTATTCATTACTGTGGCTTTAACATTTAGAGAAATTCATTCCTCCTATTCAATAAGTAATTGATAGTGGATAGCTGGAAGGCCAGCAATGCATAGGTGCGTGCACATGTGCATGTGTACATGTGTGCACAGATTGCTGGGCAGGTGGCCGAGGTGGGGGTGGATTAAGAACGGATAAAGAAGGGGATAGATGAATAATGTCAGGTAAATACCACTGGGTGGGTGGGTGGATGGATGGACGGATAGATGGACAGATGGGCGGATGGTAGGTAGATAGATGAATAGAATAGATAGAAGATGGATGGATTAGTAAGGTGGGCAGGTGATGGATAGGCTGGAAGGGTCGTCAACAGAGAGAGGGTGAGTGAGCAGATGAATGGACCGTGCCAAAGGAAAGTGTGATCTAACTGCATTTCTACGGTCAGTGATAGTGTTGGAAAAGGAAGTTAGATTCCATCCATTTAAACCTCACACTAAGTTGAGAGGGAATGGACTTGTTCCCACTGGTGAGCAAAACATTGTATTTCCCATGTACTCAGTTTTTGAAGTGCTCAGGTCCCCCGTGAAGCAGTGTGGTTAGTGAGGTCCGAATGCCCTGAATAAGCAGTTCCTGGAGCCAGAGCCTCCAGTGGAATCCGAGAGAGAGGAATGCTCAGTGCCCTGCTTCCCTGGTCTGTAAGCTGCAGAAAGCTGTGGGAAGTTCTGTTCTCCATTGAAACACTAAAAGCACCTTTTGTCAAACAACAGCTTTGGGGCTTTGTGCCCTGGTGGCCTTTTACACTGTAGACAGCCCACAAGATACCTAACCTTTCAGGGCTCTCTGGTACAGTGAGAAACTCAGGAAATGTTTTGGTTTGATTGCTGTGAGCTCTCGGTACAGTGAGAAACTCAGGAAATGTTTTGGTTTGATTGCTGTGAGCTCTCGGGCCACCGCCCTTTCCGGTGGTTCTTTTGATGAGGACCTGAAGATGGCCCCTGAGCCATGTATACCAAGCAAGCTCAATGCAGGTTAGCTCCCTCTGGTTGGAGCAAACCAATGTGCTATGAGGCTCCTTGGGCCCTGCACATATCTGTGCGTTTTATAGGAGACAGCTAGTTCAAGACCCCAGGAAGAAAGCGGCTTTGTCCCTCTCTAGGCTTTGCACAGGCCCACATTCATATCTTATTGTTGTTGCAGGGGAGGCAGATGCGATCCAGAACAATGGGACCTCGGCTGAGGACACAGCGGTGACAGACTCCAAGCACACAGCAGACCCAAAGAATAACTGGCAGGGTGCCCACCCAGCTGACCCAGGGAACCGCCCCCACTTGATCCGCCTCTTTTCCCGAGATGCCCCGGGAAGGGAGGACAACACCTTCAAAGACAGGTCCTCAGAGTCCGACGAGCTCCAGACCATCCAAGAAGACCCCACAGCAGCTTCCGAAGGCCTGGATGTGATGGCATCACAGAAGAGACCCTCACAGCGACACGGATCCAAGTACCTGGCCACAGCAAGTACCATGGACCATGCCAGGCATGGCTTCCTCCCAAGACACAGAGACACGGGCATCCTTGACTCCATCGGGCGCTTCTTTAGCGGTGACAGGGGTGCGCCCAAGCGGGGTTCTGGCAAGGTGAGCTCCGAGGCATAGAGGAGCTGTGGGTTTAACTGCAGGAAGGAAGGAGAGGTGGGCAGATGAACTGGGCCAGTCACCATCGCAGAGCAAACGTGTCCCTGTGTCTGAGATATTAGCCCTGATGGGACAGTGCTGATGGCCTGCGGGAGTGGGAGTGGAGTGGGCGTGGTCACCACTTAGCCTATTTCTACTTGTTTTGCTCTCTTTGTCCTTGCTCACAAGGGACTGCGATTGGGCGTCACTCAGGAATGCAAGGGCTTTCTGCATCCTAAATTTTGAGGCACCCCGGATGTAGCATTGAGACTACGGGTTCTTAGGTGTATGTACATGAGCTATGCCTGGGGCTTCAGCCGATTCTGCCTGTGCACAGTACTTCTGGTTTCAGTTCTGGTTTGTGCTCATTCTCTGATGGATTCTAATTTCTTGCCGCTGTGTAACAATGGTCCAATTGAGGCGAGGAGGTCTGCTGAGCAAACCCCGGCACCGCCAGCAAACTTTCCCCTTTGTCTTAAGTAGTTTGATGGGGGTGGGGATGTTCATGACCAAAAAAAAGAAAAGATTTTGTGTGATTCCATTAATTTAAATATAACTTGGGTTTCATGATGTTTCAAAAACAAATGTCCTGTGAATTAAAATGTATCAGAAGATAAAATGGTGCAGGTGGTCCAGTTTCCAAGAGCAACATCTGGGATGGGCTATGCATGAGCCTGTGGTTCAGGTTTGACTAGCAGCTCGTGTCAGGCAGCTGCCACCTTCTAAGTGTGTGGCATTTTCCATGACTCTGTTTGATGGTGAGCAACTCTTGGGAGAGATGCAGATAGGATATTTAAATCAAGCCCTGGTCTTTGAGTACCCTCACAGCCTGGGAGCTATTTCTGCCTGTAAGTTGTGTCTGTTTTCAAAGCCCTGTGAGGCAGAGGCCTCTCCACGGCTCTAGAGCCATTGGCAGTGCAGTTTGAAACGCTGGAGTCTTCAGCCACACTTTTGAGAGTGAGGATGGTTGTGAACTGCTGGACTCAGTGACAGCTCTCCTGCCCTGTGGCCACCAGAGCCCCTTGGGTGTCTCAGCAGCAGTCTGGCCCACACCTGGATGTCACCTCTATTGATTGTCACTAACACTTGGTATGTCTTACTTGCTAACAGAATTCAAGCTGCACCAGGTTCCTTCAGGGTCTGCGCTCAGCATGATACATCAATCTTGTTTCCAATGCTGATTTACAGTACAGTGGCTTTTCAAGCACTCTTCTCAAAGTGCTTGAGATCTGGAGGCTCCTGGCTGCCCCCTGAGGTCATCTGTGTAACCAAGCCAGCACATGCACACAGCGCCACCCAGTCCTCGCAGCTGAAGGAACAGGACTTAAACTGTGCAGGAAAGATGAAATAGCTAAAGGCACAGGTCCTAGAACCAGTTTTGTGGTCATGGTTCAAGCTGAGACACCATAATGTGTTCATGTGTTGCTCCATGGCTCTCCCAGAGTGGACAGATGGGCCTCTCCATCCACTGCTTTAAAGTCACATGCTTTTCCAATTTTTAAAAGAAGAAATTCAAAACTCAGAAGCAGTCCAAATATTTGCCATATATACATATATGTTATTTTTTAAATAATTGGGATTTTTTAAAAACCATTACTGTGCTTTTTGAATATGAAGGATTATTTAAATGAACAGCCTTCATACCAAAAAGTCCCTCGGTATTTGCATATGTGGTCCTTATGGTCTCGTTATTTATTAATTCTTTAAGTTAGCATACAAAAATGGGGTTATGGCATTTCCATACTGAGTTTGTGATGATCCTCCCCTGTACCCTCCTGCAGCTTGTTCCAAGCATAGCCAAAGGTGCCTTCCTCTGCTGGAAGCTCCATGCCCAGGCACACAGCAGGGGTCCGGTCATGGTGTCCAAGCCTCTTGGATTGTGGGTCCTTGGTTGTTTAACATTGGCGATGGAGACTTAACTCACTCTACAGCTGGCTATAAATCACAATCACCATAGAAGCAGTCAGGGGCGGTTACAGTAATGAACTGTTAGGAGTACTTGTTTCTAATGGTATTTTGACTTTTGTAGATGGGGGGCAGGGCTTGTTTTCCTATACCACAAAGGTCCTTAAGAAAGTTGCAAAGAGCCCACCTGAGGCAGTATGTGTCTCCTTGCTCCCTACTAGATTCCTGGCCTAGAACAAATGATAACATGTCCCCACATAGATCTTGCAGCCTAGAGCAGAGTTCTCCATGCTAATGAAGTATCTTGAGGTCCTGAGGGTTTAGCCAATAAGCTTCCCTTCTCGGACATTCCTTCCTGCAAAAGGTATTTAATCTCTGGTCCATCCTGAGAAGGTGTATGCTCCCATTTTCTAACGATGAACAATCAATAAACAGTTTGGAACCAAAAAAATAAAGAAAGAAAGTTGAAAAGAATGGAGTCCAAAGACTATTGTCACTTGTGACAAAAGCCAGGACCCTCTTTGTCATTCTAAGATAGGCATCTAACACTCAGGCAGGGTGCTCAGGTAGGGCCACCACCTGACACCTGGAGATGCAGCTATGCGACCTGCCTGTGTGGAAAAGGGTCCCCCAAAAGAACCTGGGAGACTCTGAAACCCCTCCCTTACCCTGCAGAGGGACTCCTGGTCATGCTGTCTCCTGCATCCTTCCTCCCTCCCTCCCTAGGCACGTGGTGCTTCCGTGCCATGCAGAGCCACCACCTCCAGCTCCCAGAATGCAGGGACAACACGCAGCCTTTGTGTGTTTTCCGGGCTGACATTCAAAGGCAGCACACGAAGAATGCCCTGAGAAGGCATATTCTTCCGAGATCTGTGGTGGTGAAAAGTCCATTTACAGAGAGCATTCTCCTTTGTCCTGGGAAAAAAAGGAGGCTGTGCTGTGGCCTCTGAGGAACGGGTTTCTCGGCCAGTAGAATGTCCAGGCCTTGTGGGGCTGTGAGGAAAAGAACAAAGACACCTGCTCTGACCAGTTACCTCTCACCTAGTGCCAGGCCCAGTCCTAGGGCAGTCCCCAGACCCACCAGCCAGCGTCTCAGAACACAAATCTTAGAAAGGTTCCTCTTCCCACCCAGAGCAAGTAGCATCTCACAGAGGACCTAAGCTGGTCATGTAGTGTCACATCCAGACAACACAGGTGCCACAAGAAGACATCTTTCATTCTCCCAGGAGGGAAGTGATGCTCCTCACCTGTATTTTCTTGTCTCATTTATTTTACCTGAAATCTTTATTTCTAACCCATTAGAGCGGGCATTTGAATCAGTCTTCAGATGGCTGCCCTGCCTCTAATTTTGACAGGATGGGATTAAGGTGCTTCCCATCACTAAGTACTGGGTGTGATAGATCTTGCAAATTAGCTAGGACATCTTTTTCCCTGACATTTCCCATGGCATCCTAAGTTTTGTTAGATGCATCTTCGTTCTACAATAAGTTTAGTCTTGTCTGTTAACATGGCAACTGAAGGTTCCAGATAGATTTGCCATCCAACCTGTGGAAAGGTGACATTAGAGGTCACACTCCAGTACACTGCCATTGTCCAGTCTTAGTACCATCATCAGAGAAAGTTTCTGTCATTGCCTCCTGCTAACAGCGAGCTCAGGGGTCCAGGCAGAAGCAAAGAGAACTAGGAGCCCACAATCCACTCCCTGCCTCCAATCCACTTGGCAAGAGTTTCCCAGAGACTCTCTGGAGAAAGTCAACCTGTGATGGACGCACTAACATCTGTGTCCAAGTTCACACTTTTGAGATTTCTTGTATGAGTCACATTATGGAGTATCCTCACTTGGTCAGTTATTGGTCCCTGGTGTCTAACTCTGCCTTTCGTGCTGCTTTGGTCAGCGAAGCCATCCATTGATACTTAAGTAGGAATTGGATGGGCGTTGCACCCTCTGTAAATGTGGGAACGTTTGTAAATTGCGTTTGTATTTAATGGCAATTCCCTTAGGTGATTGTACTACCATTTGATTTTGTTGTAAACTTCTGAATAAGATAAATGTACACTGCTTTTGTATGCACTCATTAAACATCTTAACAGACCAAAGATGATGTACTAACTGCATGTGGACTTTTTAAGTTGTATTTTTATTTTATTAATGGCTCTGTGCGACTGGCATTTCCATGGCTTTGAGAAACACCTCCAGGTAAGTCTGGGTACTCAAGCTCTTGCTGCTACTGAAATGGCATGGTCCCAGGTCCTCTGTCTCCACCACAGACTCAGGGTGGTCTCTCATCATGGCAGTGTGGCATCTAACTCTTCCCCTTCCCGTAGACACCACCACCCCACCCCACTCCTGTTTCTTGCAATGCTTAAGGAGTATCCAGCGGATGCTAAGGAATATGTAGGCAGGCACAAAGGAACCGACCAGGGGCACCCAGCAAATAGTTGCTGAGTATCTTATCTTTCTGTTGCTGTGATAAAATATCCTGAGTAAAGCAACTCAGGTAGTGGGAAGGTAGAGTTGTTTCAGATTGCACTTCCTCAATACAGCACATCTCAGCAGCAGGAGCCTGAGGCAGCTGGTGACAATGCATCCAGACAGGATCAGGGACTTTTTTGTATTCAGCCCAGAACACCAGAACTTCGAACCCCGACAGGATGTCTCTTACCACCTCAATTAATCTTATCAAAATAATCTCCACCTCAATTAATCTTATCAAGATAATCTCCACCTCAATTAATCTTATCAAGATAATCTCTTATAAACCCAGAGGCGTGTCTCTTTGGTGATTCTAGATTTTGTCAGGTCAGCAGTCAGTGTTAGCCATCACACGCACCAGGGCCAGACTCCCCGGCTCCCCAGGGTGGGTGTGTTCAAAAGGTGACAAGGCTCTTCCCACTGAACTGAGAGGCAGGTAGGCTCCTCTTCAGGGTGACGCTGAAGGAACCTAGAAGGCTGATAGGTGAGAGATAAAAGCAAAGACCAAGTGAATTCGAATGTGTCTGTGTGGCATCTCCTCTTCATTTTAAACCCGTTCCACTTTAAGGGATTTATTTCCTGATCATTGGTACTCCTTTCCAGGGAGGTGGAGGTGGCGGAGATTAGCCAGCTGATGACAAGCAGTTCTGACTGGTTGATGATGTACAGCTTGACATCTGAAGAAATAGATCTTTTTAGGGAAAATAATCCCTTTTTGAGGTCATGCTGAAAGTCACTGAAATGCCAAGATACTGGCTTAGTACTCAAAAATGACTGGACACTCCCATCAAACCATGGCTTAATATTTTATCTTGAAGTTGTTTTGTGTTGTTGCTGTTTCTCTGTTGTGTCTTTTGCCACAGTCTCTATTTTTGTTTGTTTGTTTGTTTATAAATAGAAAAAGCAGAAAGCAGCAGCTCAGGGAGCCAGAAGTGTCCCTAGGGAACCCCTAAAGATGGCTCAACACCCATGTATCTCCCTAAGGGGTGTTCTTGCCCCACCCCTGTCACCCCTTCCACCCTGCAGGTCAACCTTAGGCTTGGGCACCTGCTTCTCAGTTAGTCAGTGGAAGCCATTTTACTTCTGTCACCTTAGACCCTTGTGAACCTGCACAGCAAGGAGAAGGCTCACCGTTCTTTCTCTAACCCTATGTGGGAATGGTGCCATCAAGGTACAGATCACACTTCTGTAAGTATCACTAGTGTTTCGAGGAGTCTTTAAAAAACGGACCAGCACATTCCCAAGCTTGTGCCAGCAACTCTTGACCCCAGCGAGGTCCTGTGACTAGCTAGCCCCTCCCCCCCACACCCTGCAGCAACCGATTGCTGTGTTCCCAGCTCTGGTGTGCTTGTCTCTGGAGCCACTAGTTCTCTCTCTGACATAAACCCCTGTAGTCAGCGGTCCCACATTTCAGTAATCCAGTAAATCAAAATTCTAGAAGCTTATAATTAACAAGTCAGATTTATGTATCAATGAATTCTCAGTTCATAAGATGCCAATACAATAATTTCAGAACCAATTGATAATGATAAAAGCTGCCCACCTAGATTAGACAAGTTATTCCAATATTCTAACCTTGATGATATCATAACTACCTGTGGCTGGTTAAAGCCACGCTGGTTCACGACCACCTCCATCTTGGCTTTTCTCCTTCCCCCCACTCCCCACCCCCATCCCCCCAACTCTCAGCTCCGCCTTCCTTTTCCCTATCCAATCATAGGCCTCCTGATGCACTAATATTTAAATAGATTGGACAGGAAAATTCTGGCCACACACTAGGCCATACTTTCTTAGAGCCATGATTTTGCTCCCAGCTGTCTGTCCACCCTGGTTGTAGATGCCAGACCTGATGGGGCTGTGGAGATGCTCACAGGGACATTCATGGAGAAAGCCATTCCAGTGGTCCACAAAGGGGACACTGACTAAAGCCAATCCTTCATCTTTTGCCGAAGCGTGTAGCCTGGGCTTGCTCAGTCACCCTTTCTTGCTCAGTTGCTCCTTCATCTTTTGTATAGCCCAGGCTTGCTCAGTCACCCTCCCTGGCTCCGTTGATGGGTCCCACTTCACAGCCAAATCTGCCCAAGGAGGTTTACTCTAACAGGAATACTCAGTTGCTCACCCTCAGCTCCCAGTGCAGGAGACTTAAGTCATTAGGATTTCTTGCTAGTATAGAAGTTGCCTCTCTTATATGGGTGAGGACTCTTGTTTATGACACAGACTGCTGAGCACAGGTCACCTCTGATTTTGCACTCTCACCCCTGCAGTGTTGACTTTCAGTGATATTTCTAGAGGGACTGGTGAGTCACACTATAGTCACCTTCTTGCAGGTCACCCTGCCCACGGTTAAGAAGACCATTCATCTACAGCAGAGCAAGAGTCTGGAACCTCTCTTGGCTGACCACTATAAGCTCCCCTGCTCTTCTCTCCTCCCTCACCCCACCCCATTCTTCTCTCCACGTTTTTCTCTCGTCCCTCCCTTCTCTCCCTCCATTTCTCCCACTCCCTGTCTTTCACTCCCTGCTTCTCTCCTGATTATTTCCGCTGTGAACAGTCAAAAGGCGACGCCTCCTGCAGGCCATTTGTCTAGGCACTCTGATTCTGTTCTCTTGAAGCTTACTTGAACTTCCTTGATGTCTACACACTCTCTCATACCTTATAGGATATTCTAAACCAGGAGTAAACTCCACACCACGAGAAGTGCAGCAGTACAGTTTAGGGTAACACAACCCGTGCTGGGGAATAAGCAAGCGCCTATGCGTATGGAGTCCCTGAGTTTTACCAATGAGAAAGAATGTAGGCTAGAAAATGTCACTCCATGTGACCTCAGGAGTGACCCTGAGCACTGCAGCTCCTGAAATCGGCTCCCTGTTCTCTACAGAAGCCTTGAAAAGGTGAGAGTGTGCCACCCACTGCTGATTCTTACATAAACGCCATCATATTTGCCAGTAAGGAAAAGGCCTGCAAATAAAAGCCAGTGTAAAATGAAGGCATTCCATTGCAATTCCACAGTATGTTTCCAAAAGCCACCACAGCACCAGACAAGAAAGCATTTCTTTGCCTGCTGGGGGTCGGCTACACTGATCCTAGAGATTTGCAGAGGACTGTGGGGCTCTGCAGGCGGTGCCCACACTGGACTCACCCGGGCCCACTCTGTCCTCCTCGGCAGGTACCCTGGCTAAAGCAGAGCCGGAGCCCTCTGCCCTCTCATGCCTGCAGCCGTCCTGGGCTGTGCCACATGTACAAGGTAAGTTGAGGCTGCTGACCCACCAGCCAAGGGTCACTTGTGTGTGAAATGCTCTCAGCTCTGTGGACAGGTCTTTGAGAGGGTCACACAGACTAGGACAGGCAGCTCCTTTAAGGGCTCACTGTGTCCCGGGGATCCAGCAGGTCTACAAGGCATCTGTGAGTCCAAAGAAAGATATGAAAGAAGGCCCTGGGTGAACACAACAAAGAAGAAATTTCAAAACAAAACCCATGTAAGAGGTAGGGAGCCTGTCTGTGGTATGACAGTCTCAAAGGAGAGGACAGAGCTGTCAGGTCACCATAATGGGAACAAGCTGTGGACTTGTGGTGTGGCCTTCTGTAATACTACACATGTCGGAAAACCACTAAGAGGCCAGGCCAGGAAGGACCAGCCTCACCAGGGCATTGCCCGCCCAGGTTCCCTACCTGCTTCGAAAGCAAGCTCCTACAGACACCAAACACTCCAAATATCAGCCCAGTTTAACTCAAATGGCAAGTGTCCTTAAGTCCAGTCCTCAGACATTTGTCCCTCTGAGTATGTCATAGATAACATGGTTGGGACCTGCCCTCACTTCCCAGGATGGAAACCACCACATTAACATACTGTGGGTGAAGCTGGGGAGGGCGGAGACAAGAGGGGCATCCATCAGTCAAGCACAGTTGGGACTGCTCCTCATGCAAGCTGAATGTCACCACGCAGATGGTATCTCTCAGTGACTGTGTCACACAGAGGTGCATGCCATACGAATCTTGATACCTGTCTTTTTCAAAGACAGACAGTGAAAGAAGACTAAAAGGTAGAACATTTTCCATGCTCCACGGAGCACCTATCAAGAGGAAAGATACCTAGGGATCAGGTGACCACACAATTCTGCAAGGTATTAAAAGTCAGCCGGTGCAGGGGTTCACGGTAATCAAGGCCGGCAGCAGGAAGGATGCCCATAGCCATAGGCTTTGGATTTCCTGGGTCAGACGCTTCACAATTGGACTGTGTAGAAGCTTGCAACGGAACTCTGCTTGAGGTAGGTGACCTGGGAAGCAAGCAGTGGGTACTTGACGAGGTCACTGTCCCATGCCTTGCCGTAGAGACATGAAGAACGAGAAGCATTCCCACTGGCCTCTAAAATGGCCAGTCTGAGAAGGCAGCAGAGGAAATCAAGGTTAGTCTAGCCCAGGGCCTTGGCAGATGTGACTGTAGATATGGGCTGTACTGGGACTCCTGGGGACATTGTAAAGCCTCTTAAGTGACGTGACTGACTGGAAGCCCCATGCAGGGTGTCAGGTGTGGCAGAGTACTGCTCGGTTTTATCTGTGCCTAGCTGCAAGGGCTGTTTCAACTCTAAAGCAAACCGCTTCCCCTGAGTAGTTTCTGAGGGTCCACTGTGACTCCAGCGTTCATCTTTTCTGGGACCTGCTGGGTCCTGCATCCACTTGGCTTTCCTGAACCGGGAAGGGTCTTGGGCAACAGCACCTGCCCAGCAAGCACCTGGCCCCATTGCTTCAGGACTTTAGCTGCTAGTGCAACAGGTGTGAGTCCTGTAACAATCAGGTGTTTCACCTAAGGCGAATAAAGGGCGCATGGGGCGCATGGAACCCAAAGCTAGATGACTGAACCAAACCATAGAGCACTTGGCTCTTCTTGAATGACGCCGACACTGCCCACCCTTCTCCCTCCTGCCCCCCAACTTGAAACTGCTACAGAAAGTAGATACATAGAGAATGGAGATTCTGACAGGAGCCCTAGGGTATCCCATAGCAAGAAACTATCAACAGAATATTTGCTTTTTTACCTTTAAAAATTACTTAGCAGAAAAAAGCCAGCCCCTCCTATTCTCTACATCTTCATCCCAAATGCATACATTTTAAATTTTCTATGCATATATTCTAATGACTTGAAATGAATGGGCTTGCCAAGGAGATAAAGCCATTGGGTGGAGGCCACAGCCTGGATAGCAATTTAACATTAGGACATCCTAAACGTTAGGACAGTGTTTCTCAACCAGTAGGTTGCAACCCCTTCGGCAGGGCCAAGTGACCCTTTCACAGGGGTCATTTGTCAGATGTCCCGCATATCAGATATTTACATTTTGATTCATAGCAGTAGCAAAATTACAGTTAGGGAGTAGCAACAAAAACAGTGTTATGGCTAGGGGTCACTACCACATGAGGTTCCCAGCATCAGGAAGGCTGAGAACCGCTGCGTCGGGAGCTGGAAACTCTCTCCCAGGATGCTAAGACATGCTGCGGTTCCCAGTGTGATATCCTCTTCATCTAGTATTTTTGAGTCCTATTTTAGTTCAAACAGGGTTTGAACTAACTGGCTGGACCACACATAGGACCAGAGGAAAACAGACAGTGGTTATTAGGTGCCCTAGGTAACATTTGCTTGTCTACTATGAGGGAAAACAGAGATATAAGACACTGTCTTTTGTCTCTGAGTCAAAACTCAGAGGATACTGTGACCACCTCTAAGCTGGCCATCCTGGCTCTGAGTGGCCCAGCATGCTTCTTCCTGTCTCTTTAGCCATGGAACATGCTACTTACTATGCTCAAAAGGCCCCTCTCTGTCATCTGTGTCTGTAGAGAGACGGATATACGTGCAAGCCACTATATTATGTGTTGTTTCCCACCACCTCCTCCTCCTCCCTGTTTGCTAAAACACCAGCAGGTTCTGTAACAAATACCCGCCTTCTGTGAAGGAGCTCACACAAAGAAAGAGTTGGTCCCAGCACTGCTAACCGGCCCCTCAAGCACCAGGCTGCCCCCTAAGCATTCTAAGCATTCTAAGAGATCCAGTCATTTTCTCAGGCTGATCATGCTCATTCTTTGGAACCTGGGGAGCAACTAAGAAGGTGCAGGAGACAAATGGATGAGCATTTGACACCAAAAAGCAAAAGTACCAGAGTGGGAACAGGTGCAGAGCTCAGGGTGAGGAGCAACTCCCCAGAAACGCACAGGTAGGTCTCATGTACCCCATCTGGGCAGCCCTCCTCCCCCTTCCTGCAGTGTGGGTTGCTAGGCTCGAGCCTGGCATGGACTGGCACTAGGCAAGTAGCATGCTCTGCTGAAGGGAACATGATGAACAAAGCTAGGAGCTAAGGAAGCCGTATCCACAAGGATAGCCTCTCAGTTCCCCTGTGTGCGGCTTGGCAGGAACCCTTAGGGAGCAGTGGACAGGAATGGCCACCTCCACTGTCCACATCACCAGGTCCTTTGTCTCTGCTTCCTTTGGAAGTTTTCTCAGCAACTTGTCACCCTGGCAGGGTACCCCATCACCACTGTGAACATCCCCAGAGGTTTTCCAAATGGCCCGTACTACATCAGACCCATCGGCTCTGGGGTTCTGGAATCTTCTGTCACAAAGTGAGAGTCAAAGGCCTGAGGGTTAGGTTTCAACCTACCAGTATGCAGTGGAATGTCCCGGGGCTATGACCTTCTTGAACTAGTTCACTTCTGAAGCAGTTGTGACCAGAGGCTTGTTAGGTATCCAGAGAGAGCTTTATGCTAATCAAGCAAGGAAGATGTGTGTGCTCGGACCAGACATCCTGGTGTGACATGCGCAGTCTCATCTCTGTGTAGTTCCTTTGCAATCTGTTCTAAAAACACTCAAACAGCCCCAGAGTGCAGTGCTTGACCTGAAGGCCCCAGGGGCTTGAGCCACCTACCCTGTGCTGCTACCACCCTTGGGCAGTTTTGTTTCTGCTCTGGAGTTTGTTCCCTCAGTTGTTAATGAGAGCTTCTGTTAAGTAAAAGATACAATGAACATTGCCCACTGGTCTCCTGTCTTCAGGAGAGGTTCCTATCAGGCGAGATAGCACCTCTGGATCCTTCCTTCTGGAATGCCAAGCCTCAACAGGTGCTAGGCTTCTTAGCTCTTCTACCCACAGGAAGTGTGGCTTGCAGAGTCTGGGTGCGGGTGTTGTCCACACAGAGGGGTTACCCACAAGTGGCGAGCGCTGGGAGCTGCCTTGATGTTCGGTGAGTCCAGTGTCCTCCTGGTTGCTCCACACATGTCTCTGGATAGATTTGGATGGGTTTGGATTTAGATTTGTGCTGCTCATGGTGTCTAGGTAAGTGAAGGGGAATCACAAGTTCAAGACCAGCCGGGGCTATATAGCATGACCCTATCCCCAAAGAAAAAATGCCGCATGTCATCAATGTTTGCTCTATATTTTTTCCTGTGACCTTTGTTTGCTATTTACATGAACTATTATACTTCGGACATATTGAAAACGATAGGTACTGGTTAGCAGTAAAGAAAGGGAGTATTAAAACCAATGCCTACCCACCTCCCACCATGTTCACAAGGAAACAGGAACAAAGCCTCAGGAACTACAAGATGCTGGGGCAAGGTGCCACCAAGCTGCTGGCCCACCCAAAGCTGAGAGGCAACACGACCAGGTCTGTGACTTCCTGCAGAAGCCACAGGGCCCTTTGCTCATCTCAGTCACTGCTCTTCTAGGGACCCACTGTCCAGGAAAGATCTGGAAGCAGGCATCAGCACTGAACTCTCTGAAGCCAGGAAAACAGACTTGGAGAGCATCCAGTTAACACTAGAAGTGCTTGGCATTGCCTGGGAGCGATCTCTCTTTCTCTCTCTCTCTCTCTCTCTCTCTCTCTCTCTCTCTCTCTCTCTCATCAAAGCTGTTTCAAGTGCACATCCAAGGAAGAGGGAAATCCAGAAGATTCTGAAGTTAACCCTTACACTGCTAGAGAAAGGGGCAAAGTTGCCAGAGGAACCCAAGGAATCTTTGCCCTACCTGTCCTGGAACACGAGGCCGCCGGTGCCCCACAACACTGCTGCAGGATCACAGTGGCTTTCCCTTCACAAGTGGCTGCAGGTCAAACGCTTAGGAAACCAACACTGGAATGTGTGGCAAAGCATCCTCCTCCCACCAGGGACACAAGGATGGACACCCAGGCTATCTCCAGAGCAGATACCATCCCTGCCTTGCTGTGTCTGAGGGCAAATGCAACACAGTGAAGTTAGGGGCAACATGAAGTCTCCACCTATCCATACCTGTCTAGAAAGTGAGAAAAGCCATGTGAATGCCGCCTGGCTTTCCATGAAAAAAGGGGCTCTCTTTAGTCATTGGCATCAGTGACTGTGATGCGTGCATGTTCTGTCCCACCTACGCTTAGTAAAGAACTGAAACACGGGAGACTGCACATCACCCCTGACCCCAGATTTTAAAATGCATGAATTTTGATAGGGAAAAAAGAGAGAGAGATGACACTCTCTCCTGAGATTATTAAGAACAGTTTTATCACAAATGGTATTGTTGCTTCTTCTGTGGATGTAAACCAGGCCGGAACTAGGACAGCCAATGCTGAGAGGGACATATGCTGAAATGTCCCGAAACAGCTATAGCATCTGGGTGGCCATGGTACAGAGAGTCAGAAGTGAGGAAAGATGGCCTCCACTGTGGACATGCTCCGTCACCATCCTGAGCCTACCCCAAGACCATTGTCAAACATGTGTGTTGCCTATGACACTCATTTCAGCCATGACCCCTCACTGAAATGGTTCACAGGTAAGTTGGCTGTTGTCCCTGCCACTGACTCCCAAGCGGGAAACAGGTGTAACAATCAGACCATGAAAGACGGAAGCTAGCCGTGGCCTCCTTCCCCTGGAGACAGTGTTAATGAGGAGAGCTGTTCACAAGATTTCCAAAGCATAGAGAGCGTGAACCCACACAAACGCTTGAAGAGACAACAGAGGCCAGTCCTGCCAGAGAGAGGCTCTGTGAGTGTCAGACTGGAGGAGAGCAGAGAGAAGAGTATGCTTCTCCTTTCACCTGCACAGAGGAAAAAAAACATTGTATCAAATCCAAACTCACTCTGTGGGCTGTTCTGGAAAACAGAGGTATCTCAAAGCCCGAGCAGCCACCCACTCATCAGAGCAGTGTCTGAGTTCAATTAAGACAATTAAGTACTCTGACTTGCACTGCAGTGTCCTGACGCCACCGTGTGGCTGAGATGTGCGCAACATTCTGTGATGCTAGGTTGTGCTGTGAAGGAACAGGGTAGCGGAGGGCTTGCCCAGCATGTGTGGGACCCGAGCTCAAAATTAAATCTAAACCCTGTCTCAAAAAACAAAACAAAACAAAAACAAAAACAAAAAACAAAAAAAATTAAATCTAAAGGTAAGAAAGGAACACAAATTAAAAAGATAACTTGGTTTGATTTTGTCTCCCATGCAGAATAGACTGTTCCTAACTGCTGGTGTTGAGGCCTAGTGTTTTCTTTGATAGAAATTGACTACATTTTAACTACACTGAAATGAAACTTTTTCAGTGACGATGGCATGATGGGAAATCCTGTCTTTAACCTTACCTGAGACTGCATTTTCAAATCCAACTTCATTAGGAACTGATTTTCCATGCCCAGTGGACTCCATTCCTCTACAGTACTCAGTTCTTTCTCTCGATATAAACTGTTTCTTTCTGGCCCACAGCTTCAAAACCTAATACACATCTGCAAACTTTGAAATAAATGGGTGAAACCCATGATTTTAAACTCGATTCTTCTCCCACATCTTATGACTGGCCGTATAACAGACCAGCAGCCTCCTGTGTCTGTTGCAAATAGCATGATCCTCCCATGCTCTCCAGGCCCAATCTACCTGGTTCACTGCAGTCATTCCCAGCACTGGGCCTGGACTCCCCAGGGGTCTCAGCAGGAAGGTCCCTGAACTCCTTCGCATCTCAGTTTTGCCCTACAAATGAAGCTGAGGAGGACGGTAGACCTGGGTGAAGGGTTTGGCTTCAGGTCACTGAGGGGACATCGCATCTCCTGCTTAAAAGTGAGTCAATTTTTTTTCATTGTTTACACGACCTGCTTGGAGACAGGAGAAAGAAGAAACTGTAACTCTCAAACCTGGGTAATGCTGGTCTGGGTCCCAGGCAAGGGGGATCCTTCTCAGGCCAGAAATAAAGTAAGAAGTAGAATCTATTTTGCTTAATCATAAAACCCTAGGCCCCACCTCCTTGTGAAACGGCTATTCTTAAAGTTCATGACCTGTTAAATTGCAAAAGGTGAAGATGCCTCCGGCTGTTCTTAGCCAGCAGCCTCTCTTCGGCAGAACAAGCCGACACCCACTGAACTCTGATAGAACTTCCAAGCTTAGCCCTCCCAACTTTCCAACCTACAAGAGGTTGGAAAACAAATAAAACGTCCCTTTCTGGACCTCTGCAGAGAGCTTGTCTGACCGCCCCCTGCTGGTGATGGGCACTGTTTCCCACTAAGGGAAAATGGAATTTTTCAAAACTAGTACTAACAGGTGAATGGACAGAGCATGGGTCTTAGAAATCAATCATCTGGTTGGTCAGGCTTCCCTTCTACAGTTCTAGAATGATTCATCATAATTTTACATTATGTCTCCTCAAAAGTTTGCTGTCATCTTTATGAAATGGTGTAAAGCTGTATTGATAGAAAATGAGGTTCCTGACGTAACAGTAAGAAAAAAGACAAAATAGGCAAGAGAAGACTGTGTAGTAGGATCTCTTTTAAAGCCCTTTGCAACCTTGGCTGTCCCATGGCAGATCCGTCATGTATGTAACACTTGTAAGTATACACCACTTTCTAAACAATGGAACCTTTTATTTTTAAAAAAAAAAAAAAAAAAAACAAGATTATTTTTGCAGCCCCTCACTTGTACCAAATGCTCAGCTCCAAACACAACCACAGAGTTCACTGACCAGACCTTAGCATCAAGGGGGCCAGATGACAAGACCACCAACCTACTAGGATTCCAGGCATCACTGGTAGGCCAGCAACCATGGTCTTGGCTCTGCGGCCTTTCTTGCTGGCAGAGAACTGTTGTTACTATGGCTGTTAGTAACCTACAAGGGATATGCTCTGCTGCGGACATGCTGGGTGTAGACAGACTGTGCTCTCAGGGAACAACAATAAAACCTCACTGCGGGCTCTTCACTTAACCTTATGAGCACAGCAAGGCTGTATCTGCCAGAGAATACATACGTGTATAACTAAAAAAAGCTAAGAGATGAAAGTCCTTCCTCCCAAAGACACCAGTGGCACAGACTGTAGGTGAGCTTGCCCATCACCAGTGTCCTCTGGCAGACACTCAGAAAATCTGGATTATCCATCCCTACATGGAACGTGGAGTAAGCCATTGTAACTAACTCAGCAAGAGTGACCCATAAAGTTCCAGGGTGGAACCGAGCCTCTGGCTGCCTTCCCACGAAGGTTCCGCTAGGAAAACCCACAGAACAGTTTAATGTCCCCAGCGTGTGTTGTGCAATCATAAACCATGTTAAGTGGGCTTATTGTATTCTATAAACTAGTATATAACAAAGTAGACTTGCTGTGCGTCAGGTCTTATTTGTATTAACTGATTTATAAACTTATATAGCTACTACCACAAACATATACCGACCTGAGACCGCCCCCTTCCTTGTGTACACAACCCCCTTTCTTCCATCTCAGGATAGGCCTTTCAAGAATATCACATAAAAAAATAGTATGTGTGAAATCTTCTTGGATGGCCTCTTCCATGCAGCATGACGTAGAGCTGTTTATCACATTGTCGAAACGTTCATTTTAGTGCTAAGCCATATTCCATCGATTGAGCGTGTCAAAGTATGTTGATTCTCTTGATAAAGAACCTCTGAGTTTCCTGTAGTTTGCAGGGATTAAAAAGTTCTACAAACCTTCAAGCTCGGGCTTCGAGTGAATGTAAGCTTCCCGTTTAAGAGTTAAATTATTCTCCTTCAAAAGATAAGTACTCAATATGTTCACGCAAAAATTACTTTCAAAGATATAGCATCTCTCTTTCATTCTTCAAAGCATGAAATGGGAATTCAGGGCTGTACTATAAGCACATCATCGGTGCTGTAGGAAACTGCCGAGTTGTTTTTCTCAGTGACTGCATTATTTTGTATTCCCATTGCACTGCACGGAAGACTTCCAGTTACTCCCTGCACTAACCAACACTTGCTATTGTTACATTTTTTTCTTAGCTATCTCAATAGTCAGGTAATAGCATCCTCTTATGGCTCCTGTTTGCACGATCTTCATGGCTGCTGGTATTGGGCAGCTCTTGTGCTGATGTTCTCCCCCCACACATATTCAGTGAAACGTTTGTCCAAGTGTTTTATCCAATTTTTAATCAACTTACTTTCTTATTTCTGAATTTTGAAGGTTTAGGGTTTTTTAAAAAACATATTTTGTGTTTGAGTCTTTTTTTTTTTTTATATGTGATTTGCAAATATTTTCTCCCAGTCCGCAACTTGTCTGTTCATGCTCCTAACAGTCTTCGTACGGTGTTGAGCTTTAATGGGGTCTGATTTACTGTTGCAGGCTGACAGGATGTGCCTAGAAGGAAAGTCAGTCTCCTGGTACCCACACTAGTCAGAGGGTTCTCCAAGCTGATGCTCCGCAGCTGTGGCATTGCCAAGGGGCAGCTGATAAGGAGACGGCAGTGCATACGTATGGCAGTTTGGGAAGGTCTGGCTCCACACAGCAGCTGAGGCAGAGCAAATGCCAATCTGTAACCAAGGCAGGCGGCTGGGCATGTGTGAAGTGAAGAGGCATGCTCTTAAGAGTTTTTCAGGATGTGAGCTCACTGTCAGAAGAGAAAGGATGGGAGGGGAGAGGGGAAAAGGGAAGCCATTTTGAAAGTCCTGGCGGGAGTGGGGCAGGGGATGCAAAGCTTGGCCTGGAAGAGTGTGCAGATTTAGAATTTGGTCCCTGGGAAGCAGTGAGCTTTGGTTCCTGTGCAATAGAGAGAGGAGGATGAGGTCTGTGACGTCAAAGGTCTGTGATGTTGGAAGTGGGTGAACAGCATTGGGGTGATGGGGAGAGATCAAACCCACAGCTAGGATCACTTCCAACAAGGAGTAGACATTTGTCCACGGCCTCGGGGTGTACAACGCTGAGGGTAAAGCTATATTAGCTGCTTAGTTCATCACGAGGATCATGATATAACCGACCTGGAAGAAGGCCGAATGCTAGGCCAATGGCTCCGGTTCTCACCATGGAGCCATGCCCATTACGTACAGCCTCCCAAGCTCCTGCGAAGCAGCTCTGCCTTTCTAGTGGCAAACTCCCCAGAGGGCTCTCCCAACGTGAGCACAGAGAGACAAGATGCTTCAAGTGACTGGATTGCCATCCCAGACACATGGCTGTGACCCCTGCAGACAGGCTATGCATTCCACTCCTGTTGTCCTTGCAGCTGTTTGGCTGAGGTTTCTCTGAACACAAGGGTGACTCTGAGTGAGTGCTGGTCGCAGGCAGCAGAGGAAGAAATAAGGGAACTTGTGCAGTCTCCTCCAGAACTCCCTGTCTGTTGTTCTCCGAGGCCGGTGATATTGTGAGGTTCCCTCAAAGCGTCTTTCCAAGGATTCCAGGTGGGATGTAGACAGGTTGTGTGGTGCTGTGCACGTCCCCTGTGCCGAGTACAGAGTGACAGCCAGGAGGAAAACATCAGGAGAAAGCAGAGCCTTTTCTGTCTCTCCTCCAAGCTTGTGCTCACTTGGGATAAATCACTAACCATGTGCTTGCTAGAGTATCTCATTGGCTGTTATCACTGGCCTAGAACCTTCTGGTTCTGTGGGTTAGGAATCCTCATCCCAGATGGATGCCACAGCAGGCATTACTTCCATCTGACTCAAGGTAGGAAAGTGATAGTCCTCTGTTGGCAGACTCAGAACACCGGTGACACGAGGCAAAGAGGTTAGCTCATGATGCCACAACCCCAAAGCTAATGAACAGACTCCCTCTACCAGTGATGGCTTCAGAAATAGAGAATAGACACCTGGCAAACTATGGTTACACACCAACCATAATACACTAATCTCATGCCTAACTCACGTGTCTGGTGGTGATCCCAATCCCCAGGATGCACGGAGTAGAGACTCACCTTCCTCAGAAGGACACACCTAGCACACCTACGCCCTCGCCATCCTCAGCGGCACGATTCTCTCTTTCAGGACTCACACACAAGAACTACCCACTATGGCTCCCTGCCTCAGAAGTCACAGCACGGCCGGACCCAAGATGAAAACCCAGTAGTCCACTTCTTCAAGAACATTGTAAGTGACTGTGCACAGGAGAACTGAGAAATCATCAAGGGAAAGGCTGCAGATCCAAGAGAGGTCTTAGCTCACACGTGGCCTCCTTGGATTCTTCTCAGGGTTCAGCTGGCCTGAGGGACCCTCAGGAGGACCTGGGTCATCTCCCAGGTCCCAAAAGACACTCTTGGGTGCATCTGCTGAGAAAAAAAAAAAAACCAACGTGTATTTGAATAAGAATTTAATTTTTCTGAAACCAGGCAGCTAGTAGATGCTTAATTCAAAATATAAACTTTTTAACCCTGAGAATTGAAAATGGCAGGAATCAGCATTGCCCAGAAGGACTGGGGGATGAACAGAGAAATGCAGGGTGCTTTCAGCCAGCAGAACTACTCTGTGTGGCATTGTAACATAGGACACACAACATTTGATACATAGGATCTGTGCCTTATGTATCCAGAGTAAACTCTGATGGATCCAGATGATTGATGATGATGATGATGGTGATGATGATGATGATGATGGTGGTGGTGGTGGTGGTGGTGGTGGTGATGATGGTGATGATGATGATGATTATGATAATCCCCCAATGTTTGTTTGTCACTTGGAACAAGCAAATCACATTAATGCTGATGCTAAACAGCAGAAGCTGAGCAGATGTGTGGGAATGCCCTATGGGTATAGGGGAAATGTGTGATTTCGTTACAATTTCTGTGTAAATCTAAACTCTTCCACAAAATAAATGTCTGGGTCACCACTCTATTGTGATAAGACACCATGATCTAGGCAAGGTATAGAAGAAAGAGGTTATGGGGGGCTTATAGTTGAGACGGTAAGTCAATGGCCATCATGACAGGGAGCAGTGGCCTGGGGCTGAGAAATCACATCTTCAGACATAACCATGAGGCAGAGCTATGAGGAAAGGGAGATAGAGATAGATACACAGATAGATGATTGATAGATGATAGATAGATAGATTAGAGAGAGAGAGAGAGAGAGCAATGAGTGGGTTGGCCCACCCCCGGTGACACACTTCTTCCAACAAGGCCACCCCTTCTAACGATTCCACCCGCTGGGCACTAAACCCTGACATACATGAGCCTATGGGGGCCATTGTCATTCAAACCACTAAATAACGTTGTTTTCTTAAACTAATGGTGAGGGGCTGAAGTGATTGCTCAGCATTTAACAGGGCACACTACTTGTCTGAAGCTTTCTATGGCTGCGATGAAACACCATGACCAAAGGTAACTTGAGGAGGAGAGGGCTGTGTTCACTTCCACATCACAGTCACTCACTGAAGGAGCTCAGAGCAAGAACCTGGAGGCAGAAACGGAAGCAGAAGCCATGAACAAAGACTGCTTACTGACTTGGTCCTCGAGGCTTGCTCAGCCTGCTTTCTTAAATACTCCAGGGCCACTTCCTCAGGGATGGCCTCACCCACGATGGCCTGGGCTCTCTCTCCTCAATCATTAATTAAGAAAATACACTGCAGATCTGTAAGCAAGTCTTATGGAGACATTTTCTCAACTACAATTCCCCTTTCCAAATGGTTCTATCTTGCATCAGATTGACATAAAACTAACCAGCACACTGCTCTTACAAAGGATCAGGGTTCAATTCCCATCACTCATGCTGGTGGCTCACAACTGCCTATAGCTCCAGCCGCAATGTGATCGATGACCTCCATGGGCTTCTGCATTCACATGATTCACATGCCCCCACACACAGACACGAGATTTTTTTCCATGTTGAAACTGACCATCAGTAGACACATCATTTCCAGCCCCAGGAAGGGCATGGTATAGAGGCATGTGCTAGCTTCTGAAGCCTGATAGACTGGAGCCATGTCTGTAGACATGAACTAGTGGGACCCTCTGGGAGGGTGTAGGGCTTCCTACAGGAAAGTGAGTCACTGCAGCCCACCCTCTCTGTCTTCCAGGTGACACCTCGCACACCACCTCCATCCCAAGGAAAGGTAAGGCCTTAGATATTATGATTCATTGAGAATTCATTCATATGATTACCCTGAAATCCCAAAATGTGTTCCAAATGGAAATGGGCTCAAGGCTCCCTGAATCCGCCCAAGTCTTGCTCCCGGAGGCTCAAAGTGGGGCAGAGATGCAGTGCATCTGCAGCTATGCCAACAGGGCCAGTGTATCCAAGCACTGTCTCCCTGAGCTGGGATTCACACCCGGCCTTGGAGCTTCGAGTGGGCCTGGCAATCCCTGAATGTGGTGTATCTGAGAGACCCTGCTCTTCTTGGGGGGAGGAATGCCATCTAGTTGTTCCTGTTGGTTTCAGGACTTTGTCCCGGGCGATTACCACGTCAATGTTTCTGTCGTCACCGTTTCTTTCTCTTCCCCACAGGGGAGAGGCCTGTCCCTCAGCAGATTTAGCTGGGTAGGTGATGACTGCGTTTCCTCTGCTTCCTCATCCCCTGCAGCCCGCACAGCCCACTGACTTCTAAGTTCTTTCCGTCACTTAACGCACGCCTTTTCTGTCCTACCCAGCCCAGCTCACCCACCATGCTTGGCAGGCTGTTTTCTATTCCAGGGCAGGAAGGAAGCCTTTCAGTGTGAATTGCTACCAGGCTGAATCCTGGGCATTGCAAAGACCTGCGCCTCCTCCCCACCCGTGTTCTGAGCGCCTTCCCAAGGAAGGGCCACATCACAAGACCCAGCAGACCAAATACACTGCTGGCCACCCCTTAAAACAGTACTGCTGATCCAAAGAACAATGCTAAACTTAGTTGTTTCATTTCTAATAACCCCTCTTCCCTTTAGACACAAGATCAATGTTTCGATGACGGTTTTAATTGGTTGAACAGCTTGGCTTCTAAATATTAGCAAGTTTTGATATCTATGCCAATTTAAAATGCTTACTGATATATCTCCTAACCAAGTATATTGACACCAGCTGCTAGCAAATACTAGATCTGGTTCTTTCTTTTCCTTGTTAAATAGCTGTGATTTTCAGAGCTACGCAGATGCACAAACACCAGCCTGTTAGCCAGAGGTGGGGTGGGGTGAGAGGTCATCTATCTATGGACAGTATGGTACAGAGCCCCTCTGTGCCAGCCAAACAGGAGGGAAGAGGGAGGGAAAGGGGGAGAAAGACAGGGGTCAAGCATGGGGCACACATCTGTAATGCCAGTATGCAGAGGCAGGGGGATTGCTGAAAGAGAAAAGTGACCCCATATAGTGGGGCTACAGAGTTGCCCTATCTCAAAAAGTAAAACTAAGATAGACAGAGGAAGAGATGTGAAGAAAGATTGTTTGAAAGACAGGAAATTCGTGGGACTCCTGGACCATTCCCGAACTTCCTCACACTGAGCTATGAACCACTTGATGTAAATGTACCTATTTTTTTTTTTTCTCACATGGCAAATCTTCAGAACTGGTGACAACAAGGTATCTACCCATGGTCCCTTACCCAGCCCCCACCCATGGTCTCTTTTCGTCTTTAACTTTCTGTGCCAGCAGGGACAAGGATGATATGAAGAACAGCATCTGTTTTTTACCAGAATTCTTATTTTAGCTACTGCTGCGTATGTCTCAGGCGTGGGTTGTCAGGGCTCTGTGAAAACACTGGTTATGAGGGAATAGGAGGAGGGGAAGCCCTTTGGCCCAAAGGCAAACAGGCAAGGTCTTGGTGTCTCTCTCTGTAATCTCTAGTTTTGGTCTTGCAAGGCCCTCTTGGGTCCCCCTTAGTTCCAAGTTCCTTCGGGTTTTCATCGTCTCTTTTCAGGATGGCCTTCTTGTCTGGACTTTCAGAAACCCCTTCTTGCTCTCTCAAAACTCTGTTGTCTGTATCTTGATGCTATCTGTGTTTTCCAAGATGAAAGTGACTGGGAAACTCCCACATTGTTGATCTGAGAGTTGAGCTATTCAGGTCTTAGAAACTCTTGGCTTGGGAGAAAAGCCATACTCTGGGACCCTGAGTTCATCCAGAGAAGCCTGTTTTTGCCACTTAGGCTGCCTGTGCCACATTCCCCAAGCACACTAGAAGCTTAGACCTTGTCCCCCTCTTGTCCCCACTTCTTACCCCAATGGAGCACCTGGAACCGAAACGGCCTGCTGACGGCCAGGGGCCTCTATCTGTCCTGAAAACAGGTTAAAGAGAGGGGGTATATAAGTAGCTGGAATAAGGGAAGAACGTTGGCTCCTATGGTCAGGATCTTGCCTGAGGCAACCAGGTACGTGGAAGTGCCTGTAATTGTCTTAACCCTGCCCTCAGGCCATCTTAGATGGTAGGTGCCTGGGTTGCTTCTCAACATCCATCTTGAGTAATGCTTGCTGTATGAATCAGGATTAGGGTTAGGGTGCTAGGCGCGGCTCAGGCTGGTGGCTGGTCCTGATGCTGGAGCTGTTAGTAGCGACAACTGCTTTCCCATTTCCTCTTGTCAGACCCAAGGCAAAGTCTTGTGCACTGCCTTTGGGGCGGGGCTCTGTAAGGCAGACAGAGGCTTTCTGGTCAGCCCATGGGACTTCACGCTGAGGCTCGATGAAGACCTTACCCAGAATGCCAGTGTCATCACTCAGGGTTACCAAGGGCATCTTTTGTGGATAAGCCAACACCGGGATCCAGAGAGTCTTACATCCCAGGCCTCACTGTCCATCACTGCATCCCAGCAACACCCACTGATGGACTTGGGGACGGGCGCATCTACAGCCCCTCCCCGTCAGAGCTCCGTGCTGCTCTCGCTCCCGAATGATTCACCGATGCCACCTGGTTGTTAATGTTCTCCTGGGTAGGCCCTGGTGGCAGCTATGAGCAGACACTGAGCTCTGGTCTTTTCTTGCAGGGGGCCGAGGGGCAGAAGCCAGGATTTGGCTACGGAGGCAGAGCTTCCGACTATAAATCGGCTCACAAGGGATTCAAGGGGGCCTACGACGCCCAGGGCACGCTTTCCAAAATCTTTAAGCTGGTAATGTAACATTCCTACCACGGGGAAATACCTGGGCACCTCTGGGGGAAGTGGGGGCCTGGAGCCATGCTCTCTGTTCACTGTGCCCCACTCCTCCAGGTAAAACCGTGTCCCCGAGGTAATGCCAGGGGTCAGAAGAGTGTAGCAGACAGACAAATTCCAGAATCCCCAGCTGAGCTTAGCCAAATCCCTCCCTTGCTCTTAGCCGACATAGCTCCGCCTTCCTTCTGGGTATCCTAGGGAATTAATGTGAGGCCCAGAGTCTTTCCAAGCCATGCTGTCCTGCTATGCACAGGCATTCCCTGGGCCTCACTGTGAGCCCATACTGTGTCTCCTCTCTCCCTAGAGATGAAAGTCAGGTGGATCACTCACCTGGGTCTCCAGCCAAGGGCCTAAGTGGGAATGAGTGGCACCTGTACATGGAAGTAGCTGAGAGGAACCCCCTGAGGGGGGCCTCACTAAAATCACTCAAGGGGACCCAGAAAACCCCAGGAAGGGACCTGCTATTTGCCGCATATACAGACCAATGATAGCTATCAGGGTCTTTTTTTTTTTTTTTTTTAGTCTGTGACCTCAGCTTCCGACCTCTCTGAGACATGGTTTGCTTATCCATGGTGTAATGGGATGATGTACCCACTTACCTCATATCTAGTGAGGTGGTGGTGGAGCTCATGACAGGCATGGAGGGTGGGTACAGCACACTTTATATAGCAGTGCTGGCCTGGTATAGAAAACCTCACAATGTAGCTCTAAAAAGGTCACCTTGAAGTAAAGGCTAGAGCATAGAGATGTCTTGTGTCCTCCCCAGAGAACCGCAGAGATGAGGCCTCTCTTGGAGGAATATGGGTACCCAGGTCAGGGTTTGGCTCTGAACCAAGTCCCAAATTTCCCCTAATAAAAGCTCTCCTCTTGGCAATCCTGTAGCACTCCACATCCCCAATGGCCACAATGACCATTGTCAGGACAGCGAGGATATTCTGGGCCAGGGCTGCCTTCCTGGGAGGAGGAAGTCTAGAGCCCTAGCAGGCAGAACCAGCACCCCTCAAATCTGAGAAGCCAAGTCAGGTGTCCTGGAGCGTGGTGGTTCTGGGGGAAACATTCTGTAAGTGACACTTGCCTAAAATACAAAGGAGGAGCTAGTCAACACATGTAGGAACAGTGCCAAAGACAAAAGAACACATAGAGAAGGCCTCAGAGGGTTCTAGGAGACAGAGACCAGCTGAGGTCCCCTTGACATGCTGGGCCAGGAAGAGAGAGGGGGCCAATTCCCAGAAAGAGAGTTTGACTCTGACCCTAATCCTGGGGACCTGATGGCAGATGAGGTTTGCAGTCAGGTGTCAGGGTGACAGTTGTCTGACTGGCAGAGACAGAAAAGCAGCAACTGGGTTACGGAGTCTCTGGGCTAGATGATACAGAAGAAACTCTTGTTGTTTATAAAGGTTCAGGGATCTAGTGACACGTCTAATTCTCCTGTTATGAATCTACATCACAGAGCCTCTAGGCTGGAGAGAGGCAGGGTGAGACACATCGACGTTCCTGGCAGCTGATGGAGGTGGCTTCCATGCTAACTTAGGGCTCTGGGGCATTTGTCACCCCTGAGTCCGTGGCTCCTGACTGTCCTGGCACTATCTAAGAAGTTCCTTTGCTTCCCAGTATGGCATCCAAAGCTACCTACCGTTTTTCTGCTCACTCCATCTAAGTGAGGAGACCTGTGTCTGGGCTCTGACATCAGAGATAGCAAACGCACTCATGGTCGGCTATTCTCTGCTCTCTGCAGCCAGCTTCTTTTCTGAGGTGAAGATGAACAACATGGACCATAGAGGCTTGTGAACCAGAGTCCCCACTGCAGGCGTGAACCTTAAGGTGCCACCTAACATGGTGCCACCATCCCCAGTTCATGCTTCTTTCTTGGATGAAAGGTTAATATTCCTGTAGGACAGTCTCAAGGCAGAGGTGACTGATGGTTCAAGGAACATCATAAGAATCTGTGCTCTGCCGACTCCTGGTAGCATCCGCACCAGCTGTGCCATTCCGGTAGACTGGCCTTGGGTGGTCGATAGAAGGTACCCTGCTGGATTTCTGGTCCACCTCTCATGTTTTGCATCCAAGGGGGCTGAATATTTGGAAGAAGGGATTCTTATACTTCAAATCCTATTGGCTTTGTTTCTGATAAGAATGAGGAGACAAGCTCTGTTCTGGAACATGTCAGGTCATGGCTGATACTTGGTGTATGCTTCCTAAGAGAACCACTGCATTGAGGTTTCAGTTTGTAACTGCTTGGGTCTGTAATACAAGCTCACTGAGTTAATCCCTGGGCCTTCCATTGCATGGATTTACTAGTAGGATATATCCATGGTCATCAAACAGAAGCAGATGACACAGGCTTCTGCATCCTAATGAAGCAGATGCATGAGCTTCTGCTGAACCCAGACATGGCAGGGCATGTGGACTACATGTTGCAATGTGCAGTGAGAGCTACACACCCAAGGAAAGTTAGTCAGGAAGAAAGCCTCACACCCAGGATTTGTGAGCAGAAAGCAATCGAGTGACTACCCGCTTTCTGTGTCAGGCCAAGTGTAGGTGCTACCCAGTCCCCAAGTTAAATCAAAGTAAAAAATAAATTCTATCCCAAGCCTTCAAGTTAACACTCTTTTTGACCCACTGCCTAGGTTCTGAAGGCTGTAGGGGCAGGTGTGGAAAGGTATTTTCTCCAGTGACCTCTGAATTCAGCCAGGGGTCACCTGTGCTAAATGACCTCACTGCCATCCTGGACTTGGGTTCCCTAGACCTTCTGCTCCAGATGCTAGCAACTACCTCGCAACCACACCCACCTGGGAAGCCCTGGTCCATCCTCTGCATAACTTCACCCTAGGCTCAGAAAGCCTCAGACACATGGTGTGTGGCAGAATCAACCTGGTGTTCGAGGGTTGGGCTGCTCAGTGCCTCCACCCAGGAGACGTGGCCCCACTTTAAGGGACTATGCGTGGCCGTGGGTAGTGCCTAAAGGATGCTCACGAGGTGGGACTGTCCCCACAGCTCCACCTAGGTGCATATGTGACTTGTGTGCTGGCATCAGGAATGTGTGAGACTCACATTTCTGAAATAGGCTCAGCACCTTCCCTGGGCTTCTTTCTGTAAACAGCTTTGTAAATTGCTTTAAATTGCTATGTAGATCAAGGAGGCTTTGAGTCATTCTTAGTGCATGTGGCTATAGAATTAAAGCATGTTACAGAGATAGCTCATGTGGGCTGACAGGCTGTGTGACCAGACTGGAAGAGCTCAAAGGGCTCCCTGGCTCTTAACACCGCTCTACCCAGACTGCTTCCTGCTTGTCTGCTTCTTTTGTTTGTTTTTGTTGTTTTTTTGTTTTTTAAACTCTTAGCAGCCAGCTCTGAGGGAAAGGCTCTGATTTGCTAGCTCAGTGCGGCAGTTAACACCTGGCTGGAGAGAATCAGTGGGTCCCTGTGTCTTTGGGACCCATGTCTTATTCCTAGGTGGACAAAAGGAGCCTTTGCCTCTTGTAGTGTCCCCATGAGGTTGTAGGGTCTCATAGAGACAAGGTATCCATGCTTTCAGCAGCCAATGCTCCCTTCACATTCTCAGGTACACGTCTAAGCCAACCTGTACCTGGTGAGCACAGGCGTGTCAGTTATGGTGCCTAAAGCCCACCAAAGATGGAGCAAGTGGCACGAGAGAAGTCAAAGGCATAAGAGAAAATAGATGCAACAGTGTGGGTGCACACCTTGCTGGCTCTAGCCCTCACTCCCCTCTGCTGGCTGACCTTGGGAAAATGACTCAACTTCTCTGACCTTTGACCATCATATAAAATAAGTGTGTCCTCGAGGTTGGCTGAGAAGACAAGAAGGAAGTCAGGTGGAAGGACCTGTGCTCCGGGCAGGTGCTCGGTGACTGCTAGAAAGCATCACTTGTGTGTCCAGCATTAAGTTTCAAAAGATACGGCATCTGAGGCCTGGCTGGACTCCTGCATTTCAGCCAAGGCACACTGTGTTTTGTAGAACAGAGATTCTAGGTCTTCCCAAGAGCTCAGTGCTTTGCAGGGCTCAGACATAGCTCTGCCTGAGATCCAAGTAGGAAAAGCTGGGTCAGGGCAAGGCAGATCTCCAGGTAAGGCCAGGGCCTCCATCCTGGAGAAGGACTTCACTTCAGAGGTGACTTCATAGCTTGACTTCAATCACACTGCTGAAAGGCAGTCCCTTGAGGGGCTAACACAGCAGCACCCTCTGAATTATAGCTCCAGTGCTCGGGAAGGCACCCAGTGGCTTCACCTCAGCCTGAGCGGCTGGCTGCCGAGTGGAAACCACAGGGCTTGTTCCATCCCCCATGGCTACATGGCTGGCTGAGCTCGGGAATGTGGCTGCCGTGTACTCTGCTGAGGAATGTCTCCATCTCTGAACTCACAATCTAAATGAAATCTTTAAATGATGTATGTAGTATCTTCAACACAAAATGGGAAAAAGAAGCCGAGAAGAATCCAAATGATTAAAAAGAACACAGAAAGAAAAGGTGTGAAGTCCCCCCAGGTGTGTCTAGGCAGAGTGTGACTAAGGTCCACCTCCTTGGTTTCCACGCCGCTGCTGTCCCTGTAGGCTGCGCTACCTCTCAAGCTGATTGGGCACATCTCATTTTTAATTTCAAATTTAGTGTCTAGAAAGCCCATCAATTCAGGGTTTCAAGAGCCTTGTCATGCCCGCATTCACACACTCCCGTGTGTTGCTAGAGTCTTTCAGTAGCAGTGGCAATAGTGTACTGGCAAGGCACTTTCCCCCAGCCTAGGGCAGCTCTTAGCTCATCAGCACCGAAGCCACTTTCTAGAACACATTGTGGACAGTGGTCGCAGTCCCAGTCTTCTAGCTGAGAAGATACACAGCTTGTTTGTAGCAAAATAATAAAACTATAGCTTTCTCTCTGCAAAGGCAATGCAGTGGTGCCTTGGACTCAGTCATGCCCTGTGGCTCACGGTCAAGGGGCTACAAACTCCAGTTAGGGCTTTCTGAAGGAGGGTGTGAGAAATCGAGGGACTATTTTGTGTCCTGGGATATCACTTCCGGCCCGAATGGCTTGTGATTGGACAACCACAGAACCAGCACTGTGGAGGGGACATGACATCAACAGCCACACAGACTCCTAGCTAACTCCTGTCTTTTCCTTTTCCCAGGGAGGAAGAGACAGCCGCTCTGGATCTCCCATGGCGAGACGCTGAGAGCCCTCCGTGCTCAGCCTTCCCGAATCCTGCCCTCCGCTTCTTAATATAACTGCCTTAAACTTTTAATTCTACTTGCACCAATTAGCTAGTTAGAGCAGACGCTCTCTTAATCCCGTGGAGTCGTGAACGCGGCGGGGCCAGGCCCACGGCACCCCGACTCGTTAAAACTGTTTGTCCCTTTTCATTTGAAGATTGAGTTTCCTCGGGGTCTTCTCAGCCCTGACTTGTTCCCCGTGTACCTTGATCGACTCCGGAGGTTCAGGTGCACGGACACCCTTTCAAGTTCATCCCTACTCCATCCTCAGACTTTCTTTTCACGGTGAGGCGCACCCCTCCAGCGTCCGTGGGCACTGCGGATAGACAGGCACACCGCCAAGGAGCCAGAGAGCATGGCGCAGGGGACTGTGTGGTCCAGGCTTCCTTTGTTTTCTTCCCCCTAAAGAGCTTTGTTTTTCCTAACAGGATCAGACAGTCTTGGAGTGGCTTATACAATGGGGGCTTATGGTATGTGAGCACAGGCTGGGCAGCTGTGAGAGTCCCGAGTGGGGTGGCCCTGGGAACGCTTCCAGGCCAGCTGTTCCCTGCACCCCACCAGCTGATTTCGAGCGTGGCAGAGGGAAGGAAAGGGGCGAGCGGGCTGGGCAATGGCCCCAACAGGAAACGGGGACTTACGGGAATACGCTGGAGAGGCCATGCGTGGCTGCCGAATGTCACCATCTCTCCTCAGTGGCTACCCAGAGCAGGTGCTTTTAAGAACCCCGTTTCCTCTCAGAGCCCAGGGAGAGTCCTAGGACATGGCGCATCTGGAAGTGGGACTGCAGGAGTTCTCTGGTGGCCTCGTGCTGTCCCTCTGGCCACTACTCGAATTAAGGTGGTCAGCGACAGCTCGCCATGGCAGTGCCCATTGGTACACACTAACCTCAGTGGAAAAATAACCATTCCCTGCCTCCTAGAAAGGACTCATTCTTAGCTTTAGGAGGGTTCCTGTCACTGAATCAAGTCGCTGCCCTGGATGCAGGGCTGGCCTGGGCGACCCTCCAGGGATGAGGAGCTCAGAATCCCAGTCTTCTAATGTCCATGGACACCTCTCATTCCTCTAACATACTGACTATGTCTTTTGATTTATCGTGTCTTCTATAGACCTTCCAAAGAGCCCCACACTGGCACCGTCACCCCTAGAAGGAAGGTGATGGTTGATGTAGCCCAATGTGCATCTTGTTAATCAGTTCTAATTCTGAGTAGAGAGTAGGCTTAAGATAACACCTGTTAATGTATTGCCACAATAATGTGAGGGTAAGAGAAAAGCAGGGAAGACATTTCCAGAAACAAACCCTCCAGATCGTTCCACAGGAGTGATCGCCCTCCAGTGTGACTGAACAACCTTGCTCATGGCTTCATCCAGACAGCACAGCTGCAGAATGGCTGGACAGAAGCACCTACTGTTCTTGAATATTGAAATAAAATAATAAACTTGCAATGGTCTTTGCACAGGTGTCTCATTTTGCATTCGGGCTTGTAGAAGTGAGCCATGTAAAGCACAGTCTGATCGCAGGATAGTGTTCTTCCTCGGGAGCACGGGGTTGCTTCACATAATACCTCAAGGGGCATGTTGAGGGTACCACATTAATAAGCCAAGTGGATGGAGTAGAGATGATGTGGTCAGTGACCCACGACACACAAGGAAAGGATTTTCAGTCACTCCGAGGACAGTTTTCAAAGCCACTGTGCCAGGAAACGCCCTGCAGAAGAGCAGGCCGCATGCTTTATCCATGACAGGGATTAAGTGACTCACCTTTCCCCTCTTCTCTTTCCCCCTCCCCATTAGATTTTTATTTTTCTTGCAGTTGCTTTTAGTTATGAAAATTCGTCTTCTAAAGGATTACTCTAAATCCCTTTCCTGTTGGTTTTGAGAGAGCTGCTGGCTCCTTTCTGAGCTTCCACGGCAGGCTATGGGATACCATCAGATTTGTGAGCTGGAGGATGGAAAGCTTGCCATGGGCCAACATCACAGTCTTTCTCCGGGGCATGTTGCTCCAGCATAGCAACTCAGTACAGGTACCTGGAATCCACTGACTGACCGGAAACCTTATGTCCAAGGGACTCGTGTCTATAATTCTAGCACTCAGAAAGTGGAGGCAGGAGGCCAGCCAAGGTTATACAGTGAATTCTAAGCTAGAGATGCTGTCTCAAGAATGCATGCCTTTAATCCTAGCACTGAGGAGGCAGAGGTTGAGCTCTGTGAACTTGAGACCAGCCTGATCTACAAAATGATTTCCAGGACAGCCAGGACTGTTCCACAGAAAATCCCTGTTCCACAGAAAATCCCTGTCTCAAAACACACACACACCACCACCACCACCACCACCAAAACCAAACCAAACAAGCAAACAAAACCAAAAAGAACCCAAAACAAACAAACAACAAAAGCCCACCAGGGGTTAGAAAGCTGGTCAGCTGTTAAGAGCACTGGCTGCTCTTGCAGAGGATTTGGGTTTGATTTCCAGCAACCACATGGAGATTCACAACAGTTTGTGACTTCAGTTCCAGGAAATCTGGTACCTTCTTCAGGCCTCCACAGGCAGCAGGCATACACAAGATGCACATACATGCATGTAAGCATACACAAGATGCACATACATACATGCAGGCATACACAAGATGCA
>JADRCH010000107.1:1898614-1930663 GCA_019843965.1 Rhynchomys soricoides | reverse complement strand
AGCCAAGCCTGACATCTGCTGGGAGCTTCCCACCAGACCTCACTGTCTCCCTTGGCAAGCCATGGTGGCCCTGCCTCTCGGGTGCAATCCCCCAACCATGAACCATTTTGGGTAAGGTGTGGCTTCTCCTTTTTGCCTGCTCGGCCTGGCAGTCTCTTGCTGTCATTATCAGAGTGGGAAACGGCAGGGCCCCACATTACTGCTCTGACTCACAGTGAGCTAGCTCTGACTCACACTGAGCTAGCCTTGCTCCTTCTCTTCAGTGACCAGAGCAGATGACCCTGCACCCTAACGGTAGTGACTCCAGCCTGTTTCTTAGCAGCCTCTGGGGAGGAGGAGATGACAGGCACTGGCTGTCTGGCTGACTGCACGGCTTCTCAAAGCATTCATCTCGTTGGAAGTAATTCACATGCATGGGAGCTAGCTTAGGCCGGCTTTTTAGAAACGTCAGAAACAGTCTTTTCTCCAGAATGCCCAAGCAAAGGGTTGGGAGCTGTCTCTACCCTGTAAGACTAAGCAAGGGACCGAGCAGAGCAACTTGGCTGCACCAATGATCCTGAGAGCTGGGAGGTGACCAGGGATCTATTAGACACTGCGGGCTCTGCCATGGAACAAAGAGTAGCAGCATACTTGCCCCCTGCATGCTTTAAGGTCTCAACTATTATCAAGACTTAAAACGGTTAAGGAGTCTTCTTACTTCAGAGGTAAGAACAGCTACAGGAGAGCAGTTCCAGCAACCCTAGCGTGACTGCACAGAGTGAGATGGCAGGGCAGGAGGGACTGCCTCACTGCTCAGCTGCACACTGACATCTCTTGCAGGATGTGTGGCTCAGGCCCCGTCAGTCAAGCAGTCTTTCTACAACAGGGTGGAATTATACAGCTCAACGCATATCAGAGGGCTTGAGGCAAGCACCATCTAGTTCAATGTTTTCCTGGCAAAAGATCTTTAAAATGTTGTTCAATGTTCACTACCCATCATCCATATAGCTCTAGAGGGGACAGTACTGTTGTCATGGTGCCCCACTAGAGGAAAAAATTAAAAACTCAGAAGCAGCAACACAATTTTCAAAACTCAAATGGAAGCATGTTGTCGATTATGTGTGTGTTTCTGAGCATTTGTGAACTTGTATGTGAGAGGATACACAAGCATTTTGGGGGTGGACGGGACATGACAGCCTCTGGTGTCATTCCTCACGAGCTATCTGGTGTTTTATTTCATTTTGCTTTTTCTGTTTGCTCTTATTTTTTTGAGACTGGTTAATCCTGCTGGCCTGGATCTTGCTTTGTTGACAAGGCAAGCCTCAAACTTACTAGAATCCACCAGCGTCTGCCCGTCCAGTGCTGAGTTAAGGCTGTGGGCCATCGTGTCCAGCTTCTTTGCTTTTTGATGCAAAGTCTCTTACTGTCTAGAATGTGACAAGGAGTCTAGGCTGCCTGGGCAGTGAGCCACAATATCCTCCAGCCTCTGCCTCCCAGTGAGAAAATTCCTGGGACTATTTCTTTCTGTAAAAAGAGGCTTGAGCAGACACAGACAGTAAACACACTAGTGTGCAGTCAGCAGGGTGAGCACCACAGTGGCCTGGAGGGCTAAAGAGGTGCCTTCCACCTCCTAACCCAAAGGAGGGAAGGGGGCCATAGCACAGACACACTTCATTTCCCAAGCTCACAATGACAACTGCCAAATCTCAAGTGGGAAAGTTAGTCAACGTGATAAGTTGATCAAATCTAGACAAGGTGGAACACCAGGCCCTTGTTTGTAAACAGCAGGTCACACCACACAGATACTTCTATGCCCCACTGCCTCTTCTCACCATCAACCTCCTTCACAGCACATGGGCACATCCCATCCCTACCTGTGTGAATGCGGCTGTGTCGCTCCAGCTGGCTTGGTTTGGCAAACGCCTTTTCGCAGGTGTCACATTTGAATACCCTGGGCTTCTGGGAGCTGAGAGAGGGACCAGCCTGGTGTGTCAGCATGTGCTCCTGGAAGGACACACAGAAACCAGCAAACGTTAGACCTTAACAGAGTTGAGAGCCCTAAAATAGCACTAGACAAGGAATCACCTTTAAGGACAACCTCACGGGTGACCTTCTGACTGGGGTTTCAGGACCTGGAGTTCATCAGTGTCGGGAAGGTAAGAAATCAATGACTAGGCAGCTCCATGTCCACACAAGTGGCACTATCTCCCTTCTCAGACTACGGTGATAGCGCAGGGAAACTGTATCCTCATGCTGCATATACCAGTGAGGAGCCTGATGAAGCTTCTCTGTTCCTCCATTTTATAAGTCCACCTGAAAGTCAAGGTCCACAGCTAGCTCACAAACACTTGGCCTAAAAGTCCATGGAGATGGAAACTGTTTCAGCAACTCTCCCAGAACACCTGTGACTTTGTGTAGATTCTCTCAATTACACAACTACACTGTACACAATTCCATAACATCACAGATGCATTTCACATCTGCTGACAGGATCCAATAACTGCACTTTGGGTGGTGTGCGATTCAACCTGTCACTGCTTCTACCACTGTGTGATCTGGCTTCCTCAGAAACATGACAGCTACTGTGCTGTGTCCTCGGAAGGCTGGCACTGAGGCTACTTTCAAAGTTATCACACAATTACCCTGACAGAGTCTTTATGCTACACTGACCCTTAAAGCAGATTCAGGTAGAAGTAAACGCCTGTACTGTTTGCACCTACATCTCCGATTCATGAATAACACTAGTGCATCCAGATAGCCTATGAGGTGGTTCAAAGGACAGAAGGGAAATAAGATACAGTTGTTAGCCCAGATGCTGAAGGTCAGGAGTTTAGGACAGGCTGCAGAGCATCAGACTCCAGCAGTAACTTCAACAATGTGCTGTGTCCACTGTTAACCCTGACACCGACACCCCCTTCATTTGAGGGACATGTTAAGTATAGTTATGTGAACAGCAAGCCTGCAGAGGACCCCTTATTTGGGACAATCCTGTGTTCAGGAAGGACCATGCTGTGACTCTACAAGCCATTTCCAGAAAGGGCAGCTGCTGTGATCACATTAGTAGTGTGTGCAGTATCAGAGCTGCTATTTGAAGCTGGTGGCTTTAGGACCCAGTGACAAGCTGTGTCTTTTCATCAGAGCAAGTAGGCTGTCCTCCCCTGAAAATGAGAGGGAGGCTCCCCACACGGAGAGTTCTTGTCAGAGAGCCAGGCAAGAGTGGCTCTCATTTGTTATCACAGTGCTGGTGTGCCTTTTCTCTGCAGGGAGCTCTGCATTTATGCTGAGTAAGTGAAAAACTACAGTGTGCAGGGGACAGACAGACTTTTTCTGTTTGGCCAGGTAGACAGAACAGAAACTTGGGTGGTGGCAGCCCTCGGGAGGCGTTTCCTACAGGGAGGAGAGCCAGGAAAGGACGGCAGTGCCCTCACTGTCCACTCCTTACCATCAGATAATCACTTCTTCCAGCCATTAAAATAGGAAAATCAATGCTCTGGCAAGAGTGGTTTGTGTAGGGGACCCAGAGGGGGCTGCTCATCAGTTCCTACGCCCTCTCTGCAGACAGCTTCTGTCTCTTGATAAACTTCTGTTACATCCTCAACTATGACTGCTCTCTTTCCTGGAGCTCCCATGTAAAAAGCAGAGGCTTGGCAGGCATCAACAGGAAGCATTCAGAGTCCTCTAAGCACAGGCAATGAGAGCAAGAGGGAAGGAAGGGGAGAATGGAGAAGGGGTGTGTGTGTGTGTGTGTGTCTGTGTGTGTGTCTGTGTGTGTCTGTTTGTCTGTGTGTGTGTCTGTGTGTGTACGTGTGTCTGTGTCTGTGTCTGTGTGAGACAATGGAGAAGGTGCATGCGTGTGTGTAAGAGCACCTGAGTTAGGTAAGTGGGTTTGGGGCAGCTCACAGCTCAGCCTCAGATGACGAGAGGGAGATGGCCAGAGTGC
Organism: Rhynchomys soricoides; assembly: GCA_019843965.1. Taxonomy (NCBI): domain Eukaryota; kingdom Metazoa; phylum Chordata; class Mammalia; order Rodentia; family Muridae; genus Rhynchomys; species Rhynchomys soricoides. The sequence continues at coordinate 1,926,744 of JADRCH010000107.1, read as the reverse complement.
CACTGGCAGTGAGGCCAACCCCCATGATAACGACACAGGTGAGAACGGAGCCTCGGTGTCCAAGAGGACAATGAGCTTGAGCCTGAGTGTACATAGGAAAAGTGAGCCATCACCAAGCTATCACGCAGTCTGCTGGAGCCTCTCCTGGAACACAGTCGAGGGTCACAGCGGGTCTCCTGATTTCTGTGACAGACACAGCTCGCCGAGGTCAAGTTCAGATTTACAGGAAAGCAGGAGAGAAGTAGAGGGAACCCCATGTCACTAGCGGCCCACACTCACAGTCACAGGTTCTTCACATCTCCTTTCTATACTGGCATGGAGCATCACTGGACTCAGAACAGTGGGGATACCTTTCTGTCGCTTGGATGACACATACTTCTTCCCTCTTGGCCACAATGGATTCTCTGCTGGCTCAGACAGCCCTGCTAGCTTTGAGGACTCTTAGCTATGACAAAGAATGTCCCAACTGTGCCTTGCTGGCTATTCCCCATGCAGGTCACAGCTCTGCTCTCATCCCTGGCTTTCTGATGGTGGTGCCGGCCATGGCAGGGTCTCAAGCACTTCACAGGCTCTCCCACTGCACACCACCCGCTTTTGCTACTCTCTTCCCTCCTACCCTGCTGTCCACAGGGTCCCTTAAAAGAAAAGAGGAAAGCTTGGGTATGGCGGTGCACACCTTTAATCGCAGTCCTTGGCAGAGGCAGAGGCAGGTGGATCTCTGTGAATTCAAAGCCAACCTGGTCTACAGAGAGTTCCAGGTTACCCAGGACTGTATAATGAGCCTTTGTCCCCTACCCCCACCCCCAACCAAGGGGGAGAACCCTAGCTTGAAATCGCTTCCTAGGGTTCTGCGCCCCTTGTGCATATACGCAAGGCTCTCCCTAGGGTGCCCATCCTCTGTCTACCACCTCTCTGCAGAGCCCCAGGTATTCTACATGGTCACCCTGTGTGGCCAAAGGGGGTCCCTGCAAGGCTGCTCCAAGGTAAACATGGAGTTAGTCCTTCTGTACGTCATATTGCGGATACCAGCCATAAGTTTCTTTTCCTGCAGCCTCAAACATGCTGAGAGCTTTTCACATTTCTGTCAGTGAGACATGGTAGTCTGGCATCATTTTAATATTAGAAACTGATTTTGGATTACGCATGACTGTTCATTCTATACAGTACACTCAACAGGCCAACAGGCCAATGCCTACAACTAGGTACACACATTTACAATCACCATTTCTAGAAACATAGGAGGGAGACCTGTGTCACTCAGTTTTTACTTTGGTGTGGCTGTTCCCTGTCCCCGGGGTGTACCTTGAGGTGTGTGGCACGCTTGAAGGCCTTCCTGCAGACCCGGCACCCGTGGGTACGCTCCTTCCCATGCACCTCCTTGCTGTGGTGCACAAGCACAGCAGCTGATGAGAAGGCACGGTCACAGTCCAGGCACTGGTGTAAAGGGCCCCCCTTTTCAGGCTGGCTGTTAGGGGTCAGCTGGGCAGAGACGTCAGTCACCTGCAGAGTCAGGAGTACTAAGTTACGACGGGAGTGTAGACTGCAGGCTGCCAGACAAGGTGCTGTGCTGCCTAACATGGACACAGCATATTCCAGGGAAAAACCTTGAATACTCTATGAGGTGAGACGATACAGCTGCCTTGGAGTCACTGGGTCACTCATGCGAAGGACAAAGGTTCTGTGAGAACATGGGGAAGTACCCACCATGGACTCACCAAGCTCAGCCTAGCTTCCAAACTGCCCTCCTGGTCACATAAGCTGTGAGCGTGTAACCACAGCTCAGCAACAACAAGGGACCACAGAGCCCCGCCATCAGGGCTGGTGAAGAGGAAGTAAGGCACGCGTGTAAGATATTACATGTTCTTTTAAAATTTTGGTTTGGGCCAGCAAACTAGTTCAGCGGATAAAGATGCCTACCTCCAAGCCTGAGAACCTGAATTCAATCCCTAGGACCGACATGTTGGAAGGAGAGAACCAACTTCTCCAAGCTCTCCTCTAGTCTCCATCCCATGTGCTGCTGCTCACACACATGCATGCATGCACAAGGCACACACACATAACATACAAATACAATAAAAGTGCTGTGCTTCAGATCTCTATAGACTATACTAAAAACCTCAATAGCGATTAATGCTGTCTAATTAGCTTTGCTTGAACTAAATTATTTTCCATAAACTGTAGATCCCAGCTAATGAGTAGGTTTCCAAGTCAATTTTGTGGGATGCCATTAGAACTTACAAAAATAACAAAGCCAAGAAGGTGAACTGCGCATCCCACAGAAATAGTGGACTTCAGTTTTAGAGATAAGTAATGATCTAATGGAGCAATTATAAAAAATACCTATGTGACTTGTCAACATTTTTATTACTACTTTGTTGAATACTTTTTCAAAATACCAGGATATATAGGAATGGATTTCGAAATTGTCAAGAGCAAGACAGAAAAGAGGAGAAGAAAAGACACTGCAGAGATGGCATTATGCAATCCTCATGTCAGTGGGAAAAAGCCCACAAACACATGTTAAGGTGCTTGCATAAAATACACCACTTGTCAATGAAAAGGGTTTGAAAACCTTGGAATAAATGGTATCAGTGTTGGTCTGCAGCAATAAATAAAAGACTAGGGTGATAGAGAAAATGACACGGAGGGCTGGAAAGATGGCTTAGCAGTTAAGAGCACTTGATGTTCTTGCAAAGGACCTAGGTTTAGTTGCCGGCACCCACACGGCAGCTAACAATGTCTGTATCTCAGCTCCAGAGGGTCTGATGGCTCTTCTTGCCTCTGCAGGCAAACACATGAAACAGACATGTGAAGGCAAACACTCACAGAAACAGAAACTGAGTCTTTAAAAGAAAGAAAAGAAATGGCAAGCAATGAAGACTAACTAGAACAGAAGCCTGCTGCCTCACTGTTGGAAGGAAATACAGAAACTTTACTCAGGAGTTGCTGATGTCTGGTCTGCTTCACTCTCTCCTTTCAATAACCTAAGCTCTGTGTAAACAGCTCCCAAAGGAGCCAGCTGACTCAGCACACAGGAAAGCCAACACCAAGGGCTAAAGCTTCTCTGCTCATAGCCAGTACACGGTCTTGTTACTGAAGGCCCTGCGCTTGTGGGCAGCTCTGGCTCTTGCCAGTGAATCACTCAAGGCTGTCCTCATACTTCAGGGTCTGGAGAAGAGTCAACCCCAGGAACAGCACCAAGTACTAGCTTTTTCTCCACAGGAACCGATATGAGCAGCAGAAGAAATGCCCATGGCTGCAGTGCAGGACCCCACTAGCTGAGCCTAAAGTGACTTGTGTGAAGGTGGCACCATGCCAGGCAGAGATGATGACGGAAGTGAGCTACTGTCATCTTGTAAAGGCAGGTAGGCTGGTAAGGAGACCATATGTGGCTTATAGGATAGAGATACAGACAGAGTTTTACAGAGTGTGTATGTCATTCCAGTATGGATTTCTCTCCAAATGAATCATGAAGAAACATGAGAAAGAAAAGACCAGCTTTAGCTCAAGGATTTGACACATGACAATAAGACCCCACCTGTCAATCCTGTAACAGTCACTGCCTGCCCAACATGTGCTATTATAGGACCTGGACTGAGATCCCTTACACACTGCTATGACCTCCTGATGAGGGGTCTTTACCATCGCTCTTTTTAAAGCAGGCCTATCAGCTCAGTGTGTTCACACAGGGAGGTACACACTGGCCAAGGGTAAAGTCCAAGTTCTTCACCACTTTCACAGCTTCCTGCCAAAGGCATAAGGGCAAGAAAGCGGCAGCAAGCAGAGTGCACTCAGGGTCTAGAGGTCTCAAGGCATGGCTAGGACTCAAACACTGACAGTGGCAGAGCGGGCAAAGCCCTGGTAGAGAAATGCACGAGAACACCTAAACCTAAGAAAATGGCTCAGAACTGCTCGCTTGTGCAGATTTATCCCCGGCCCCATTTTTGCATTTAATATTTTAAATTTTCAAAAAAAAAACCACAAGCAAGATCAAGATTTTTGGTATTTAGATCACTTCATTAGTACTTACTACTCAAATGGAGTAGAGAAACTTCAAATTAATTTTAATATAAGGATTTTCTGTGGCACTGGAGCTATATAAAACTGAATGCTACAGAAAGTCACAGATCAAAGGACAGCAGTTTACTAGTCACATAAAACAAAAAGTGGTAATGGGTGCCTTGATATCGGTACTGGATTAGGAACTAAGAACTCGGGTGACTAGACAAGTCAAACAGAGACTGGACCCTGAAGTGACGACCAAAGAGTCATGGCTGTCACTAGTATCCAAGTATATGTGAGCAGATGAGGACTGGGTGCTGATACCCCACAGTATGCCCTAAGGAAAGGACTCCTGGGGCAGGACCTCTAAGCCCTGGGGGATCCTGCCAGGTAAAGTACACTCTGATAGAGACATCTTCAACCATGCCAGGTAGCCTGCTAACTGTGCCATTTGTGGTGGATAGTTGGTTTTGTTGACCCAGGGGTGAATGCAGCCGGTCGCCAAGCTATCGAGGGATGGACAGGGCTGCTCACAGCTACTTGGCATGGACTGTCAGAGCACTGCTGGGACAGTCAGCACTGCCTGGGAAGCTGCACTGAGGTGCACAGGGAAGCCTGAGTGCAAGCTCTGAGGTCTTTCCTGCTCCTGCCTTCTGCTGCATCTACTCTGTGCCCTTCCACTGAGGCAATGAGACAGGAACCAAGATTACACCAGCTCCCTCTTATCCTGTGAGCCTCTATGGGGGGCATGAATTAGAGCTATACACAGAGATGTAGCTACAAGCTCTGCTCACTCAAACAAAATCAGGGAAGTCCTTGGTGCAGCTGACATTTAATCTCTTTATGAAAAAAACCTGAGTCCTTGTTCTGCCGGACAACTAGTCAACTGGTCTCATTTCCTAATAAGATTCAGACAAAGTTTAAAGCTCCCCAAAGTCAGGGTCAACAATGATCTATTCTTCAGTTCTGACTCATTAAAGTATTACAAAATATTTAAATACTTGTCTATGTTCAAATAATCATTTACTACAATTTTGGTTCCTAAAACATGCACTTTAAGAAAAAGACCAATCAGCCAAGTAGTGGTGGTACACACCTTTAATCCCAGCACTCAGAAGGCAGAGGCAGGTAGATCTCTATGAGTTCGAGAAAGCCTGGTCTACATACAGAGTGAGTTCCAGGATAGCCAAGGGCCCACAAAGAAACCCTGTCTTGGAAAACCAAAAAGGGAAACAAAAACAACAACAACAAAAAAAAACAAATAAGAAAAAGGTCTTATGTGTGTGTGCGCGCGAGTGCAGGTAAAGATGTAAAGATATAGGCATCGATAAAGGAAACAAATGCTTCAAGAAAATGTACCAAAAGAACTTATAAGTACAAGTAAAAAGCCATAAGACTGAGAAGGAAGGAGAGAACAAACACCGATTTGAAAGCATATCTGCTCACTGCTGGCCACATCAAAGCTGATGGTTCTAAGCCATACCTACCACTGACTGAGATCTGGGAGCCACCATCTGCCAAGCCCACCAGACCCACAGAGTTCAGTACCTCTGCTGTGGTCTGACAGGGACTACACTTGAGAGGCTGGCCCCATTCACTGGACCACCCCACAAGGCCCTCTTTCACTGTCTCTCATGCTGGTGTGAGCTGGGCAGGGACCATACCTGGTACGCTATCTCTTCCCCGGCAGCAGATGAGGACTGTGGGGTGTGGCTCACTAATATGACTTGTGGTGAGCCTGCTCCACCTTGGCCTGAGAGAGAGGGATCCGTGAGCAATGCTGGGAACTGCTGACCCTGCCAAAAGATAATTACTGTCTTAGAAGTCTTCACATTATCGACCCATGCCATCTTTTAAAAAGACCTTTAGGGTTGGCAATGTGGCTCAGTGGGTAATGGCATCTGCTACCAAGTCTGACAGCCTAAGTTTGACCTACACAGTACAAGGAGATAACCGACTCTTAAAAGTTGTTCTCTGACATCACATGAATGCCACACACAGGCCTAAACACACAGACACACAGACACACACACACACTAAAGTGTAATTGAAAGGAAAACCTTTCATGGCACAATCACTTTGGACAGCACCATCTGCCATATGACCCACCATCAAAGAAACGAAGCGTGGGTCCACTTGATGCCAGGCAGAAGTCTAAGTCACAGCAGCCTTAAAGTGGGAACTACTTGATTCTCATCACCTTCTGCCTGTGGAGATGGACTAAGGGGCATTCATGCAAAGGAGTGATACTGTGACCTAGCCACATAAATATTTTTCAGCAATAAAAAGGATGAAGTAGATACATGGTACGTGACACTGATGCATCCTGGAAAGCCATCCAAGCAAAATGGGCCACTCACAAAAGACCCCAAAATGTTTGACTAAACCCACATAAAGTAAACAGAGCAGACAAGTCTGGAGGGAAAGGGCAATGGTGGCAGAGGTTGTTGGTAATGGGCATGTCTATGAGGAAATTTCTAGGCTGAGTCACTTGAAGAGGGAATTCACCTGTGTGTAGGTGACACATCTCACGGACTAAATAAAAACCAGGAAGCAAGATGTACACCAGGACTCTTCTCTCTCTGCTTCCTGACTGGGATGCAATGTGACCAAGCTGAGGAACTGACACGGGAGCTGACTGGAGCTGACACTGGTGGGCGGCAACTGTGGTGGTCTGAATGGGAATGGCCCCGTAAGCAGGCATACGTATCTGACGTACCTGAAGGTTTGGCTCCCAGTTGGTAAACTGTGTAGGAAGGATCAAGAGTGTGGCCTTGTTAGAAGAGGTTAGCCATTGGGGGAGGTGTGGAGTGGGCCTTGAGGTTTTAAAAGCCTAGGCCAGGCCCAGTCCCATGCCTGGCACTCTCTCTCTATGACTGGTGCCTAGGGGTCAGGATGTAAGCTTTTAGCTACTATTCCAGCACCATACCTGCCTGCTTGCTGGCACGCTCCCCACCATGGCAGACGGAGTCTCTGAAACTGTAAGCAACCCTTCCACTAAACGCTTTCTTTCATGAGCTGCTTTGGTTATGGTGTCTGTTCACACCAACAGAAAGGTTAATGAGATAGCAACTAGTTCATAGTTCGAACCAGTTCATAATTTCTCCTTTTGACATTTAATATATTACTTGAATGAGAAAACAAAACTATATATTTAATAAAGAACAAATTGATGAAACCTTTTCAGAGGGTCCTGGAAGCTCTCTCTCTAGACACTCACCTGAGAGGTGATGTTCAGTGTAACCGTATCTAGCCCTCCAGACAGCATGCCCTGAGTATCAGCCAGAGTCAGCGTGACACTGGCATCAGCACCCACTCCTGATGAAGACATGACCAGGTTCTGGGCTGAAATGGCTGATGGTGACATCGGTGCTGTTGAAGGCAGACTCCCACTCGAAGGATTAAGTTCTACAGAAGAAGCAGAACAAATAAACAGTAGTAAGCTGGGACGTCCTGGCCTGGGGCCTGGGAAGAACAGTCTGGAAAGGAGATCATCTGAAGCCACTGGCATCAATCCTCTGGCACCACAATAAGGCAATCACAAATCTTTGATGCAAAACGAAGAGAGGCTTTCTTTGGTTTCTGAGTACACACAAGATAGCGTACTCTGCTTCTTCAGCATGACCCTGCAGGTGCTGATTCTCCAAACCCTCATCATCACCCACAGACCTCACGCTTAAGAACCAGACAATTGAGTTTACCAAAAGGAAAAAAAAAAAAAAATCAGGTTTTAAGTAAATTCACAATTTTGTGTTGGTCTATATTCAAAGTTATCCCATGCCACATATAATTTTGCAAGTTAGAAATCCCTGATTAAAAAAAAAAATCCAGCAGATCGTAGATATGTCTCTGGCCCTTATCACTGCTAGCACTGTAGAAAGAAACCTCGGCAAGGATTTCTAGGACCACAGACCACAGAAGGAAGGAACCAGGTGGGAGCCATGAAGCAACTCGTCACAAAGTTGACTGGACAAACGTGACCCTCTTGCTACCTCCTCACCCTAAAGGTCCACTTATTCTGAAACACAAGCTGTCAAAAGAAACCTCACTAATACTGATACGTTAGTATTAACATACCCAGCACGACACCTGTACTTTCTTTTGATACACCAAAACCTTCAACTGTTTTCCCAAGCAGCCAATGCTGAGAGAAAGGAAGATATCCAGAGCAGAAATAGCAAAACCAGACAAGCCCTTCCTTCCAGAAGCACACTCCTATGCTCTCCTGGCAAGTGAGATGAGCTACATAGGATTATCTGCATCCTTCATGGGCACCAGCACTGAGCACACATGCACAGCCAGGTCTACCTACATGCGCTCACAACTCTGCACCCTTAACCTACAAACATGTGCTCCTCATCCTGGACCAGCCCCGCAACAGGTACTGAGGACCCTACAGAAATACTGAAGCTGAGTTCATAAAACTATGATGTCCTTATAACCTGGAAAAAAGAAACAGGCTTGTGCCAACACCTCTGTGACCTGTGTGACATCAATCCAGAGCCTCTTCTAGGAGTCAAGGGCCAACAGGAAAGCCAGGCTACTTACTTGTAAGTGGAGTTCTCCAAATACAAGGCCTCCATAGATCCACACTCGTGGAGTCCCACAATGTGCTGCACAGACCTGGAACCTTCAAAAGCAGTATAACCATTAGGAGGCTAGGATCGTGTGCACAGAAGCAGCCACTGGGGCTCCCTCCCGCCTGCTCCCATCTTGCACAGTGCTAATGCATCAGATAGGAGCTGGGTCTATGGAGGGCGTCTCATGCACCAGCACTCCAGCTACAGAGCTCCCACCAGCAGCACTCCCTGTGCTACCTCACAGATCTGGGCTCATGCACAGGTGAACAGAAATGGAAGGAAAAAAGGTCCTTGATGACAGGCAGGATGAGGGGCAGCATCACAGGGTGACTGTCTCAGAGTCCCGTCAGGGTCATTCTTAGAAATGAGCAAAATGAAGCTGACACTACTCCTTACTACTCAGTAGCCCAGAAGTCACCCTCACTCTGCCTGCTGAGGGACAAGAACCTAAGGGCCTCTCCCCACCCACTAGTAAAATGCACCTCACTTGCTAGTGATGATCACAAACACAAAGCTCCACACAGCACAAGAAGTCTGAAGAGAAAAATGAAAGTGCACTTGTCAGGGAACAGCTTCAGATGATGCCACAGTTCCTATTCAACAGTGACAAAGCTGTCACTAGACACATGCCTGCCAAGAAGAGCTAGCCTGAGTACAGCAGGAAAGAACACGAAGCTCCAACAGTCAAAAAAGCATACAATTGACGATAAGCTATAGACAGCTCTTGCCTATTATCTGTTAAAATCTCAAGAACATGCAAATACAGCTTAATACTCAAGTAAGAATCAGACTTTATTTCCTACTTATTTTTTGTGAAACGGCTGCTCCTCCAGGACACAACTCGACAAATATTATTTTACTTTATGATTATGATTATAAAAGTTACTTTAAGAGGTACTGAGTAAGTCAGACATGGAAGAACATGCCTATGATGCCAGCATACAGGAGACCAAAGGAAGAAGCTGGAGAGTTCAAGGCTACACAGCTAGCCTGGGCTACCTAAGATCCTGTTTACAAAAACAAAACAAAACTAAAAGCCTAACAAAAACCATGTTCTATGAAGTCATGCTTGTCAGTCGTTGGCCTTAATTCTTGGGCAAATGGAGTCCTATTCAGAAAGCCCTCCCCTATACCTGCACCATGTAGGGTATAGCCTGTTTGCTTCTAGTGCTTTAATTGTTTCAGGATCCATGTTTAGGTCTTTGATCCATTCCAGTTAGATCTATCATCACTCTGCAGAGTGATGGATATGTGCACAATTTTATCCTTCTGCATGTGGAAATACATTTCCCAGCACCATTTCTTGTAGATGCTTTCTTTTCTTTACCGTGTATGTTTGGGAATCCTTATGATGTACTGAGTGCTTCAAGTTAAATGTACTCCTGTTTAGGTCTTCTTTGGTGCTCTTTCATTGGTCCACATGTCTGATTTTGTTCCAATATCTTGTTTTTATTGCTGTGTCTCTGTAATATATCTTCATAAAACTAGAAACCTATACAGCTAAAGAAACAATCAGCTGGGTGAAGAGGAAGCCCACAGAACAGGAGAGCATCTTTCCCAGCTCTGTCTTCTGACAGAGGATTAATACTCAGAATACATAAAGAACTTAAAAAGAGGTCCTCCTCCACACACCCCCATGGGCCTGGGACCTGAACAGAGTTCTCAAAGGAAGGGTGGTGACGAAGAAATCTGTTCATCATTGAAAACAGTTCATCATTGCTATCAGTTAGGGAAATACAAATCAAAAGAACTCTGAGATTTCATCTCATCCCAGTCAGGATGGCAGAGAATCATCAAAGCAATCAATAATAAACGCTGGACAGGGCATTCAGTAAAGGATCCCTCTCACTCACTATTGGTGGGATTGCAAACTGGTACAGCTACTCTGGAAATTAGTGAAGAGAATTTTCAAAAAAGCTAAAAACAAACTCCTGTATATCCAAGCTGTAGCATTCCTGGGCACGTGCCCAAGGACTTCACATCCTAGTCCACAGACACTTGCTTGCCCATGTATCCCAATCCCAGAGAGACAAGCATTGCACACTCTTGTTCATTAGAAGCTCCTAGCTCCAAATCTTCAGATGTGAGCACAGATTCTAGAATAACCACAGAAGCCAGGAAGGTAAAAAGGGAGCACAGACAGGGTAGAGGTTGGAGAGCAATAGAGAAGACGGAAAAGTGGGAGGGGCTCCTTAGGGGCAGGAAGGAGGGACATGCAAGGAATAAGTGATCTGATGAAGGAAGTGGAAGAGGAGGGGAAGGACTCTTCAGGAAGGGGAAGGGGAAAGGGAAGGGGAGAAGAGCAGGGAGAGGAAAACAGCAGTAAGGGCGTCTGACAAAGTCATAAGAAATCATACTATTAACCATTTACCTTAAACCCTATAATACATGTCCTTCTGTATGTATGTATGTATGCATGTATATATGTATGCATGCATGCATGCATGCAATTTAAATTATCTCATTCATCTGGGCTGAAAATGCTCCCTCCAAGAGTCAAAGATCACCTAAAAAAAAAAAAAAAGACCAATACTATACATGAGTTATTGGTCAAGGCTGTCCATGAGACCCCTAAACACTGCTCTTGCCCTTGGCTCCCCCACCCCCCGCCCCCAAGAAACTGAAGGTCTGTCCCTATTGCTGAAGACACCTTGCACTTCAAAAACAGGGTCCAGAGGCCCCGGAGCTGGAAATGACCTGAATGCCTCCTCCCTGGGGCTCAGAGAACATTGTGAAAGGGTGCGGGGAGGGAAAAGGGAGCGGAAAGATTTTAAGAGCCAGAGCATCAGAACTTTGCTGAAAGATTGCATCTACTAGTCCCAGAAGGTGCCACTCAAGCTTCTGAAAAAGGTAAGCAACCAGTAGTCCTACTCAGCTATAATACTTATGAACCGGAGAAACTGGTGTGGCACAGTAAGTAACCCCAAGAGAACAGTAGTGGCCATATACCTTAGCAGTAGCCAACATCTCTCTAATTGAATTTAAGATCTACTCAACAAGAGGGAAACCATGCCTGGTACTGGAAACCTAGCTAACTACTCAGTGCTACTTAAGTCATAGATTTTGGAAGAGAGCCTACATCCACCACTTTACTAAGCCAGCATAATCCCTAATAATGACCTAAGCATTGGTCCTTACACCCACAGGTAAGTGTAGACATCCATGAGGAAACATCTCTGCAACAGGCAGAGATCACAGAAAACCACAACCAATCAAAATTCAGAGTTATGGACAAAACACTCCCACAAACAAGGCTTTGGGAACACTGTGGAAGAGAGGGTGGAAAGCCTGAAGGGGCTGGAGGATCAGGGAGTTTGCGGTGAGATAGCTATGTCCATAATGTCCCACCATGACCCTAGCTAGACATAAGCTGAACAAGGGCAGCAGACAAGTTAAGTGGATAGCAAAAAGACCCACAGGGCCTACACCAAGAACCACAGCAACTATAGGAATGCAGAGAGTAAGAGAAAGCCTTCTTCAGGGAAAAACACACCAATCAGTTATCCAATAAAAATGGTCAGCCCTGAAAATACACACAAGTGACACTGTGAAGACTGCTCGGGTTATAACTGGAGACACATATGTGCACACAGATGCATGCATGCAACAAGGTAAGGGTTTACAGAGCACAGAGGGCAGGCCTTGGAGGAGGCAAGGGCAGGGGTGATGCAATCATACTCTCAAACATAAGAGGAGAACGCTAATAAAAGCACACACTGCTTTATGTTGAGTAAGGTCTTCCCTTCTAAGAGAGCGTACCGGGATTTTATAAAAGTTCACAAGTAGTTTGAAAGAGGGGCGTGTTTGCCTCTGCTGTCAAAGTTGGGAAGTTTTGTTCCTGAACTGTTGGGAATAACAGATTGTTCTCAAATCTAGAGGAAACTGATGCTAAAAAGACCCTTATCCAGTATTAGCAAACGAAGAAACATCTTTACTTTCACTAAAAACAGAACTGGCTGTCCTGGAACTCATACTGTAGACCAGCCTGGCCTCAAAGAGATCCACCTGCCTGGCCTCCCGAGTGCTGGAACCAAACGTGTGTGTCTGAGCCTGACTTTCTATGCAACACAGACAAGTCCTCAGAAGGCTGCCTTCCTTCCTCAGGCATCTAGGGCTTCCTGCCTTCCAGGGCTAAGAGGGTCACAGCCCAGGGCACAAGTGTAAAGCAGCATAGGATTCTCTAATTGTCAGCAGTGGTCAGTTTACACACTTCTGACTCCATTCTGAAGAGGGTTGCAGCCTGTGGGTGGATGAGAAACTTCACCATCTGCCAGGCACCACACATCCAACACAGACTGATCAGTGATTTATTCATGGAGTAGAAAGTGAGGTACTCTCTAAATTTACTGGGTGAATTAAGGCCTTAGGGGTACCTAGGTATCTTAAAATAGTAACAGGGGACCAGGCACAAGAACATGTGGGAAACAACAAACCAAAGGAAGGGTCTAACTCTCACCTGGACCCCATAAAGTCAGACACAAAACACTATGATGGCATGGCCTAAGAGCAGCCAGTCATCAGATAGATCCTCAGTGTGTGTCAAGGATCAACAAGCAGAGGACTCCTCAACTGTCTGTGTTCTTTCAGGTTGGCTTGGTACCTGCACTAGGTAGCTCTATGTCAACCTGACACAAGTTAGAGAGAAGGGAGCCTCATAGCATCCAGCTGGAGGCAAGCATGTAGGGCATTCTCTTAATTGGTGATTGATAGGGGAGGAGCCAGCCCATTGTGAGTGGGGTCATTCTTGGGATGGTGTCTTGAGTTCTGTAAGAAAGCAGGCTGAGTAAGCCACGGGCACCAAGCAGCACCCCTCCATGGCCTGTTAGCTCCTGCCCCCAGGTTCCTGTCCAGTTTGCCATTCTGCCCTGACTTCTTCTGACAATGAACTGTTATGTGAAAGTATAATCCACAAACCCTTTCCTCCCCAAGGTGCTTTGGTCAAGGTGGTCCTCACAGCAGTAGTAACCCTAACCAAGACAGCACACCACTGCTGAAGTTGGCTTATTCAATTGTCTGCCTGTTCGTCTGGATCTGCATGAACTGTCTGGATCTGGACCTGATCTCACTACATTCTGCTCTCAAAATCTGGTTCAGCCTGTACCTCACCTCTAGAACAACTGCAGTGTCAAACCATGATCCTCGAAGCTCCCGTTTGGTATTCGTCTGGTCTACTATCTTATCAATACAGACTCTTTCTCAGTCCATTGCTGAAACCTCTTTAACTCTACTGAAGCCTCTATATTAACTTGTGTTAATCATTCTGTAAACCACATAAATGCATGTACAGATACATTTACTGCATGCTCTGTGCTATGGCAATATTAGTAATTAAGACTTAAGTAAAAACCTACATTCATCTAATCCAGGCTACCAGGATAGGCAGGACCATGTGACAAAGTGCTGTCATTAAAATGGTATTGTGCACTTGTGTATTTTGTCTCCAAATGTATTTAGTATTTGTGTATTCATGTATTTGATGTTATTTTTAAAATTCTGAAATTGCTGGGCAGAGGTGGCACATGTCTTTAATCCCAGCACTAGAAGCAGGAAGATCTCTTGAGTTCAAGGACACCCTTGTCTACAGAGCAAGTTCTTGGACATCTAGGGCTAAACGGAGAAACCCTGTCTCAAAAACAAAAACAAGAATTGAAAAAGTTCTGAAATTGTGGAAAGAAAAAAGCGTTCACTGTTCTGGCACAGTGCACCATGACACTAAGCCTGCAGAGAATCAGAATTACAGACATGCACCACAATGCCCAGCCCCAAAATGCAGTCTAGTTCCTGAAATGGAACCCTAAGGGTTATGTAGAAAGCCAGCTGGATGGTGTTTTGCTGGGACAAACACATGAAGGAGCGTTTCCCGAAGCAGACACAGGAGAAGGATGTTCTGCTAAAGCAGGCCCGTGAAAGGGCACGTGATGAAGGAGTCTTTGCTAACGACACACGTGGATTGGTCCGCCTTACATTGCGTATTGAGCTGCATTTATTAGGATGCCATAAAACTTCTAGTGGTATTCTGCAGTTTCTTGCTGCTTCCGCTTCTGTTTGGTGGAGTGATGTCAGCTGAGACAGACATGTGTGCTAAGGCAAGACCCATGCTGTGGAGTTTGGAGAGTATAAAAAGGGCTCCTGGCAGTGACGGGGCTGAGCTAGGGTTGTGACAGAGCTGGCTGTGCAAGGCCACGAGTCTCAGTCGTCGCTGATCTTCACTTCCCTGAGAGAGGCACAGCCGAGAACCTCTGGGTTCCTCCTCGTCCGTCCTGCTGACTCAGGCCGAGGCTGAGGCCTGGCTGTCTCTGCTAAGTACTGCCATTGCTGCTGATTCCTGGACCAAACGTGACCGCTGGTGTATCTGTGATGTGTCTGCAAATGGACTGACCTGCTCCTGCTGACCTGTGAACTGAACTGCCAATTTCCACACAACACAGATGGGAGTTGCCCCAAAGTGCCCTTTCTAAACAGGCCCACTTCCCCCAAATCCTTTCTTCCCTACTACCTGTAGTGGGTGGTCGGCTACAAGGGAGGTTAAAGTGCTTAAGAACCATCATTAACAAGTTCTGAAAAAATTAAAGTTACAAGTTCCTTCATTTATGAAATTCTAGCTAGCTCTTTACCTAGATATTATCCTGTCTGTCACAGTTATTACAGATATTATAACATCCACAGCCACATGCCTGCCTAGTTTGGTACAACAATGCGGCCATTTCCACCTTCAGACTAGTCACTGACTCAGCAACACAGAGTGTCCCTATGCTGACAAACCATCCCCATGCTGACAGCTTCCTGCCGTATCTTCCCACTGTTCACCAGCATGCCTGCTCCTAAAGAAACATCTGCTACTGGTTCAAAAATCTGCCCAACTTAAATAACATTTTGTTCGCCACACATCATGCTGTGCATTATACAAAGCAAGTGACAATGTGTATATGGCATCAAGATGCTTTCAACAAGTGGCATGCAAAACTCCAAGTAACCAACTAGAAACTGTCTCACACAACAAACCTTTTAAGTTAAAAAAAAAACAAACCAACTTAATGTCATAAACTGCTATTCTTTTCCTATACCCATAAGCAACAGTATAATATGGCCAACTAGAGAAAAATAGGGACTACAAAAGCAAAGATCTTGACTTCTAAGCTGTAAGCAAGAATTCTGGGTATGTTTTTAATAAGGCCTAGCACATACCCAACACAGAGAGCACTCAAGAAAGAAAGAAAAAAGTTTTCAGTAAGACAGCTTTCTTAAAATACCCTTCTATATTTCTAACATTAAAACTCAGATGTATAATCAAAAGAGAAGGGTTAGTGAATCACGAATCCCAATGTTCATGTGCACTGTCCTGCAGCTGCTGAAAGTCATGGCACGTCTTTCGGAAGTAAGACCCTCCTGACAACAAAGCTTTTACTTTTTAATTTCCTTCTTCATAAGCTTTATCTCAGTTCCCCTCTTAATTTTTGTGGAAATCTCACTGAAACTAAAAACCACAACCTTGGATTGGCCTGGGAGTTTGCTACAATCATTCCATGTGTTCCAAATGAGACTTGGATGCTTCCTCCCAGGTCCTCTAGGAAGTGAGCAGGATTTCTGGTAAAAATGCTCTTGCTTGTAACTGCAGTGCTGTGAGGTGGTTATGTTAGATAGAATCTGGGCTGGGGGTGCAGCTGCCTGCCCAGCATGCACAGCACCCTGGCTTTACTCCCGAGCACTGTGCACCCTGAAGGTGATGCTTTGAACCAGAAATGTCCCCCTTAAGCTCATGGATTCCAGTCCTTCTTCCCCGTTGGCTACAATGCTTGTGAAGACTGTAGAGTCTTAGAGGGTGCAGCCTTGCTGATGAAAGCAGGTCACTGGGGGAAGAAAGGCTTGGAAAATTTACAGCCTCACCCCACTTCAGGTCACTCTTCCCTGCTTCATTTGTGCAGACGAGATGAGCCCTCTCAACCTTTGGCTCCTGCTGCTTGCTGCTATGCCTCACCTATCATTACGGACTCACCCTCTGGAACCATAAACCCAGATAAAGCTTTCCTTGTATGAGTTGCCTTGGTCATGGTACTTTACCACAGCAACAACAAATAGACTAATATACTGGGCGCAGTGGTGTGCGCCTACATTCTCAGGACTGAGGAGGTAAAAGAAGGATGATCAGAGATCCAACAGTGAGTTTGAGGCAGGCCTGGGCTACATAAAACACTGGCTTCTTGTTTATATTTTTTTAAAAAGACTTAGTTTACATGAACGACCGAAGGCTGCAAAGCAAGGAATCACGTGAACAAAACGTGCCAGGCCTATGTTACACAAGCCAGAGTGCACCATGAGAGTGAGCCAGAGGAGGAGGCTAACATTAGTGTGACTTGTTAGTGTCAAGTGTACTCTATTGCAGATAGTACTTATCGATTTATTTACCGACTTTTTCAATGTTCTACCATATTTGTAACTTCCTCCACGATCCTAGTACAAGAGTAGGTGACACCATGGAAGGGTTTTGACAATTTCTTCTTGTACACAGCTCAAATGAGTATGATTTCTTTAGTATATGGAATGGGAGTAAGAATCAGGAAGGTACCTGCTCTGGTCTCTGCTAAATAAAAATATATAGCAAAAGTAGCCAATCTAAACATTAGTAACCCCATCAACTCTACAGAACCAGAAAGTCATGGAAGAAAACCAGTTTTTTGCTTCTGATACTAGATTTCACTACATTTGAACCTGCCAGATAAATGGAATACAATGCCTTTATGCAAAACCAGTGGTGAAAAAAAAAACACATACAAGATGGCCTTAAGCTGTGGGCCGAAACTAACTTACTAACCAGAGATGGTCAGTGTGATCTCCTGTGGAGAGCCCGAGGATGAAGAGGCCGTGGGCCCGGCGGCCTGGGCTAGGACCTGGCTGAGACTGGAGTTGTTGATGGTCAGGGTGATCTCATGTGGGCCCGTCGACGTGGACACGAGGCCTTGTGAAGTCATCACTTGAGTGAGGTCCTGTGTCCCTGCTCACCACGACAAAGCAAAGAACTGAGACCTAATGCACGCACTTCTCCTGGTTCACAGGAAAGGCATCTTAGTTAAAGCATTATTTTTGAAAGACAAAGACTCAGATAGATATCAATCATTTCTAATTGCTTTATCTGAAAGGGTAAAACTTGCCCTAGAGTTCTAGGTCTTATCCCCAGTACACAAAAAAAGAGAAAAAGAAACGGGGGGAAGAGAATGAATGGGGTAAGTGAGACGATGGAATTGAAGGCCAGTGAGCAAAGCATTGCAGTAACAGTAAAACGGGCATACTGAATGATCACCGCTGAAACCAAGGACATTGAAGAATTTTTGTTTTGATGGTAAGCTTTACAAAGAAATGAAAATTATCACTACAGTGACCTAAAACCATACATGTTACCATGAGCAACAAGATGAGTTCCCAGGTTTTACAGTCAAAGAGCACTGGCACTTACCACTGCTGCTGGTGGTCAGCACAGACTCCTGTTCAGACAGTGGGCCAATGGTCAGATTGGCAGACGTCACTGTGGGCTGTAAGGACAGGCCTGAGATAGGCTGGATGACAACACTGGCTGGGACGGTGCTGTCTGATGTCTGAAGAGAACTGTTCTGGGAAGCTGTGCCAGACTCCCCTGTGATTGGCTGAGCGAGCAGGCTGCCCTGTTGTAGTGTTTGCTGTAAAATGCTGGGATCAATCTGTAAGACAAGATATTCTCGGAGTCAAAGGGCTCTGATTCCATGTGGTTGAGACAATGCTAAGGCACAGAAAACCATGGAAGTCACCATACCTGCAATGTGATATTGTTGATGCTGGAGGCGTCGATTCCCGAAATCTGAACATTTGGTCCAACCAAGTTAGCAGCCAGTTGTAACTGGATGCCCTCCAGAGTGGCCAAACTTCCATCAGTCAAAGACACTGTCAAGTCCCCACCAGCTAGTCAGAGAATGAGAGACAAAAGGACTTAATCTTGTAAATGCTTTAAATCTGAAGGATGTTCTTTTCCCACAGGGATTCTAAAACACAGAGGTTTTACATGCTATGTTAAGGAATGCAAATATTTTCTACTACAAATATGTCTGCCTATAAAAAAACATCCCCGGTGAAATAATCTTAACCACTTCAAACAGCAGAAATCAGACTAAAAGCCTCTTGACTGCCCACAGTTCCTTAGAACAGCACCCAACGAGTGGCAGTCTAGCTCTCTCATGCCCCAAATGGAGAGACACAGAAGGAGAAGACCCACAGGATGTCACACAGGGGCAAAAACTGTGGCATTTACGTATAAGTATACAAACCCAGTGGCGTACATTCAGGAGAAGAAATGGGAACTCAACCCTCCTTGCTGCCTTCTGAGGGAAAGGCTCAAAGGGTGTCCTGCTGTAGGACCAGAGGAGAGGATACATGTTGGTCTCCTACCTGAAACAGAGGCAGGAAGGATAGCCTGGCCTACCAGGCCTTGCTGAAGCATATTCTGATCAAACTGCCCTGTTAGAACAGAGTTGTTCATGATGAACACATTGGGGTCAGTGGAAGAGGAGTTGAGAAGGTTCACAGACTGGAGACTTTCTGATGAGCTTCGGGTGACAGGTTTCCTAGCCTTCTTTGGGTCGGATTTGTAATGAAACTGCATATGAGTCTTCCTTCGCCCGGAAGTACGGAAGCGCAGCTCACAATGAGGGCATTTGAAAGGCTTTGCTCCTGTGTGCAGACGCATGTGTACCTTCAGACTTCCCTTTGTGGAGAAGGCGTTGCTGCAGACATGACAGCTGAACAGCTTCTGGCCTATAAGAACAGCAGGAAGAATGAGCAGGAGCTAGTGACAACCTAAGCTCACAGAAACCCTCTACCAGACAGTATGGACATAGCGCTGGCTCCATACACCAAAGTGCATTAGGCTCTCAACCAAGAATGCTATGACAACAGGTTAACAGTAGAAACCTACTTACACACTGTCTATGGTCTGCAGTTAGTATTCCCACAACCCTGAGACTTTGTGTCCTGAAATCTTCACATTCCACTTGGAGGAATGTGCACAGGGAACACCCAGAGCCCATAGGCAGGCCCTGTGTCTAGTTCTATGTACCTATTACCTCCCCTCTGTATCTTCTCATGATCGCCTACATAATAAAAGCCACCAAGGCACAAATGCCACTGACAGTGACTGCCCTGGAAGAACTCAGGATCAGGCACTTAGGAAGTAAGTACTGCTTTTTGCCAGGAAAGATCAGGTAGACTCTGAGACTACGTAAAACTGTGATCCTATTCTGCTCTGGGGTCTCCAGAGAGGAAAACACCTTTCTTACCTACGCAGCCTACGCTGAACACCCCAGCCGAGGCTGGTATAGCTATGCTAACTGCAAGGAACACCACCAGGCACCTAGCATGTGAGCACAGTGTACTGGACTTGGCACCTCAGCAAGGTTAGAGTACAACATACGGAACAGACACTGGGAACCCGATCAAACAACAGGAAACTACCTGAGAAACTCTTAATAGGGGAGTTCATCTCTGTCTAGTTGCCAATAATGATCCATCAGGAGAGAATGACAGAACTTCACATAAAGGCATGAAGTCCATCTCTAGATATCTGTTCAATCTTAGGATCAAAACGTTTGGGATATGGCTAACTTGATCATGCTACCTAGTGGACAACAGTAGCCATGTCTAACATTCACTAGAGAGTTCCTACGGTCTACATGCAAACACTTCCGGCTGGCCATGTCTTACTACAAACACAGTCTCCATGGAGCTGGGAAAACTGTGCTGCTATTAGCCTCACATCACACAGGGAGAAGATGCCTGACACCTACAGAACTCAAAGAACAAAGGTTTGTGCTTTTTAAATACAACTGATTTTCAGACCCTCAAATCACATGATGACAAGAGCCAAGAAAACGAGACACCATTTTCCCCTTGATAACATTTTTCTCCTCACATAAAAAGATAATATAACCTGGTAACTGTCAAGAGAATTTCCAAACATCAGCAAAATGAATGTCTTTGGCCCACATGAAGCTGGTAAGGAACCTTGTGAAGGAAGAGCGTTAGGCTCAATAAGAACATCGATAATTTATAATTCCATTATGGAGATTTTCACCCCTCCCCCGTTCAAAGAGTTAAACCATTTTCCTTACATAGAAATAAAAAGAAAGAAAGAAAGAAAGAAAGAAAGTGCAAACCTTTTCTGTCTACATTTTCATGGTTCCTAATTTTGAGTTCTCTACAATTTTAAAACACTTGTGCCAAAGCATCAAGAGACACCTTAAGGCATCTGCAGTGCTGAGGCCTCCTTACCTGTGTGAGTCTTCACGTGGCAATCGAGAGTGGACTTCACAGTAAAGCTCTTCCCACACTCATCACACTTATATGGCTTTTCTCCAGTATGGATTCTAACATGCCTATCAAAAAAGCATTTCTGATTAAACGATCTTATTTTTAACTACATACGTATTTTAACTTTTACACTTCACTGCATAACAAAATGTACAGTCCACATCTCGTGCACTGTCTGAAGACTTTCAGTTTTGCTCGTTACCTAGGTGACTGATGAGCCTTACCTGCTGGCTCCAGTATCTCCTGGAGCCAGCTCAGTGTCCTGACTGCAAACTGGATAACGGCATCTGGTACGGCTTGTTTCTTCCCACTCTACACAGCCCTGGAGCTCTCCACCTTCTCTGAGTCCAGGGTCTATGATGATTTGAATAGGAATGGCCCCAGAGACTCACGTGTGTGAATGCTTGGCCTATAGGGAATGGCACTATTAGGAGGTGTGGCCTTGTTGGAGTAGGTGTGGCCTTGTTGGAGTAGGTGTGCTTTCTTCAAGGAAGTGAGTCACTGTGGGAGCAGGCTTTGAGGTCTCAGAAGCTTAAGCCACTTCATTCCCTGCTCCTTGTGATCTGGATGTATTATACTCAGCTCCTTCTCCAGCACCATGTCTGCCTGCATGTTGTCACACTTCCCACCATGATGATACTGGACTAAACCTCTGAAACTGTAAGCCAGCCCCAATTAAATGTTGATCTTATAAGAGTTGCTGTGGTCATGGAACAGCAATGGAACCCTCACTATGACAGGGTCCCAGGTTCCTCACCACTCTGCTACACCCCATCCTGCACATCAATCATCAGTCAGCTGTCTGACGGTGACATCTGCTGGTCGCTAGTTTGTCCTGTGGTCTCACCCTGATGCCCAGCCCTGTAGAAGACATCTGCTGATCTTCAATACCTGAAACAGCCAAACACTCTGTGTTCCTCAATTAAGATGACCCATTTTCTATTTCTATCACAATCAGACAAAAATGCATAAGCAATGGAGCTGTTCTACATGAGCTCACTACAAGTTGATGCAAGCTTAGAACCACATACCCACAGTAAGTTCCCACACTAGAGTGAAAAGCACCCTGCACAAGCAGCTGCCTCACCTCACCAGGTCACTGGGCTTCTTGAAGCTCTTAGGACAATATGTGCAACAGTTGGCATGTTTGGGTTCAGCCTCAAGCTCTGCCTGCTTATCCTTCATCTCACTGATTCGGTCCTTCTCTGCAGCTGACTGCACCAGGACCTTCTCAGACACTGTAGCACTCTCCTGGGGCTGGATTTTAGCCAGCTGAGCTGTCTCCTCCTCTGTAAAAGTAATGACCTCAGGACGAGGCTTTCTTGATGCACTTCTGTCAGAATTTTCTTCATCTTCCTCCACACATGTGTCTATTAAAAGCATAAGAAAAAGGGTACAAAATCAACAATAAAAATTAAATTTCAGCTGGGCAGTGGTGGAGCACTCCTTTAATCCCAGCATTTGGGAGGCAGAGGCAGGCAGATTTCTGAGTTCAAGGCCAGTCTGGTCTACAGAGAGAGTTCCAGGACAGCCAGAGCTACACAGAGAAACCCTGTCTCGAAAAAAAAAAAAAAAAATTAAATTTCAATACAAGAAAACGAAGATGAAACATATAAGGTTAGAACCAGTAAGCCCCATTTCAGGCAGCAGCAAACAGCTGCTTTTCCATCTGACCAGGAAGAAGGAAGACAAGCAAGAGGGGCACCAGAAGAGACCACTGTGAGTAAAGGCTGGCTTCTGCCAGCTACAGGGCCGGCAGGCATTTAGCAACCATCACAGCCCACAAAGCCAGGGCCAAAACCGATTACTAGGTAAATAAAACCAGATGCTCAAAAATCAGAGGCCAACTTGATAAAATAACAAAAACTCAATTAGAGAGAATGAGCAGAGAGAAGAAACTTTAAAAATCTCTCTCTCTCTCACACACACACACACACACTCTCTCTCACACTCTCTCTCTCTCTCTCTCACACACACACACACACACACACACACACTCTATAGCTATTATTAATTTAGGGGCTTCTCAGATGCAGGTAAACATACTTTCTGCACAAGCATGGCAACCCAAGTTCAATTCCCAGGACCCCATGAAGGTGGCAGGGAAGAACCAAGTACACAGTTGCCCTCTGACCTCCACATGTGTGCCCGGGCATGTGCACCCACATTTACAAACCGTTTTCATTCATAATAATTTTTAAATTGAAAGTTCAAGGTGCTACTAAGGTTAATTTGTAAGATTACAATGGATTCATAATTTATAACTGACATATGACTAGTAAAGTTCCAATCCAAACCAGTAATTACCTCCTCCCTCTGTCTCTGCTGCTGCTGAGGCTGCAGATGAAACTGCCTGGTGTCTCTTCATGTGCTTTCTACAGTGGATTGCAGTACGGAAGCCCTCTTCACAGAACGGACACTTGTAAGGCTTCATGCTCATGTGTGTGGCCATGTGCCGTGTGAGGCTCCCATTGGTGGTGAAAGACGCATTGCAGATGCCGCAGCTGAATGCCTTGACACCTACATCAACACGAACACGTCAGAGAAAAGTGTTCCTCCATCGTCTTGAAATCACAGGCACTCAAGGACAAACAAACTTGTAACAACAGAGTACATGTGGCTTACGGGTTACAAGACTTTGACTGGAAAGTGCTAGAAACACAGACACTCACAGAGCATGTCTGATTACATTCTCTCCTAAAATGAACAGCCTGAGAAGACGCTGCTCACAGCAAACCAAAACGGCCCTGTGCCTCAGAAGGACCTACCTGACCCTGCCTTCCCTCAATAAACTGACTCTCCCTGCCTCCTGAACAGTACTTCCTAAGTACCACTATCCCAGAACCAACTTTTCAACCGCCCTTAGAACCACTCCCTAGTCACCAACAGGCTCCTCCATGGGCTTTCCCTTCTTTATCCATTTGTAAGTGGTACACCATCGTTTTCAAATACAGCCATATACAGAGTTGATGTTAAATGTGTAATTATATTAAATGGAATGTGTTCAACGGGTAACTATAATCTAATCACAAACCATATATCTGCTAAAGATCCAATAGTCATAACTGGCCATGCTATATTTTTAAAAGATTTACCAAATTGATGATAATAAAACAATCAACCTAACTTTTGAGTGGGAGAATGATTAGAACTGACAATTCTCAGCAAGTGCATGGGAAGAAGTTCAACACCATGGACCACTTGGAATACAGAAATCAAACCCCAACAAGTGACAGCTACCCACCCAAGAATGGTGACACCAAGAAAGCAGACAATACAATGTTCTGATCTGGATGCAGAAGAGTCAGACCTTCATACATGGCCTGGACAACATGTTACTTGACAAACAGTTTGTACTGAACATGAAAGTTTACAAGTGGATTTGCTTTTGTGTGTTTTGAACCCAGAGTTCTGCACATGTTCTCCAATAATCACCATCCCCAGAGTCATTCCCAGCCCTAAAAGTATGGCCCAGCAGTTGTATTCCTTGATGATAAAGCCAAATCCATATCCATACGAGTCAAATAGTAGATCTAATAACTAGGTAAGTTAAACTTGCTTTATCTGTCTAATGAAATATTATAAATCATAAAGAAGATTGTAGTATTAATACATGCTACAGAGATGAGCCCTGAACAACACACTGTACTCAGTGAAAGAACATGACCGCTCACTCACGGGCAATATCTACAACAGGCATCTACAAGGCAGAGATAGATCAAGATCATTTATAGCTGGTGACATTAAGAAAGTAAGGGAGGGAATGACAAAAGGTCTAGACTTTCTTTTGGATGCAATAAAAACATACTAAGAACAGATAGTGGCGCTTTCAGCACTCTGTAGACAGGCTAAAACCACCATGAGTCAACTGAATGATGTATGGGTTACATCAATAAAGTTGTAACATGAAAAAGAAAGTCATCCATTTCTACAGGAAACAGACAGTAACCTGTGTGTGTCTTCTCGTGGGACTTGAGGACACCAGAGGAGACAAAACCACGCCCACAGAGCTTGCACTTGTAGGGCTTCTCCCCTGTGTGTGAACGCACATGCTGCTTCAAGTGACTGGACTTCTTGAAGCCTTTGTTGCAATAGTCACACCTAGAAATGAAACAGAGAACTCAGGTCCTGCCTCCTTAGAGACGATTATGAGCAACCCAATAGCAGGCAACACAAGAGAGCAAAGCAGCAGCAGCAGCAGCATGCTCTCAGTGTTCTTGAATAAATCATGGCACCACCCCACACTCAGGGAACACAATGGGAAGTACAAAACAGGCAAGGACAATTAACTGCTAGATCAAGTTCTGTACAGGATATTAGTAAACTTAAATGTACTGTTTTGAAACTGGTAAATGCTGTAACTCGGCAGGGCACAAAGCATTTAATGTAATCATTAAATGAGCATCAGAAGGACAGCTGTCTGAATGCCTTAGAAACTGGGGGTGATAACCAAGCCTATTTCATCAGTCAAGAAAGCGGAGCTACAAAGCACTTGGCCATTGCAGGTGCACAGGTGGCACCTCAGGAGCTGGGTCTGTGCAGTGATTACCTGTAAGAGCGCCTGCTCTGGTCCTCACTGTCCTCCAGGAACTGTGGGCGTTGTGTTTGCAGGTCCAGATCCTCTTGAGATGACTCTGGAAGCAAACGAGTTGCCTAAAATGATCAGAAATATAAGGCAAAACTATATGAATATCTATTAATAATATACCAAAGATATAAATGTTCATAATACAGTTTTAAGAGAAAAACCACAAGTAATCCATTGTAACCATTTGAAACAGAGAGAGTATAAATCACTGGCACAGACATGCTTACTTTGCTAAGCATGCTAAGTAAAAAAGTATGCACTTACTTTTTACTAACATAGGCTGTTTGAGACAGAGTGTAGGCCTAGTTAAGCCAAAGTTAGACTGGCATTTGCTATGTTGATTAAGCTTGTCGCAAACTCATGACCCTCCTAGCTCAGCCTCCCAAGTGTTGGGATTATAGACTGAACTTCCATGTCTCACTAATAACTTTAGTACAAAGTATAAATAAACATGATTTATCTTAATGAGAGATTACTCTTTCATCAGCTTGACTGTACTATCTGTGAATGACTGGGTCTTAAACACCCTATAATCTAAGGACTGGCTGCTCTTCTGTGACACTCCTGGTGACTGGTAGAACTTTCGAGGGGAGGGCCCATTTGGAGACTACCGTTGTTGAGGGCATGCCCTTGTGGGAACAGGAACCTTCAACTTTCCTTCCTCCCACAGATGCCACAAGGTAACACTTCTTCCACCACATGAACCCCAGGACAATCCTGTGCCATGTCACAGGCCCCAGAGCAACAGACCTAGCAAGTCATGGACTAAAATCTCTGAATTTGTGATGAAAATAACTCTCTCCTGGTTTTAGGTGGGTTATCTGAGGTATTGTCAAATCAGTGGGAAGTTCACATGTAGCGAATAAATACGCTACCTGTTGAAAAGAGCGAGGCTTCTCTTTTGTCACAAGAGACCGAGGGGAAGAAAAGCCACCTCTTCCTCTCAGAGACAGTACCACAGAGCAGCCACCCTGACCTCTATCCTGACAGAAGGACCACAGCCCACAGCACCACAGCAGCACTTAACTCAACCTTCTCAATGCTTCCTGACTTCAAAATAAACCCTGTTCACACTGAACAGGGAGACTCACAATGGACAGGGAGGCTCACACTGGACAGGGAGCAAGCAGACTTAACGATAGCTGGTTAACTAAAGGGCAGGCTGAAACATGCTTGCACGGTGATGGAAGCAGCTGTCTTTTGACGTGTCCACTCACCTTCCATGAGCAAATGAGACGAAGCCCCAGCCAGCCATCTTGCTGCATCACTTGCACTACGTAGGCAAAGTTCTACCCTGAGGATTGTGCGTAAAGCTGAGCTACTATGCGGCATGCACCCCACATCAGTCTCATCACCTGCTAGGAGCTAAGTGGCTTCTACCTCAAAGCAACTGCTCTGACTTTTGCATGCCCACTACTAACATCAGGACATTCTGAAAAATTTAACTATTAATTTGTCTGTCATTTTTAATAGTATTTAAAAACTTGCAAAAGAAAAAAAAAAATCAAACAAACACTTCAGTGTCCCTAACCTGAGTAAGAGAATAAAAATTAGTTATGAATGAAAATGTTAATTTTTCAGGAAATAATTATTTAAACAAATAAACAACATTTTGTATATTTGTTTTTAACAGGTCAACAATAACTTTATTTTCCTTCCGTTAACGAACGCAATATTCTTATATAACACACTAGTAAATCCAGTTTCTGATATAACACACCAGTGAATAGGTGGCTTTCAGCCAGCATGGCAAAGGCGCCCATGGTGTTTAATAACCTGAAGTACCGCTAAGATGCTTTGCACATGATGCATCAGATGTAGTAACCCGAGTGTCCCAGGTGTAGGTGTGCCGTGGCGAGTGCATTCTGAATTACTCTAGCAGAAGAGAGAAAGACAATCTGCTGGCTGAGGAGCCATCCAGCCCTTCTCCTCATACTCACCACACTGATGGCATCAGAGCTTGGGACCTGCAGTAAGTTTTGCTGGTGGAAACTTGTGGACAAGGCCTGGGACTCGAGGGTGCTAGAGTCCTGCAGCTGCTGCACAGGTGGGAAGGAAGTCTGCTGACTGTACGTGTCAGTCACTGTGAAACCTGAAAGAAATTATGTCAGGAGCTCTGCAGCAAGTGTTAGTTACACAAAAGATACAAGCAAGGTTATAGAGAAGATGTGTCCAGGCAGTTTCTGCTTCCTGCATAAGAATCAAGAGAAGAACGTTCTTTCAGCAGCTCTAAGTCTCTGCTGACAGGCAGGAAGATGCTGTGCCTACCCATGTCCCTGAGACACGGGTTTTATACTCCAGTCAGAAATACCAGTTCCCATCAGATCTTCACGCTAACCCATTGTTTTCTCTGGGGTAGGGACCCTGGATAGAATGGCTGTAAAATTCATTTTTTAGGAAATAGGAGACTACAAAATATTACATACAAAAAATCATAAATGCAATTACTGGGTTTAAACCACATATTTTATAAGAGCCCTCAAAGAAACACCAAAGCTTTTGCAAACTAAACCCAGAACAAGTGAGCTGGTTTGCAAGTTTCTGAAGTTCACACTGACCTTGTGGAAGTCCTGCTGACTCGAAGGATGGCTGTGTAGTGCCCTGCTCTTCAAACTGGTCCATGTGCCCTGGGA
>JADRCH010000107.1:1861774-1898604 GCA_019843965.1 Rhynchomys soricoides | reverse complement strand
TGCCCATAGGCTAAATAAACTTTAGGGCATTCACAGAACAAAACCATAAATCAGCCAGCAAACTGTCTTTAACAAGCCTGATAAGAAGCAGCCAGAGTGCAGACCACAAGTTACAATGAGCACCCTGATGCAGCTGAACTGGCCCGGTTTTGTTGACCACATTTCTGATAAAACAAAGCAACATACAGCTTTACATTCCGTATTAGGAGCCCCACCCCTGTGACCAGTAACCATTTCGGGCTTCATCAGTCATGGAATCTACATGGAGTCCTTTACAGACTATTAATAAGCAGAGCTAAAGAATAAAATGTTGACAATATATCAAAAGAAGTTTATAAACACTGCATACAGATCCTACATCTATAAGCCATTAATATACTCAACATGTACACACAGATACACAGAAGGCCATGCTGACACATTTACTTATAAAAAATTAGAAGATCTTACGACAAAATGTGGACAGTAGGTTTTTCTGTAGATCTAAGATTTTAAATAATTTTACAATTTGCCACCAAGAAGTCATATTGCTTTGTGTTTAAAATGACAACAACCTTGACACATATCAGAAAAAAATCAAAAACAAAAATCACCCATTCCCCAAAACAAGCTAACAAAATGGAACAGCTGATGTCTAGGTAAAGAATGTAAGGAACAGCACTAAATGATCTAATGCCACAGCTGCACATGTAGAGATTTGGCACAAACCGTGATTTTACAAAGGCAAGCAGGACAGCTGATATGGCTCAGCAGTGGAGTGCTTAGCCTACAGAATGCTCTGGATATTATCCCCAGTGCCAGGACCCATCAAGGAGAAGCTAAAAACTAGCAGGCAATATTCCTGAGATGGTTCTGCCATGGACTGTCAAAGTTATGACAGATTTGCTTCTCTAGGCAAGATTTCATTTTAGGAAAGATTCCTGCTATGAATATGCTTTTCCTGTTATTATTAAATATATATAACATTCACTAGGTATGAGCCCACCCTTTTGAGCAGATTTCTGCCTGCTCAGCAAAGATGTGCTGTCTTATAGTGATGCTGCATAGACAAATGATTTCTTAATTCTTAGTGATGATTATGTTAGTAATTATTAAGATCCTTTATAATAGGACTGCTAGTAAGTTCTTTCTGATGTCAAAGCCTCCTTGAGAACCCTGTCAGTGTTGAGGTGTCGTGAGGTAATTGCTTCTGAGACAGAAAGCAGGCACCTGCAACTGAGAGAGCGCATCCCAAGAGGTTGTAAAACCACTAACCAAAGGTCACAACAGGGGCTCACGACTTACTATGGGTGCAAGGAAGGACAAGATGAAATACTGACCAGGTTTATCTGTACAGACCTTCAATGGTAATTTGTTATGGTCTTTAACGCTAGCTAGAGACAGAAGAAGAATGTTTAGCCAGATCATTACTCTTAACAGATAGGCATGTAGACATTCTTTGTTGTAAACTTATTATTCAACTTATGATTTGAATTTATGTTTGAACTTCTAGTGAACTTTTGTAAAAAGGGATGCTTGGATAAACCATGTAATCTATTCTCCTAGAAGGTACAAAAGACTAGGAAACATTACATTGGGGGTAAAAGCACCGGGAGCAAGGGCATTCGCATATCAGAACAGGAGGGGACAGCAAGATTAGCAGGAGAATGCATAGTGGAATAATTCAGAAAATATAGGGCAACCTAAAAAATTAAGAGAGCAGTATGCAGAGGGAAAGAGGAAAAAGGAAGAAACTGCAGAGAGAGCAGAAGGGACAGGCAGACTCCTGACCGTGGGACAGAACGGGTCTTAACAGCAAGGCAGGCTCAGTCTTACTGAAGAGGACAAACCTTTCTTCTTCTGGACTTGGGTTAATTCACTTAGCAATAAAAGGATAGGAGCTTTTTCTTTCTCTATGCAATAAAGATTGTAGCTCATTTTTCATTCAGAATGAGTGAATTCTTTCTGCACTGGCACTTGGTCTTTTGCTCCATATGCATATAGAAGTATGGATGTGTGTGTAAGCGTGTAATTATGAGGTAAGTATGTAGCTCGGCCCAACTGCAATGCACGAAGATGTATGAATATGTGCGTGAATCTTTAAATGAATTTACGTGAATGCATAAATCTGTATATGAATTTATGTGAGTTTAATTGGTATTTGCTTGTATAAAAGTTTTTCCTTCTGTGAGTATGATTCTCTCCTCCTGGTTCAATAGAAGGTTATTGCTCCAAACTTCCCCCTGGACTAATACGTGAGAAGCATCTGGACAAGAGGGAAAAGGCTCTAGCCATTAATCCATTATTTAATCTCCCTCTGTTTTACTATGAAGTGCCAAGAGCAGAGACTGCAGAGGACAGGCAAGTCAGCTACCACAGCAGTGACTTAGACTTAAGATAAACATTTTATTATCTAACAGCTAAGTATCCTGCCCCTGACGATGCTCCTCTTCCCCCTCAGCTTACCTCAAGAAAGAAAGAACCACCAGCGTTGGCCCCTGGCACCCCAGTACCAAAAAGAAGGCAACAGGGAGTGCATTGAGTCTCAGGACCACAAGATTTTTTTTCCTGAGATCATTAGAAAAGCTAAAGCTTCTGAAACAGTACCTTCATCTGCTTCCAAAGGCTGATCGGCCAACTGCTGACCAAGTGCTGCATCTTCTGTGCCTACCACATGCTGTGGCCCCAATTCCAGTATAGACTCAGGGTCTGCTGCCACTGTCTCTGGAGTCTGTTGCAGCTCTGCACTTTCAATCTCCACAGGCATGGGAGCCGACACTTGTATGCCCTGCTGGTCCACAGTGCTATCATCATCCATGGAGGAAGCCTCCTGCGGCTGTTGGAGCTGCTGGGCCAGTTCGTATCTTTGGAAAAGCAAAGCAACTCATAAGACACTATCAACCACAGAAATACAACTGTGAAAGATATCATTCACTAAAACACTATTTTTACTCTTCAATTATCTCATTTTGAAGTCATGGCATCAATGTAGCTAACAATTAACCATTTTATAATCCTACAGAAAATTCTGTTGCCTTCCGCTGCTGTCAGCAATAATCACAGGACTCAAAGGATGAAGGGCAGCACGTACACCGATCCCTAACGCTTACAAAGCCACAGGAATGGTGCACACTGAAGCTCCGTACTTGGGAGGCTGAAGCAGGAGAACAGCCGTGACTCAAAGCTACCCTGGACTACAGAATGGAATGGAGTCTCAGCAATCATCCACCTGCTGCCTCTTAGTCCAGAGGACACAGTTTTTGTGGTATGGTATGGATGTAAAGCCCCACCCACCCACAAGTCATGTGTTGAAGACTGCTTCCAATACAGCAATGCTCAGAAGTGAGATTTTTGAGGAAATGACTACATTAGGAGGATCTGACTTACTCAATGGCAGAGTCCCTTGCTAAATTCCTAATATTCTGGGGGAGGTGTTGAACAATAGGAAGTAGGCCCTAGAAGCAGGAAGCAAGCCTCTGAAGACTGTCACTTGTCCCTAACCCTTCTTTGCCTTTCTGCTTCCTCAATGCCAAGAGATAAGCAGACTCTCTCTGTCAGATGTGTCCTCTGCCATGATGTATGTGCAGCATCAGCACAGCTTAAAAGTTACAGTGCTAGGTGACCACCATAAAGCCTCTGAAACAGTCAAGTAAGGGCTTATCCTTTACACGGGTATCAATGACTAAATCAGCTAACAAATTCAGCTAACCATCGTGTTTCAGAACACATAATATGAGGCATAGTCCACTCTGATTTTCTCATGTTAATGTTGTTCTTAGCAATATTTACATATATAAAACATACCCAGTATATATTCATCAGGATCAACAATTTATCTTTCAAAGGATAGATGAACAATGAATTTTGGTGAAAGAATCCAAAGACTTTAAGAAAACTACATCAATTACCTGATTAACTGGCTAGCTACCGAGTCACCCCTGCCCTTTCCTGTGTGCATGGTTAAGCCCACAGCTGTAACATGTTTACATTCTACCCCAGAATCTCAGAGTATCTGCCTTCCCTGTGTTCTCCACTGAGTTCCAAAGCTTGCCTCTTCATTTCCCAAGAGCCAAGAATCCATTCTCAACTACATGTACTGCAGAACAAACAGAAGGCACACATGACATCAAGGGGTCAGGAAGCGCATCCCAGCCCTCATGGTCTCTGTCTCCACAGTCACTTGCCCCTCTAGATGACTGTCTCTCATGGGGCTTCTCCTTCCATGCCTAGCTGGTTTTCCTTTTTATAAATTTTACTTTTATAATAATGTATGTATATCTGCAAAGATATTTCTTATTATTTTTTGAGGTTATAATTACATCATTTCCCTCTACCTTTTATCCCCTATCTCCTTGCTCTCTCTCAAACTCATGGCCTTTGAAAAATATTAATTGTAGCTAATATATATATATATATATATATATATATATATATATTCCTCGATACGTAAAATATCACCTGCTCAGTCTGAATACTGTTACTCAAATGTGTGTTTCAAGAATAACCCATCGGCGTGCTCCTGCCTGGGGAGACTATTTGTCGGCCTCTCAGTACTCCTGTTGCCTCTAGTTCTTTATGTAGGCTTGAGGCCACTCGGGCTTTCTCCTGTGTTTTTAATATAAAGGGGGGGGGGGGGGACATGGGCTGTATCTCTCCTTGTAGTCTGTGGAGGTGATTCTGTGCTGTGATGTGTTTGAGACCTGGGATTCCCTGTTGAAGGGATATGCAGTTCATTCCCACTCAGAAAGCAGGGTGTTGTGTCCCTCCCCCCCCCCCCCCCCCCGACACACACACAGGATGGCTTGCAAGCTGCAGAGAGGCCATGCTTGTTCTGTGGGTTGTTATTTGTTTTGCACAAATATGACAAACTCTGTAAGAGCAAAGTGCCCAGTACTTCCAGGACAGTACCGCAGGCTAATCAGCCTCACACTACAGAGTCACAGTCATGCTTTCCCTCAGGATAACCCTCACCAACAGAGGCCAAAAAAATATTTAACCTAATTCAAGAGACCCAGTAATTACGGCACTGACCACCATGTTCATCAACAGAGCCATTTAAACCTGTATTCCCAACATTCTCACGAAGTATATTATAAAGGCGGGACTTCCTGGCAAGAAATAGCATTTAGCATGCTAGAGAGTACCAAAACTCCCAA
Organism: Rhynchomys soricoides; assembly: GCA_019843965.1. Taxonomy (NCBI): domain Eukaryota; kingdom Metazoa; phylum Chordata; class Mammalia; order Rodentia; family Muridae; genus Rhynchomys; species Rhynchomys soricoides. The sequence continues at coordinate 1,893,469 of JADRCH010000107.1, read as the reverse complement.
GCTCCAGGCTGCTCTTTCTTTTTAAGACTTTCTTTTTAAAAATCTTCACCACCCCAAGATGGCCTAGACTTTGACTATCAGTTGGAGAAAAATAAGGAAACAGAGTTTACAGTAAGGCATTTCTGACTAAAATAGATTGCTTCAGTATAAAAGTAAACATGTCAGCCAGGTACGGTGTTACCCACATGTGTAACACCCAGCAAGCAGGGCTTTGAGCTATACTTTTAGCAAGTCTGAGCTACACAGTGAACCCTGTTTTCATTTAAAAAAAAAAAAAAAGTAAGTGTGTGAGTGTGTGTGTGAGTGTGTGTGTGTGTGTATGTTAGGATTGATTGTTTTGGTTTCTTTATTTGTTGTAGACAGGTTCTGACTCTAGTTCAGTCTAGTGTTTAACTGACAGCAATGCTTCTGCTTCAGCCTCTCATGTCCTTACATTACAGGCATGAGCCATCATACTTGGCTCAAAAAAAAGTTAAAAGTTAAAAAATACATAAGTTCGTGTTGTCATCTATGGCTCTCATTAGATCCCTAAACGCAGGCAGTCGACTTCCTCAACCTGATACACACAATTAGAAAAACAACATGGGCATCAGAGACACTTACTTCTTAACTGCCCCACCCCATCTTGGAGTTAGGACACTAACTAAAAGGCAAGCACACCGCAGTCATCACTTCAGCAGCTTACCTACCTGTGAGTTTTCATGTGTTTTTTGCAGTTCAGTGAAGTCTTAAATGTTTTCTGGCAATAGGGACACATGTAGGGACGGAGGTCATTGTGTATGCCCATGTGTCGCCGTAAGCTGCCACCTGTGGTAAAGGCTCCATTACAGATCAGACACTTGAAAGACTTCAGTCCAGTGTGTGTCCGAACATGGGCTTTGAGCACGCCTGCAGAGACGAAGCCTCGTCCACACTGAGAGCATTTAAATGGTTTTTCACCCGTATGTGATCTAAAAGGCAGGTAGAAACCTTAATGCATTCATTACATTTGTAACAGTACAACAAATGTAAAACCAAAGACACTTCACTCTAGGACACTCTTGTTAAAGCAACTAGAAAAGATGTCACTCTACATCTTGTAGTGAGTGAATCTGAGACTCAGCCAAGGGGCTTCCCAGAGACACCGAGCTGCACACCCTGAGGAGAAAGCCACCCTGAGGAGAAAGCGTGAGCTTTCCTGGAGCTCTCTCCGTCTTCAGAACGCCACACTACCTCTCCTGAGGGCATTTTCTATTTCTTTACACTGGTGAATTAAATGAATTAATTTCAGCAAGAATTAAGCTCTGGTGAGAACATCTATAAAAGTTAAACATTCTATTTAAAATAAAAACTAGTAAGTCTTTGACACATGATGGAAATTGCAAACACTAAAATATAACTGGAAAATAAATAAAACTCAGGGTTAATTTCTGACTAAAATATTTGAATGAATCTGTTCAAAAATATAAAAAGTCACAAAAAATTATTTATGGTCAAATAAAATAGTACCATAAGGCAACAAACAATATCATCCTAAACACTTATTCACCAGATCACTGAAGCTCTGTACCTACACTAAACCCCCAGCTCCTCTCAGACCTTACCTGATATGTTGTTTAAGATGGCAAGACTTTTTATATGCTCGATGACAGTAAAAACATTTGTATGGTCTATCTGCTTCATTGCCAAAATTATTATTAAAATAATTTTGGAAAAATTGGTTTTTTGGAATGGGCTGGATAAGACCTATAAATCAGAAGAAAAGCAGGAATATTGACTGTTAGTGTTACTACTAATGTCAAAGGGCACTTGCTAACACCCACCTCTTAACACTCTGTGCCCAACCTCCCCTCAGCAGTGCCACTAGCTTCCACAGAGTAATCACACATCTCCTAAGACATCCCACCTTTCCTGACTTCCCCTGAAAAAGCAAGCTGTGTTCCAATTCTTTTCCCTAAAACTCACTGCTCACACTTCATGCAGACCCTTAGCACCTCATCCAAGTCTTTACAGGCAACATATCTCCCTCACATATCAACCCAGAACTCTACTGTAACCATGGGCTCCCTGGGTACTGAAGTGAACAACTCTAGTATACAGAATAGCACCTTAAGGTCTTCCCTCTTGCATGCATTTACAACATCCAAAATGGTTTCCAAGGACATGATTTGTAAAAACAGACACTGAAGTGTTTGGACTGGGGGGAGGGGAGGGACCCTCCTATGAGCCATTAAGGAAGTAATACTCATTTTTATTTCTGCTAATTTTGTTTAGACAAGGTCTATAAAAAGCAAAGCTAATTATAAGGTCTCAATCTTTAAAGAAAAAAATGAGGCTAAATGAAACGCACATCAAATCCTAAGATGCTGGCTCTGTCAGTCACTCATTTCTATTGGACTTCTGGCTTTTGAGGAAACCAGTAACCTCAAAGAAGGGCATGAATCAAAAGCAAACTAGAAACGACTTTAAATTCCTTAAGATCTTTTCTACAATAGCAAAGAAAAGTGGAGCTTTGGGAGGAATACAACTGGCCTTACTACAGCAAACAGTGACGGAATTCAACACTGCAAAATGACAGGGTATGGAGACTGTACCTTCTCACATAACACTACAATAACCCCAATACACAACAGGGGCATGCTTAGTATAACGCAACACTGACTGAAATAGCAAACACAAACTTACAAGGTCAACCACCATAACAATGATGTTATTTTTAAAATAATATACAGGCCAAGTTTGTGCCGAGATACAAGTTTATCTTCATGCACTATATCTGTACATCCTACACACACACACAGACAGAGAGAGAGAGAGAGAGAGAGAGAGAGAGAGAGATTAAAAGGAAGCTGTAACTGCATGTAAAAATACAGGTTGAGGATCCCTAATGTGACGTCTGAAATGTTCCATAGGCATTTTGAAAGCCAAAATGATGCTCCAAGTGGAAAATTCCACACCTGTTCTCTCATGACAGACAGGTCACCGTCAAATGACAGAGGCACTTAAATCACTATGTAAAATGACCTCAGGGCTTTGTGTATGCAGTAAAAATAAAAAAATTAATTAATTTTGTCTTCAAACTTGAGTGATGGTGATCGTGCATGCTCACAATCCCAGCACACAGGTGTGGGCATGAGGGTAACAAATTCAAGGTTATCCACAGCCTACACTACAGGATACTCTGTCTCAACAGGAAAAAGAAAGCAACACACCCTGGTCAAACTGATCCTTCTGATGACTTCTTGCTACATTTCAGAATTTGAAGGTTTCTCTTCTCAATTGTTTTGCCCTCTATATTTTCATAACATAATCTTAAATAAATAAAAATTCAAATGCGCTTAGAGAGGTGGCTCAGCAGTTAAAAGCACATAATACAGATGTAAAAAACTCAAGTTCAGTTCCTAGCACCAATATCAGATGGCTTATAACCACTTATAACTTCAGCTCTAGGCCTTCTGTGGGTACCTGCACTAATACACACACCCCACAAAACACACATACATAAACAGACAGACACACAGACACACAGACACACACCACTTTTTAAAATAATAAATCTTAAAAGAAAAAGTTCATGGCTATATTGGCCATCTCACTGTCAGGCTATGACTTAACACCAACCTGATATATAATTCCATATGCCGCCTAACCCTGTCATACTAAGCCCCAGTATGGCATTAAGTTTGCTCAGGTTCGATTGCCTTGAGTAGGTAAATTTGTAATATCGAAGACTGCACAAAGTGTGCATTCACCTGTCAAACTTCATGAGTGCCATAGTCCAAATGCTTATATCCCTACAAAAGTCTTATGTTGGGGACTGGAGAGATGGCTCCACAGTTAAGAGCACTGACTGCTCTTCCGAAGGTCCTGAGTTGAATTCCCAGCAACCACATGGTGGCTCACAACCATCTGTAATGGGATTTGGTGCCCTCTTCTGGTGTGTCTGAAGACAGTGACAGCGTACTCACATATATAAAATAAATAAATCTTTTTTTTTTTAGAAAGGTCTTATGTTGGAATCTCCCCTACAGCATGGCAATCATAAAGAGGGAGCACTTCCTGATGACTACTTATTGATGTGGAGCCTTCAGGAATGGAATCAATGTCCTTTTTTATAAGGACAGTGCAGTGTATACATGTAGGAAGCTGCATTTTAAAAGCAAGAGGAGAAAAAAAAGGCCCTGGAGAGCTTCCTGGTACTATCTGTGAAGAAAAAGGCCCTCAGACATCCAAGGTGCTACTCGTTAATCAAATCATATCATGTCTTAATAATATTATCAGTGACAGTAAAACAAACCTAGAAACAAGTGATGTTTCTTTTTCTTTCCAATGCAAAGACTAAGCAGCCAGAACAGTAATCTATAACACACCACGTGGGAATCCAAAGACAAGTATGACAACTTGCACTGGGTGTTCCACATTAAATCCCTCTTCACTTTGACGGACCCACAGAGACAGAAGATCTCTTTAATGAGGACTCATACAAGACTACTTTTCCTTTCACACCATTTATGTAAAACAAAAACCACAATTTGAGCAGTACTTTTTTAGGATTTTAGTCCTGAATCTGGAATACTAGTCCCCCAGAGCAATTTCTAATAAAGATTTCACCAATACTATGCCTAAAGTATTTTCCTGCACAGACCACAGTACAGGCACATCTCTCCAGGTCCCAGAGGAAGGCCCATGATCAGCCACAGCACTCTAGGGTCCATCTTACCTAGGTCAGTTATGAGAATTGGTTCTTGCAAAGGAATGTCGGGGACAGGAACACCGTTCTTGCCGAGCCGACCCTTCGAAGGCTTCCGCTGCTGCCTCATCTTCCTCAGCTCCGTGTGCTTAAAGTGGGAAGCCACGTGAGTCTTCCTATGGCCTGAGGTTCGGAACTTTTTATCACAGTGAGGACAAGCAAAAGGTCTAACTCCTAATAAAATGAAAGGATGTTTTAGAATTATTTCCAGCAATTACATGTCAACAACAACTGAAGTCCAATAAAATCCTTCAAATACTTGACCACTTCATATCTTATGAATCAGCTGTCATCCTCCTGCTTTTAAAAAGTGCTATTATACAGAAGCTAGGACATATGATACATCTTCATTTAAGAAAGGACATACGCTACTTTAAGGCCAAATCCTTAGGTTGCTCAATAACAAGTCATCCTGGAGAAATCCAGACCTGTCCATCCAGTCTCCAGCTGACAGCCATTAAACAGAACAGATCGCCTCCTGGGCAGCTGAGATCACATACCCAGTCAGTGTTCAGACAACAATCAGAATCTCACAAGACAGAGAGAAAGGTGACTGTCACTGCGTAGTAACGCTAAGATAAAGACACCCCAACACCCTCCACTGTAATATCCCTTCTAGAAAAGTAACTTCTGAGAATGCGGATTCCCTAAACAAGCATGTAACTTGCAGTAGCTTCTTCAGGAGCCCTGCGTGCACGTCTGACAGTCAACATGGAGCTTGGGGTGGGGGGAGGTAACAAAAATGTCTCAATCACAACTGCATATACTTCATGAATTTTGAGATATGTGAATTATATCTCAATATCACTGTTACTGACAAAGATACAGACACTGCCCCCCCCCCCCAAGGTCTGTAGGCCTCCTAAGACTGGGTTATATATTTCTTCCTCACAAAGGTTTAATGGTCTAAAGCTATATCTGGTTTCCCACAGCAATCTTTTCACTCACTGCTTCATTTATAAACACTGCTTTTCTTATGGCTCTCCAGCCATAAGCTGGGTTCCATGAAGTGGCATTTGCACACCTGTGTGTGCGTGAGTGTGTAGGCGGACACACCTGTGTGTAGGCGGATGTGCACCTTGAGGCTCCCTGAGGTGGAAAAGCTCTTCATGCAGTACTGGCACTTGAAAGCCTTGATGCCCGTGTGAGTTTTAATGTGAGCAGTCAGTGTACTCTTCACGGCAAAGGCGCGGAAACACTGTGGACACTTGAAGGGCTTCTCATGGGTGTGGATTCGGATGTGGCGCACCAGGTCACTGGGCTTCCGGAACTCCTTCGTGCAGTAGGGACACACATGCCACCGTACCCCATTCTCCTCACGAATAGAACCTGCAGGAACAAGGAAAAGAGAATAGTCCAGACGGCCTAGAAACTACCATACCTCTTAAACATCCTACAGTGTCCTGTCCCTCTAGGAAAGGCAGGCTAAGGCAGCTCACTGCATCAATGGAAAGCTGTAAGCTTTCTGTCAAAGACATGTGATGCATCACAGAAAAATGAAAGCCCTTCTGTTGCTGACATTAACATCCTAAGGTCCTAATGTATGATCAATGATAATCATCTTAAAGAAAGCCCTAAAATTCCATGAAGATGCAATTCATAATGCCTGCTTAGAGCAGCTAACTAACAGGCAGCAGTGTGTAAGTCAGGGCTCACACATACAGTTCAGCCCAGAGTGAAAATGAAAATACGTGTGTGGGGCTGGAGAGATGGCTCAGCGGTTAAGAACACTGACTTCTCTTCCAGAGGTCCTGAGTTCAATTCCCAGCAACCACATGGTGGCTCACAACCATCTGTAATGGGATCTGATGCCCTCTTCTGGTGTGTCTGCAGACAGCTATAGTGTCCTCATATAAATAAAATAAATAAATCTTAAAAGAAAGAAAGAAAGAAAAGAAAGAAAGAAAGAAACAAACAAACAAAGAAAATTCATGTGTGATCAGAGAACTCACGGATGGTGCAGAGAGCAAGAGACTGAAGACTGTTCAGCCCTAAACAGAACTGCACCCAAGTGACTCTGGATCCCTGAGGAAGAGGGCACAGAAAGTGTGAGAGGCAGTAAGTCACTCTAAGGAGTCTCATGTTCTGCACATAAGAGCATCTATACACAAAGAGTAGGCAGTTCCATCACAACACGTACAAACCCAAGCAGACCAATCCTAGCCTGGAGATGGACATTAGCAGGAGAGCCTACCCACTAGTCTTGGGGCTACTGGCAGCAGCTATTAGCTGCTGAAAGAGGGAAAGATGGCTTTCTTCAAATAATAGGGTTTAAAAAAAACAAAAACCTTACAGGAGATGTAGTGGGTGGGAAATGGGGAGGGCAGCTCTGGGTAGAGTTACAGAAGCAGAGTGAGTAAGATTCAAAGCACACTGTATGAAACTCTCAACTAATATTTGTTTAAAAGTGACTCCATGATCAACTTGAAGGACAAAAATACAAGATGCTTGAGTATCTATTAAGCGTCTTAAACCACAGACAGGAACTCATGCAAGTAATTAGGAAATGGTAAGCTGTAACGCAGCAACGGGGAATGAATGGTTAACACAAAGACACAGCTTGTGTGTAAATATGGGGACTTCACCGACCAAAGCAAGACTCTGTCTTCCACGACCATGGATACTATTATGCAGCTTTGAACCTAGCTCAAAACTATTGCTAGCAGAAAACAAAAACAAAAACAATGTATGGAAACGTATAACTTATAAACTTTAAATGTGTGCAGGCAGGAAGTGTACGTGAACGTGCAGTGTCCAGAGGCCAGAGCAGTGTGTCCAGTTCCATGGAGCTACAGTTAGAGGCATACATAATGTGGGTGCTAGGAACTGAACTTGGGTCCTCTGAAAGAGTGATATACATTTTAATCCACTGAGCCATCTTTCCAGCCCCCTTTTTAAAATATTTACAGTCAAATTACAGAAACCAAACAAGTATTCACAGTAATAATTCAATAATTCCAGTAAAGAATACACATAAAATTAACTAGACTTTAGCTAACTAAATGAAATTTCAACTCAAATGGTTTCAACCTGTATGTACAGGAAAAGAAAATTTCTTATCTCCCTTTTAGTATCAGAAAATTAAAAAAAAAAAAAAAAAAAAAGGTTTCCACATACGCCATAGGAATAAAAGTCATATTGTCTAATAACGTTCTCTCCAAGAATAATTCAGAGAGAACACACGCTTAGGGCACAGGTAAGAAAGGACGGAAGCAGTAGCAGCGCTACATCATCTTCAGCTAAGACTCGTTAAGTTGCCCTAGAAATAAGACTTAGTGTCTAAACATGAAAAATACAAAACTAGATATCTACGACGACACACTACAAACTGTCATGTTATAATTATTTCTAAGAACAGGCTATAAAAGGGACTCCAAACTAACAGCACAGAGGCTGTCTCATGAGATAATATGTGTGTAGGGGGAAAAAGGAAAAACTGAATCCAGACTTCCAATTCCAACAAGTAGAAAGACCTGGAAAACAAGATCTACACTATAGTTAAGTACACTTCCCCTACCTGAGCAAGAACCTTCCTCCTCAAACACATTCACACATTTGGGGGAGTAATCATATTTTTCAAGATCAAAGTTAATTTTTTACAATTCAGCCTCTAGTCTTAACTTTTACAAATAAGTTTAAAGCCAGGAAAAGATGAAAATAGCTCATCAATATGGAATGAACTGGCAGAGCAATGGAGTACAGCGGCCTCCGAAAGACGGCACAGATCTGGAGCGTGAGGTGCAATGAAGGTGGGGCTGGAATCCAGTAAGTCAAACCAGCATTTAAAGGTGTGAAAGCACTCTCATATTTAATATTCATCTAGGCGGCTCAGAGCCAGAAACACGGCACACTGGGCAAAAGTACCTGCAGCCAAGCCAAATAATCTCAAATCAATCATCGCTGGGACTCACATGGTGGGAAGAACCAACTCCATAAGCACACCCTTGCACAAGCACACCCTTGCACAAGCACACCCTTGCACAAGCACGATGACAAAGAGACAGATGTAATTTAAAACTTTAAAGAGAAAGCCATGCTTCTGTCACATTGTTGACATGTAAATGTCACAAGGCTCAAAATGCAGAACATGCTTGAAAACCTTAGCTGCATAAACAGAAAACATTTCTCCCCCAAGCAGATAAAAAAGGTAACCTAAGAAGAATTTGTACCACAAAGATGAAAAAATATTATGATATTTATTTAAAGTACAAGGGTCAATAAAACAAGAATTAATCCAACATAAATATGCATGTGCTCAACATGCAGGGTGGTGCTGTCATCCTGTCCCTTAAAAGACAATAATAACATACCATTTCTGGCCTATCAGTCCCAAAATTTTGCTAATAATCTCTTTAAAACACTGTTAAGAAACAAGAATTCCAAATAAACCCATTCAACTTATTAAACTGTAAATACCTATCAAAACTTCAAAGTAATGCACACACCTGTAACCCCAGCACAGAGGCAGTGGAGACAGGGAAGATCACAAGGTCAGGGTCACGCTCAGCTGCAGCTCAAAGCTACACAGTTTCCCTGAGACCCTGTCTTAAGAGCTGAAGACTACAAGTATGTGCATGCTTCTCTCTCCTTACCAAGCAGGTTACTGACAGAGTTCATTCCGATAGTCTGTGGATTAGATAACATTCTTAGTCAAACTTAATGTCCTCAGGTTCAATGACTTACATATAACGACCCAGGAGGACATCCTTTACTTGAAGAAACTTGCGTCAAGGTATACTGTGAAAAGGTGTAGCTATGAGTCATTCAAAAACCTCACTCGAGAGAACCTGGTGAATGCGATAGGGGATCCTGGTGCTGGAAACCTTTCTAGTAAGACTGGAATTGTTTCAAAACTAAGAATGTTAACATACAAAAACAAAAATGAATAGCTAAACTTAACCAAAACAGTTCATAGAATTTATTCTTTGAAACCTATACCCTGAAAGTAAATTAGTATAAGTGAAAAACATCTACACCCATCTGCTGCAATGCTGTGTGAGTGGAAGAGAAATAATCACGCCCACTTAGTGAACAGTGGGCAGGCCATATATATAAACTGACACATTCAGAAAACTGAATTCTCATCAGGCATTTTGAAAAAATAAAACTAGGAAATCTTTATCAAGTGGTAAAAGTAACCTGAAAAGCAAAATGCATACATTGCGCCACTCCTGCCAAAAACATTATCTGGATGTTTCCATTGTTCCCAAAAGGAAGAGAGCTGCCTCTCCACCTTTACTATGTCATCTGTAGTACCTTCTGAGTATGATGTGACCAGGTTCCTTCTTTATAGACAGTAACTAAGCATACATACTCATGAAGGCATCATGCCACACACGCTACAGGGAGTCTCTCACTCAGCCCTCGTCTGTTCCATCATCTACCCCATGTGTGGGTAAGAAAACTGACATGTGACTAACGGATCAATGTGACCAACGGATCAATGTGACCAACGGATCAATGTGACCAAGGGATCAATGTGACCAACGGATCAATGTGACCAATGGATCAATGTGACCAATGGATCAATGTGACCAATGGATCAATGTGACTAATGGATCAATGTGACCAATGGATCAATGTGACTAATGGATCAATGTGACTAATGGATCAATGTGACTAATGGATCAATGTGACAGGTTAACCAATGGATCAGGATCAAGGAACCTCAAGGCTACTAGGACGACTGCTGTGGTCTTGGAACCTGAATGCAGCTGTCTCAAAAGAGGATTTGGGGCATATTTCAAATGTCAAATACTATATCAAGCTTTAAAAGAATCAAACAAGTGACAACTCTCTCTAGGAGGGAAGGTCTAAGTACATAACCAAGGATGTGCAGTAAAGTGTTAGAAGGGCTAAGATGGTGCCTAAACTCAGTCAAACTGGCTTACGATTAACTCAAGAGGAGAATGCTGAAGAATTTCTCTGGCAGCAAAATGGTTCTCTACTAGCTGTACCCTGAAGGCAAGATGTGATGTAAGACCTTTCTGTTTTCATCACTCTTCAAGCAACTCCCCAAGAGACACCACCTGGGAACAAATTCCAGCCAACTCCATCCCCAGCAATGGCAGCAGAAGGGAGACAACTAACAAGGCAGGTCTTCCCTACTGGTCAGCCCCTGGCAGTGCAAGAGAGGAGAGATGGGGTAAAAGGGAAGGTGCCTGTATCTTCTGTGATGGCAGAGGCAAATGTTTATAACAAGAAATCCCCCAGCCGGGCAGTGGTGGTGCACGCCTTTAATCCCAGCACTCAGAAGGCAGAGACAGGCTGATTTCTGAGTTCAAGGCCAGCCTGGTCTACAGAGTGAGTTCCAGGACAGCCAGGGCTACACAGAGAAACCCTGTCTCGAAAAACCAAAAAGAAAAAAGAAAAGAAAAAAAAGAAAACCCCCATCACAAAGTAAGACTGTGTGCGTTAGTCACCTTCTCAGCACCAAGGCATCTACCTGCCACATACCACTTCAATTGGGATTCATTTACCCAGTGGTTTCATTAGTGTCAGTTCCTCATGGTGGGGAAGCAAAGCAGGACTGACTAGATCATGTACTGATGGTCAGGAAGCAAAGAGAATGCCTATCTGTGCAATGAAGGGTTTTCTTCCTCCCCCTTTACTTCATCTGGATGGTGCCACCTGCAGTCATACTGAGTCTCACCTCTAGTTAATCCTTCCTGGAAATACACTGACAGACACACCCAGAGAGGAGCTCTGCTGATCTCCAAAAGCAATTCTAGATCCAATTAAGTTGGCAAGCAAGATTAGCTACAACAGATAAAATGCTAGGCCTATCCAGAGCACCAAGGGATTCTCCCAGACACCTGGCAAGCACATGCTGAAGGTTCTCTGGGAGGAAGATGCATGCTGATGGTTTCCTGAACTTATAACTGGACTCTACTGACAAAGTGAAACATCTAGCCTTTGAATCAAGTACTCCATTGTGTTAGGTTTGCCAGCACTCACCAGAAAGATGTCGCCCTCCTGGCCAGATGTTTCAGGCTCACAAGTGCAGAAGGACAGTCACCAATAGTCAGCTGGATTCATTGATGTAGACTGGATATCAAGAATGCGTAAGAAGCACTTGGAGCTGCTGAAACAAAAGTGGTCCTGACATTGCAGTGACTAACTAAAGATGATCCTGCTCTTAACAGGAGACCGTTCTTACTATGCGAATCTTGGTATTTCATTTCAAAGCAGCTTGGAATTCTTACACCAGGAAAAAGTCAATGAAGACATAAGCACGTTAGCTATCATGAAGAAACTAATGATGAACAATTCACCTTTCAACACGATGCTGAAGATGAAGCCATGTTCACGGAATATAAAAGACAGTAGGTGTCACTGTTAAAACCGTCTTACTTATGCCTAGATATTGCTGCCAGCTACTGCTTGCTGAGCTCCCAGTCCTACAGCTTCCAGTAATGGACTCCGTGATTTGTGGCCACTGAAACAACAGTAAGCCTGCTACACGCGTGCACAGTATCTCGTGGGGCACACTTCTCAGGGGATGGTCCAATCACTACTACTTCAAAGGAAACAACTCAGGCTTCCGTAGGGTCAACAGTCAGCTTCTACCCACAAATATGCAGACACTCTTGTTAGAAGGGCTAGAAAGATAGCTTAGTGGCTAAGAGAGCGTCCTGCTCTGGCAGAGGACTTGAGTTCGACTCCCAGTACCCACACCAGGCAGCTCTTAACCCTGAAACTCCAGCTCCAGAGGACTTACCCTCTTCTGGACTCTACATGTAGCCACACACATATGACATATTTATACAAATACACACATATATAAATAAAAATTAGAAATTAAATTTAACTTAAAAATTAGCTCTCACTAGCTATGGAAAACTTCAGAATTGACCCTCAACATATGCAATGGGCACCAACAGCTTTCTTAGGTCAGTCTTAACAGACACTCTCTCTGGTTTCGAGATTCATCCACTCTCAGGAAACACAAGAGCACTTGAGGAGGCTCCTCGGAACACAGAACACTAGAGTTCCCTCTGCCTGAGGTAAGCGATGGCCATCTGCTCATTTAGGTGAGACAGGAGGTGCTAATTATAGACAGTGAATACACTTAGGAGACAAATGAGAGTCACTGAGAAGGAATCTGCTGACTCTGGCAACAGAAAAGCTTTGAACTCTGTTAGAAAAGCTGACACAAGATGAAGAAGACAGACTTTCTCAACCAGGCTATTACATATCAGATGACCCCGCAAAGCTCCCAAGAGCAGGCAGACCTTAAAACAGGCTCCTCTAAAATTTCTCTGAATTGCTTCAGGAATTCGTGGCAATTCTCCGGTGCAATTCACAAAAGATATTCTCAGTGGGGCTGGAGAGCGGCTCAGTAGTTCAGAGCATGTAGTGCTCTTCCAGAGAAGTTCAGTTCCCAGCATCATGTCAGGTAGCTCACAAAACATGTCTGGGCTCCAGCTGCAGTGGTTCAAACAGCCTCTTCTCGCCTCCATGGGTACCTATACCCATATGTACATATAAAGAGACATACATACTTTAAAATAAAATTTCAAAATATTTAAACAATAGAAACGGAGCTAATGTGCTTCTTTAATACCAGATTATTTACTGTCTTAGTTAGGGTTTCTATTGCTACAGCAAAACACCATGACCAAAGTAACTTGGGGAGGAAAGGGTTAATTTTAATTCAGCTTACCCTTCCACATCACTGTTCCTCATCAGAAACCTGGAGGTAGGAGCTGAAGAAGCAGAGGCCATGGAGGCATTTTGCATACTGACTCGCTCCCCATGGCTTGCTCAGCCTGTTCTTATAGAACCCAGGACAGCAGCCCAGGGATGGCCCCACCCACAATGGGCTGGGCCTTCCACCATCAATTACATTAAGAAAATACCCACAGGCTTGCTTACAGCCAAATCTTTTTTTAAAAAAGATTTATTTATTTTATTTATATGGGTACACTGTAGCTGTCTTCAGACACCAGAAGAGGGCATCAGATCCCATTACAGATGCTTGTGAGCCACCGTGTGGTTGCTGGGAATTGAACTCAGGACCTCGGGAAGAGCGGTCTCTCCAGCCACCTACAGCCAAATCTTATGGAGGCGATTTCTTAATTGAGCCTCCCTCTTCTCAGATGACTTTGGCTTGGGTCAGGCTGACATAAAACCATCCAGCACATTTACCCGTAAGTCCTGTCTCTACCACCTCATCAGTCACGTGTACAGAGACTGAAGGAAGGGCCAGGAACTCCTTCTCCCCAGCAGCAAGACCAGTTTAAGACACAGGTATCCTGATGATGACAGAAACTCAGTCCTCTGACCAGCACTGGAAGAGCAGGCACTGCAAAGACAGTACTTTGTGTTCCTTCAAATACTTATGGTGTTCACTGTGCAGCAGAGAATGTCATGGGACTGATTACTACCATCCAAGGAGACGCTGAACGTAAAGGTCCAAATGTCAGAAAGGTGCTCTCCCTCAGCTGTAAATACTCTGGAGAGCCACAGGGAGATCTGTTCACGAGCACATCACCCTGAGTGTTCTCTGGCACCTTTATAATAAACTTTTACCCTGGAGGAGACACTAGTGCTGCCGTACCACACTCTGCAGAGATTCTGACAACAACCCATCTGGCACATGTCCTCAGCTACGCACAGCATCCTCAGCAAGGAGGGTAGCATCATGTAAAGGTGCACAACAGATGACTCGACGTTGTGAAATGTGTCACAGCCCATGAGGAAGTTTCAAATAATTATTCCCAATTCTGCTTCAAGGAAAACATGACAAAAGGACTAGATCTCCCCATGCTTCCTTCAGATCAGGAATGTCGGGATTTTCTTTTACAGACATATGCATATGTATAAATGCATACATTACTTATATATTAAGTAAATATAAATTAACAAGTCCAATCAAGTCTAGCAATGCATTCTAAAACAGAAAGAAGGAAAAAGGCTGTGGGCGAGGTGAGGGCTGAGGCGTCAGGCTTAGCATATCTGGCTCTATCCATCCCTACTTCTCTCCCTGCAGAGTAAGAAAGTGAAGAAGGAACATAACCTAAATAAAACATGATTTGTTTCATGTTAATAAACCAACCACTATAATTTACCACACTCTGTAGTAAGCTTAATACAATGTAATCATAACACAAGGAAAAGGAAGAACGCTGGGAATCCTCAACATGATTGCCTAGCACATACTTGGTAAAATAAGCACAGAAAAAAGCGTTTCCTAAATCTGACTCAGTCATAAAGCATTAAACTCACTCCCTGGAGACCGAGAGGGAAACAAAAGATTACCAATACAGTAAGAATGGAAACACTAGTCAGGGATGATGGGGCACACCTACAATACCAGCACTCGGGAGGTTAACTTAAACCTTCATCCAAAACCAACCTATATGGAGAGAGACCCTAGCTCAAAAATAGGAACAACCACAAAATGAATTAGCCAAATACAGTGGTAAATGCCTGTAATTAGCAGTTGGGATGCAGAGCAGGAGAACCAGAGCTGTCTGGGCTACATCGTAAGTTCCAGAGCAGCCATGGCTGTACAGGTATACCATGTTGCAAACAAATACAGAACTCTGAAACTGCCACTGCTCTTACACAATAAAAATGTCTACATAGGAGCTGGAGAGATGGTTCAGCAACTAAGACCACATACTGCTTGTACAGAGGACCTAAAACCCCCACCAGGTGGCTACAACCGCCTGTATCTCCAGTCCAAGGGAGGCTGGAGACCTATAGCTTCTGCTGGCACCTGCACTAATATGTACATAGGCTGTAGACAGACACACACATAGACACAAAAGAGCCTTGGGTAAAGGTCTGAACAGAGTTCAATCCCTGGAACCCACATGGAGGAAGGAAGAAATTCAGCTAGTAATCCTATCACTCACACACACACACACACACACACACACACACACACACACACAGTAAATAGTCAAACTTCTACAATAGAGACATTACAAGTTGCTGGATTCATAATTCAAACTCAGCACCTCTCCATATACCAACAACAAACAGGAAATGCAAACTAAAGACAATTCATGAAAAAATAAAAACAAAAAACAAAAACAAAAACAGAATGACATAGAAGAGTTAGGTCCAACAGAAAATTCACAAGATCCTTAGAGTCAGAGACAAGAGGGTCCAGGAGGGAAGCCATGCTCACGGGAGAATCAGAGACAAGAGGGCCCAGGAGGGAAGCCATGCTCACGGGTATAAAGACCCTACAATGGTTAGGATTTTTACTATGATGGTTCATTTTCTTCGTTATGCTAACTAGATGTAGACAGAATCACACCTGTAAAGGTGTCTGTTTCCAGAGAGCAGTGACTGAAATAGAAAGACACACCCTGAATATGGGTAATGTACGTGGCAGAATTCCACATGCTGGAGACCCAGGCTGAATGAGAAAAGAGAAAGTGAGCCGAGCACCAGCCTTCATCCCTCTGTGCTGACTGACTGAGCTGGAGATGCAACGTGACCAGCCACCTCACACGCTGGCTGCCACACTCTCCCTACCAAGGTGACCTGTTCTCTAAAACCATGAGCTAAAATAATCTCTCCCAGGCTTACGTTGCTTCTTTCAAAGCCTTGGTCATAGCAATGAAACAAGCAACTCAGTAACTCAGTGGCCTGCAGACAGGTCTGTGAATATCTTTAATTTAGCACACACTGGACAAGAGCCACGATAACTCGTAAAAGATTTCGTACCACGGGCTCTGACTTCGCATCCGCTCATTAGCAGCACATACACACAAATGTGGCTTTACTCTTCCTTGTTCCTTACAGACCTTCCAAGTCAGATGCTTCCTTTCACCGGCCCATTTCTCACGAGAGAGCAACTGGCAGATCAAGGGGAACAAAAGAACACTGTTGCGATGCTGGGCTGAGTGAGAACCCGCGGGCGGGAGAGTACTGACTCTATGGGAGCGTAGGCCCTCAGAGATGGCCAGCGGTCCAAGCCCTGCAGTCACACACGAGGTCTGTACTCCACACTCTTGGTGAGCGTCATATAGCCTGGGGGAGTCAACTGAGGAAAACGCAGTCCAACCTAGGGAGGTGCCCTGCAGCAAGGAACGCTGGCTTGGTCAGCCCAACACTGCCCAGCAAGGATCACGCCATCCAATGTAAAGACGGATCAGAATGTGCTCGGTCAAGAGACTCCATGCACACAGCACACTAAGGTCAGTCTGGAGAGACAGCTGCAGAAAAGTCCCTGAAAGCATGTCTGGGACAGCAGGAGTCTAACTGTGAGGTAAGATGGCATCTAGAACAGTGCAAGGAAGCCAAGCACAG
Source organism: Rhynchomys soricoides (assembly GCA_019843965.1). Lineage (NCBI taxonomy): Eukaryota > Metazoa > Chordata > Mammalia > Rodentia > Muridae > Rhynchomys > Rhynchomys soricoides. The sequence continues at coordinate 1,876,467 of JADRCH010000107.1, read as the reverse complement.
GCTGGGCCGGGTGAGGAAGACCTGGAGCAAAGGAAAAGGGTAGGCATGGATTAGCCAGGCTGGCAGCTGAGGTGGGACACGGCTGGGAGCTGTTAAGTGGCAGCACCCAGGAAGAGCGAGGAGAGTCTTCAGGATGCTGTGAGACAAGGGACCACAGGACAAAGAATATACAAAAGAAGCAATGGATCTAGAGCTGCTACAAGCACCCAGATGAAACAGTACAAACACAGACAGGCTGAGCCCCACCCTGTGACTGCCTCAGGAAAGAAGCCCTCTGAGTGAAGGAGGACATGAGAACTGAGGTGGTCATCAGCCTTTTATTTCTCAACACCAGTTGACTGCACTTCAGCTTCAGAACATGCCATGAAGATAATACTTCAGAAAAGTAGGAGGCTCATTCCTAACAGGAGCACAGCACGACGGAAGTGTCTGAACGAGAAAGCATAGTAAATTACCAGGTAGGAACGGTGATTTCTTCTTCAGAATTTTTTTCTCTTTCTTGTCCATCTTTTCAGGGCTTCCCTGTCCCTTTTCCTGCTCTTCATCCATGGGATCAGCTTGCTCTGCCGAGACATTGGAGGCATGTGGACTCTGCGTGGACACTGTAGACGTCTGAGCGTGGCTGCAGTCGCTGGGAGGAGCTGCAACTGGAAGTGAAGACAGCCCACTGTTTTCTAAGGCTTGCTGAGACAGAACAAAACTATGAGGTTAGAAAAGGCGACATCCCAAATATGCCTACCAAAAGCTATCCCAAGATGCCATAAAGTTTTACCCACAGAAGTCTAACACCACACCAAGAAATAAACTCTACAGTTCCAAGAGACTGTTCACTCTAAGAGGCTGCAATACCCCTTCTAAGATTTCACCCCAACGCAAAACGTGGTATAAGTAGTTACATTTCTTAAATGAATGGAATTAAAATAATTAATTAACATTCAGAAATCTCATCTCAGACCACTTGGGCTGTCTTTAAATATATTTGGGACACAAATTAACTCAGGAACACCTTTAAGGCACACCCAGTCCAGAGTTCCTGAGACCTCCCCCCACCAACAAACTTATCCTGGAGTACAGAGAGAAGAGGACCACCGCCTCGCTGGAGGTGAAGCCCTTCTGCAAACTCAGCACTCTGGCGGAGATGTGCTGGCCAAGCACACACCAATACATGCCTAGGATGCTCTAAACAGTATACCTGAGCCTCAGGAAGAAGGAGGCACTTCTTCCAACTCTCTCAACAGGACAAGCTTTTTTAAAAAAAAATCTACCCTTGTCCAATCAGTTCACATACAGAATAATTTAAAAAAGAGTTTCCATTTTTCTTAAATGTACAGATTAATGAGCACTTCCTGTTGGTAATCACATAGGCATATTTTCTTTTACTGTTACCAATTCCAATGGAGCCACATCTTTAACCAATCTGTCCTGCTCACTAACAAACTGACTTCTGAGACCCACATGTGAGAGTCTTGCCCAGCAGGTAAGCGCGCTTCACCTGGAGGATGTCCTGGTTGATGCCCACTGTCACACTCAGTTGTCGCCCAGACTGTGGGGACTGCTGTGCCTCCACTGGCCCTGGCTCAGACAGTTCCAGAAGCTGCTGAATGACATCAGTCACTGCCTGAGAATTCTGCTCACTAGACACTGATGAGACCTGGGCTTCCACCTGCTGCAGAGGCAAAGTCTGAAAGATCGTAGCCTGGAACACAGCAACATTTTCATTAAAAACACACCTTCCAATTTAAACACAAAATATATTAAGGGAACAGCCCTTAACGGCATTGAAAGCTATGCCTTCTCAAACATAAAGTCAAAATGTAATTCTTCAATGATTTCTGTGAAGTACAACTTCGCCTCTTAAAGAAACACTCAACAAGCCCTCTACAACTGTCTAAGAGCTCTCATATGAGGGGAGGTGGCTACCATCCATCTCTTCATTAGCCACCAAAGCATAATGTTAAAGAGAGGCCAACAAACAGAGGCAAAGGGGGAAGGAGGTTGGTATGGTCAAAATACTTAACACATGTCTGAGATGCTACAGCCAAGAAAGTTCTAGAAAATACAGTCTGATTCCTAACAGAACTCAGGAAATGCCAGGCCCACAGGCTCTTAATTAAGGGCAGTGTAAGGCCTCAGCCACAGACTGTAGAGGTGGACATATTGTCTCCACTTGCAGTATGCACATGACCAAAGGTAACCCTACACAGTCAACAGTGAGATACCCAAACTCACTCCTCAGTAACAGCATGTGCCACAACAATGCATGTGCTTGTCAATAACAAGAGAAATTGGTACTGAGACACAGACTGGGAGGTCATTGTATTTCCTGTTAGTTTCTATATGCCTAAACCTGCTATAAAAGTAATTTTAAAGCTGGGTGGTATTGGTGCATGCCTCTAACCCCAGTACGTAGGAGGCAAAAGCAGGTCTGAGTTTGCCAGTCTAGTCTACATAGCAAGTGCCAGGGCAGCCAAGACTACAGAGTGGGACCCTGCCTCAGAAAACCAAAATAATAACAACAACAATTTTAAATAATAATAAAGAACCCCCAGCTATCTTCCACAAAACCAATGGAACTTACCTTTCAACAATGAGCAAACGAGTCAATGAATAGATGAGTGAATGAATGAGCAAATGAACAAGTGAATGAGTGAATGAATGAGCAAATGAACAAGTGAATGAGTGAATGAATGAATCAATGAGTGAGTGAATGAATGAATCAATGAGTGAGTGAATGAAGGAATGAATGAATGAGTGAATAAATGCACAAATCTACCAAAATCAAAAGAACAAACTATCTGGCAAGACTCGGGGCACTTTTTATGGCATTTAGTTCCTCAAACTACAATCTTCCGTGTTCTGACAGCATATTCAAGACAAGGTTCCCACGGAGGAGGTGAAGAAAAGAATGTGACACAGAGGGTGGGGAGATGTGCAGCCAAAGCCACATCCTGATGGCTGCGGATGCTGATGCTGACACAGCCTTTACACTCATGAACTCTGAGGCTATCTGCACAAGATGGGCACAAGATTGAATCCCTCAACTTTCCTTATGGATGAGGGAGGGGCCAATGAGCCCCACCCCCGTTGGGGGACTGCTGGCAACTAATAGTTGTTGTTGTTGTTGTTGTTGTTGTTGTTGTTGGAGGAGGAGGAGGGGGGGGAAGAGGAGGAGGGGGGGGGGGGGGGGGGGGGGGGGGGGGGGGGGGAGGAGGAGGGGGAGGAGGAGGAGGAGGAGGGGAAGGAGGAGGAGGAGGAGGTGGTGAAGGTATCATCTTCTTTAGTGGTGCAGCCATGGAGAAGCTGCCCTGACTCCAGTAAATAGCTCCCAGCCATGCTCAGGCAGGAACCCCAGACTCAACTCAGTGGCCTTACACAGAATGAAAGCATAGAGTAGAAAGGGAGCTTGAGGAAAGAGTTCTAGTGAGAGAGCGAGGCAGCAGGATGAGAGCCTGGTGGAGGGGTGAGGGTGACGGAGGTTCAATACACAAAGGTATCAAACCGTCACACAGTAAACAACAGGTTCCTTGGTGTGATGGCTAGTCTTGGTTGTCAACTTGACTACATCTGGGAACTAACTAAAACCAAAAAAGAGCTGAGCACACTTGTGAGGGACTTTTGATTAATTAAATCATTTGCAGTGGGAAGATCCACTTCTAATTCAGATCTTTTGAGGTGGGAAGACCCACCTTTAACCTGGGCCACACCTTCTGCTGGCAGCCTGCATATGGACACAGAAGAGGACAGCCTGCTCTTTGCCTGCTTATTCTCACTCCTGTTAGCAAGTCCACTCCTCCTCTTCATTAGAGCCTATGTCTCTGTGACTCCAGTACAGATGACGAGCATCTGAGTCATCCAGCCCCGTGGACTCAACAACTGCTGAATTCTCGGACCTTCTGTTGGTGGACATTGGTGAACTTGGACCATAGCCTGTAAACCACCCTAGTAAATTCCCTTCTGATAGCGGGCAGGCAGGTAGGCAGACAGACAGACAGACAGACAGACATTTGATAAGTTCTATTCCTCCAGAGAACCCTGATGAATACACTTGGTTGCATATATGCAAAGTAAGCCTTCACCAGCTATGCATGGAAATTTGGCTTATTTTTGTCTTCTGAGACACAAACAGGCAGCTAGAGAGGGTAAGAGTCGTGAAGGAAGGATGAGAGGAGATGACACAGCAGATCAGATGCAGCAAGGACTGGATTTCAGAGAAAAGTGTCTCACTTCAGGAACATAAAATTTTAAAAAGAAACCATCACATTGTGGATACAGCTCTCGCTTATGCGCGCTCTCTCTCGCTCTCTCTCTCTCTCTCTCTTACATACCACACACAAATTATCATCCAGATTATTTAGTATAACCATCTTTTGATTTACCAAAGAACATGGTGAGACTATTATCTGGTTACTGACACACTGAAATAATAATTCTTTTAAAACAGTGACTCCAAAGCCAGAATTTTTAGATTTCTTAATTGCTCAACCATTTCTCTAGTTAAAAATAAACTGAGGAAATTGTCCCTTCCCTAACTCCTAAACTATGAGAAAAGAAACAACCCCGAGGAAGGGCTCTCATATTTATAACCCAGGTATTAACCAGCACTGAAGGGAGGCGGCCAGGCCACTAGCACCACACACTCGTGCACAAGGATCCACGAAAATCCTGCATTTCGTACTCGACTCTTTTAATGATACCACATCCCAAGCTTAGATTTTGCAATTTATTAATCAATTAATAAGATATGCTAAAAGTAACTGAATAAAGCTAAGTTATAAAATCCTAAGGAGAAACACACAAGACTGTGTACACCTGTATATGCATTTGTGTGGGGTTGGTTTGTGGGCTATGTCTGAGTATGCCTGGCTGTACTTGGAGTCATTTCATCTCTAAGTAATGTACTAGAAAGCGGACCTTGGTATCCCAAAACCTAAAAGACTTAGGACAAATTATCAAAGCCACATGAGAAAAGGAGAAATACTATCTACAACGTAGACTACTCCTGGATTATAATATAAAGATAAAATATTGAATGGTTATTAACAGCACTGACTGCAGGAATTGAATTTCATAAACTAGGGATACACTTTTCTTAGTTTTACAAGTTTATATGACATACCATAAATCAAGACTACATATCACTACCCTGAAGTTTAGACAGATTAATTTTCATTTATTTTAAAAAAAAAAAAAAGTAGCACCTCATTTAGAAAACCTCAACTGCACTTTTTGGTACTAAATACTTAATTTAAAAATTTATATTTAAAATGAGACTTGGGGTTTGTATTTCCAGAACCCTTCTATAAACCCCATTATTAAACTTACCGTTATAACATGCGCAGTCTCTGTAGAACTTGTAGAATTTGGGGGTCCACCCATGTGCATCTTGCTGATATGAGTATTTAAGCTGCCTAAGCTTTTAAATACGCAGCTACACTCTGTGCAGTTATAGGTAGGCCCATTTTTTACCTTAAAAAAAGAAAAAAAAAGTAGTTTTTCAAATCTCTGGGTAATAGATAAACATTATTTAAGTTACAAAAATGAAAATTTGCCAGTCCATCAGAATGAGATAATTATACATCCTTAGGCCTGGGGTATGATTTGTTTTGTTTGAAATTAAATAGCTTAAGAATCAATGATATCACTTTTTAATCAATGTTGCCAGCTTAAGATCAATTGAAACCACTGTTTCTTTAAATGAGAAGGGGTTAGGAATGAAGAAACACACTTTTCTGTTATCGTAATTTAAACATCAAAATGTCATCGAATGTTCACAGCTTCTTAGACTGCTAAACCTGTTCCCAAGGAAAGCAGAGCACAGCTGGGAATATCACTGTCAACACTGAACTTCGGGCCTAACAAGAAGACATGGTGGACTTAACAACTGAATTGTAAAAAAGATTAAAGAATTAAAACAAACAAACAAAAAAACCCCTAAGTTTAAAATCTATCCATGATTACCTTTTACAACTATAACTAGGCCAGAAATAGACTACAAATAATATTAAAGTGATTAAGAACATCTATGATCACAGAATGTATCCAAAACACTCTTTATTATTCAAACCTGACAGTTATCACCATGGTTATCAGACAGGCTTAAAAATACACAGGTCAACCCTACCCTGGAAGAAGACTTCCACTATTATTTGTAGTACCTCATAAAAACCAAATTTAAGCCAGGTACACTAGCACACATCTTTAATCTCAACACTTGGGAGGCAGAGGCAGGTGGATCTCTGTGAGCCTGAGCCAGCCTAGTCTACAGAGTGAGTTCCAGGATAGCCAGAGCTGCATAGTGAGACTCTGTCTCAAAATGAAAAACAAAACCCAAGCCCCCCCAAAACAAATTTAAGGCTGTGGACACCTCACAGGATTGGGTAACACTTTAAAATGCACCTTTGGAGGCTCTTTCTAGAGTAACGCCCCACAGGACAAGCCCCAAGATGTCCCCACTGTACACACTGCAGTTCTCCTAACATGGGGCCCTCAATGAGAGGTATTTCTGAAATATATGCTACACAAACTCGCAACTATTCCTAAGGGATCAACTCTACTCAAGGGCAACTTACGAGAACATTTTTGATGCCCCCGTGTACTCTTCTGAGACAAAATTATGTAGAACCTTACCACCATTTCATGTGTTAGAGACTGGGAAGGAAAATAACTAGTACATATAGAATTCTTGACCTTCCTCTAACACTACGGGAAATACTTATGTCCATTTTCATTTTATCTCCTCTTCTCCAAGACCTATCATCTGCCCCCCCCCCGTGTGTGTGTGTGTGTGTGTGTGTGTGTGTGTGTGTGTGTGAGAGAGAGAGAGAGAAAAAGAGAGGGAGAAGGAGAAATAACCTGCATGTGGAAGCCAAAGGACAACCTACAGTGTCATTCTTCAGGGGTCATCTCCCCCTTTTTTGAGACAAGATTTCTCAATGGCCTAGAACTTGCTGATTCAGCTAGTTGTGTCTGGCCAGCAAGCCCTAGAGGTCTGCTGATCTCTATCTCCACACTGAAATACCATGTATGTGCCACATGCTTTGCCCCACCATACCCTGAAATATGGATTCTGAAGAATGAACTGGGGTCCTCATGCCTACAAAGCACACACAGGCAGAGCCCTGACTTTGTTTTATTACGGAGGTTTCTGCTGGGTTTATTAATATTAAGAAGCACAGACTCCCCTCAAACTCACAATCCTCCTGCCTCAGCCTTGAGTGCTGAGATTATAGGTGTCACTCATTCAGCTTTATAAAAATTTTTAGCTCCCCAGTCAGTAAGGTGGTACTTAAGGTTTAATTCCATGAAAAAAGTTTAAATATACATATTGGCTTTTTAAAATGGTAGTTTTCATTGTAGAATAAATTGATTCATGACATAAGTATTTCTGTTAAGTAGATATTCGCTTATAGTTTATAATTAAGCTATAACTAAGATATTGTAACTAAGAGACACAGTGCTACTAAAAACAAAGGTTAACCTACTTAACAGAAATGTTTCCAGGATATCTAAAATTAAGCAGGACCTATAGACAACAGCCAAGTGCAATCATGTGAGCAGATGCATGCAGCAAGGCTAACTAGCATGGTATAGGCAGGTCTGTGTAAAAGTGTGTCACTGTCTGCAACTTCTCACACTTGCTAGTGCCTACTTCAAGTTCATGAAACAGAGGACTACAGTCAATAGGTCATATCTAACAAAGGTATTATCATTTCAAAGTATTTATTTAAAATAAGAAGACAAGACAGGATCTTTTATTTCTTCCGCATTTCTTCCCAAGAGCCTGCTACAGTGGTGCACCTTGTAATTCCAACACTCAGGAGCTGAAGAGATTGCTGTGAACACAAGGCCAGCCTGAGCCACATACTGAGTGCCACACCAGCCAAGGCCTGTCAGCAACAAAACAGCATGTTCCCACCAGTGGATTTTTGCCAAAATAGGTTACTATACATAAACTCAAGAATCTGCATTTTCAAAACTGAAACATAAATTCTCAGGGTAGCCATTAACTCAAGAGACATCTATGACACTTTGTGACAGTGCTCAGAGCCCAAACACCATGCTCACCTCTGAGTGGACCCTCTGAACATGGGACTGCAGGTTCCCCTTCTGAGAAAAGGCGGCAGGACAAAAGGCACAAGCATGTGGCTTTTCTCCTGTGTGCTTGATCATGTGGGTCTGCAGTGCCCCTTTCTGGTTAAAAGCTTTTCCACACTCACTGCATTTGAATGGCCTTTCACCTAGTCAGAGAGAAGAATCAGTGTGAACATTTTAGAATGAAAGAAATATGCAAGGTGTCCAAAGTCCAGGCTCACACCTATCCCTCCAGCCAAAGCATCTCCTAGGGATGCTAAAGTCATGTAAGTGTCAGTGTGAGGAGGCCTTTGACAACAGTTATACACACACACACGTACACACACTGGACAGGAATCCTAGGGTAAGCAATTGGTAAACCATTTGCATGTAGCTGTTCTCAAATATCATGAGAAAACGTCATTCTGCAGAAGAACCCGTGTTTGTAGTCAGTGTGGGAACATTCTGCACTCTACAGTTTCTTTATACAAGAGTAAAACGATACTTCATAATCCATCTTAAAGTCTTTGCATATCACAGTAGTCTCTGAGGATGTAAGGAACCACACTGAAGGGAATCTATGTCTATAAAGGACTTGGTAAGATCTATAACCAACAGGCAAGACTATTTTTCAGGAGAATAAAATGTGTCAAAAATCTATTCAAGCTGTATGACGTGATGTTCCTCTGTATTTTGTTTGAAATTGTAATCATATTTCTCTTCAAATACATAAAATTTCTCAACTTTATGGCTGTGTATTAATGCCTTTTCTGTTGCTGTGATAAAACACAATGTCTAAAGCAACTTGTAAACTAAATTAATTTGCCTTATTGCTTTAGTGGGGAATGGGATCACATGTGATGTGGCAACACAAGTGTTACAAATTCTTCAGATGTTGTGATTTGTAATGTAGCCTGGCTTGGATGTCAGTCATTAGTCAAGGCTACATTTTACCTCTTGATTCTCATGTGTCAGCCTATTGAATACAAGTTATAGCATAGAAGATACAACCCAATGTGTCCTGTTTTGTCAACACATTTTAATGTTAATGTTAAAATGCTTAATAGAAGAGAATATGACAATCATGAAATACTTCATGTGTATCCAAAACATCATTTCCATGTATCTTTTAGAGATGTCATTAAATTGGATAATCAGCAACTAACTGTGTATCTCAGCATATCTTGATTGTTATGGATATGCACATATCCTTCGATATTCCATGCTTCTTCATGTTCCCATCAGTTCCCATCTGGCACTTCACCTTGAAGCATGCTATGAGTAGGAATAATCTAGAGTTGCTAAATAATGTAAAATCAATGAGATGTATTTTTAATAAGCATTTCTGGTGTGTGTGTGTGTGTGTGTGTGTGTGTGTGTGTGTGTGTTGTGTTATGGGTTTTTAAGCCTAGAAAGATAGATATGTGGAGACTGAGTGACAACTTTATAGGGTCTACTTGGCCTTCTTTATACAGTGACCAGGTCAGGTTGCCAGTATTGCATACTGTAGACCTTTCCTACTGTGCTGTCTCACTGATACGCAAACAAAATTAGCTGAAACACTAAAAAACAACAAAAAAAACCCTTTCCATACCCCAAGCAAAGCCCACAGCAGTTCTTGCAGGGCCATTCATCCATAGCTTCCTCAGCCTGCTTACTCTCACATCAGCCCCACTGGCTGTCCCAACTACTGTCTACCCCAGGGCACAGTCCCATCCATCCCCTTAACCCCACCCAGCCCTGCTGCTTCAACCAGGCCTATATGTGCTGCTCTCAGCAGAAAGAGGAATTCTGAGGTCACTGCAAGTCTAGGTTGTTCAATGCTTCCACGGCTTCTCAGTCTCACTCAGGTCTCCTCACCACCTGCTCTCTATTCAACCTTCTTCTGTTCCCTCAAAGGACACAGCTGCACTGAAGGCCAGTTACCTCTGCCTGCCCATCCTCCCTGAAAACCCACACAGCTCACTCCTTCATGGTTCTTCTGGCCCTGGCACAGTGATCCTACAAGAGTGACTTTTCAATTAGTAACTTTTGACAATTCTCTTATTATTCAACCTCTCTTACAATAAATGCTCCAAGAAAGAAAGGATTTTAAGTGTCTGTTCCTGACTCTAGCTTCAGTACCTCACACACATTACTATTCTGTAGGTATTCATTCACTGAATAGATAACTACTTCAATGTCTGGATAATCAGATGACCCCTACTTCTCTGAACTGACCGGAGGGTTAAGTAAGTTACTGAGATGGGATGATCCTAGAGAAGAGATCTCACTGGGGAGGGACAGATAGGAAGCTCAGCAATAACTGTGGGTCCTGGGCACCTCATGTTCCCTGGATGGGGTCCATACACTCGAGGGGTAGTCCACCAGACATGACCACATCACATTGTCACATGCTTAGTAAGGTGCGTCCATTCAGAGACCACGCAGACAGCAGGTGAGCTTTCTACTTAGGAGCATTTTCAGCAGCTTACCTATGGTCCAGCCTTGTAGGCCAGTCAAAAGACTAGGACTGCCGGCAAGCTGCCTTCCCTAACATTCCATGCCCTCAAGAAACCAGGATGACTGCAGGTAATCAAAACCAAGCCAAGAGCAGAACGCCAACTGTAACAGCACTGTACCTGGGGCTGCACTTTCTGATGGACAGTTTTCCGGATGTACAGGAAAGGGATAGACATCAAACTCAGAGTGCATGGATCTGAGAATTCCGAGTGCCTACTGTCTTCTCGGCATGTTCCTACCGTCATTGGCCCTTCAAGCTTTTTACTTTCATTCAAGAAGATAAACTTTTAAGTTCCATCACATTTTTCTCTTTGAGACAGGGTTTCATGTATCCCAACTGGCCTCAAACTTACTACATAGTTACGGATTACCTTAAAATTTTCTTTACTCTTTTTGAGACATGGTCTTATTATGTATCCCTCTGGTCTAGAATTTCCTCTGTTGACAAAGCTAGCCTTGAACTCAGGCCCACCTGCTTCTGCCTCTAGAATGTTGGTATCAGTGGTGAGCATTACCATGCCTGGCTGACCTGGAACTTTTGACTCTCCTGCCTCCACCTTCCAAATGCTGGAATTACAAGCATGTAGCTTGTGTAGTGTCGGGAACTGATCCCAAGACTTTACACATGGTGGACAAGGACTCTACAGACTGAATTACGTCCCTGTGCCAACCTTTTAAACATACACTTTTTCTTCCCTTGCACAAAGGAATATAGAATGATATGCTCTGAAAATATCAACTTTATACTGGCCAATAAATGAGGTAAGAAATTATCTGAGTGATTTTGCAATACAGCATATGAGACACTTCATTAAGACACCAAAGACAGAAAAAAGCAGCAAAGCATAATCAGCGTGGTCAAGCAGATGCAGTAGGCCAACCAAACAGCTCAAAGTTCATGTTGTCTTTTCTCTATAAGTGAAAAGCAAATTGGAAAGAACAGGAAACAATGGCAAAGCAAGGACTATTCTTATTTCTAATTCTAAATATGTAGTTGCCACTCCCTTCGCTGTCTCTAGCAGAGAACACGTGTGTTACTCACAGTAGCAAAACTGTCTCGCACAAAATGTGAAAAAATATTCAGTTGTGAGCACTGAATTCATTTCAAATATTCAAGCAAGCCTAACAAGCAAGCAAAATACGGTACAGAGAAATAAGGTTTGTTACCTTAATGCTGTTCAGTTGGTTAGTTGATTGGTTTTGAGATATAGGGGCTCAACTATAGACTGGGCTAGCCTGGAATGCACTATATAGCTGAGATAGCCTCAATTGCCCCCCCTCCCCATCTTGCTAAGTCAGCCTCCCGAGTGCTAGGGTCATAGATCTGTACTGCCATGTCCAGCTACCTTAACATTTACAGTTTAGTTCATTAAAGCCCAATTACTACAGCACATACAGACCCTCTGCTGCTTTGCTTCCTTAGATCTAGCCAGGTGCTGCCACACTGGGCTATTACAGGTGCCACACAAGTAACCACCATGCTATCAGTTCCAACTGACTGGCGCTCACCAGAGCCCAGACACTTTTCTACATTTGGCGTTTATAATTTAGGGCAACTACATGGCAGACACAGGCTTGCCATTTTTTTGATGAGAATGACATTAGAAATTGATGCTAAACGCACCATGGCTGTACAGCACAGCACAGGAGCCAGAGCTACACTTCAGCTCAAACCAGTCACAAGTCCTTCCTTCAGGGCAGATAGTAAGCCACCTAAAAGCAAATGTCTCTCATACCTGTATGTATCCTTATGTGTCGCGTTAGCTGACTGGGCTTTTGAAATGTCTTCCCGCAGTGTGGACATGAGTACGTGAAGCCGCTCCGGTCAATGTTCCGGTTATAAGATCTTGTACCTGATGCCCTAGTGCGAGATCCAAGGAAAAATATTTAGTCATCCACCTTACATTATAGCTTCAGAGTCAAAATACTGCCACAGAGACTGCCTGGCTAGTCATCAAAATATGTTCTAATGTCTGTGTTCAATATACAAATACAAAAGCACATATTTATTAGTCTAGTGGTACAAATTTTATATTTTTGATGTCTGATGAAAAGAGAAGCTTGGTTAGTTCAAATCCTCAGTGATTGGGGAGCAAAGGCAGAAGGCATCTTTTAAAGCACACCTTGTTGGTTCAATCAGACAGGCCCACGTAGATACAAGTCCTCCATGCCGAGCCCAGGCTTGCCATAGCTCTGTGTTCAACAGCACCCTGGACAAAGGTCTCCTGGACAAATACCCACTTCTCATCGCCCAGCCAGACAGCTGACTCTTTACTTGGCCGCTCTGGAGATTGTTTGGCCAGCAGCAACAGCCAAACATATCAAAAAGAACCCTGCTTCTTCTAGGTCAAGAAACGGAAGCTCCTGAGGTATACATGTTTAAATCTTAAAGAGATCACTCAAGACTCTTCAAATCCATCTTCAAAACCTGCTAGTTTTACTTTCAAGCATCTCAATACTGTCAAACATTTCTTCCTGTCACCAACACCCTCGCAGGAGAGCCCTTCCTAGCCACAGAGTACCACAGCCTCCTGGTGCCCTGCTGTCCTGCTGCTAACACCCTCTGAGGAAAGTAACCACCCACACATATCCAACCCCATAAACCACACATGTTACACACATGGACACAGACACTCCTAGTCCCCTGCCTCTACACCCCTGCTGCTTAGATTATACACATGCACCACCCTATCTGTAGTCCTAGGGATTGAACCCAGAACCTCATGCATGATAGGCAAGTACTCTACCAACTGAGCTACACTCCCAAGCAACACTGTGTTTTTGAAGTTAGAGTAATAATGAAATGGCAACGCATGCCTATAAGCTAGTGTTCAGGATGCAGAAGCAAAAGGGCCACAAGTTTAAAGTCAGTCTGGACTGTGCATCAGAACCCTGTCTCAAAAAACAAAACCAAATCAGACACTAAAATAATGGATATTAGTCAACAATAGGCAAAATGAAAGTAAAAGACACGAGGTAGGACCACCTACTCAGTTCTCCTGTCTGTGGTGCAATCCTAGAATAATCACATGATGCCCAGTGTTTATAAAGTTCATCACCGTTTGAGTTAACGGGTGCAAGACTTCTCTGTTATAGCTTGGCACGGCAGCAGACAAAACTGATGACACAACTGCTAAACAATCACTGATACTGTCCTTCACAGTAGCTGTCAAAATCAGCTGGTGACGGGCATGGAGGCATCTGACTGCTGTACTAGTACTCAGAAGGGAGAGGTAGGAGAATGTCCATGAGTAAGAGGCCAACCTGACCTACATAGTAAGAGACTATCTCTAAAACAAAAAAAAACAAAAAACAAAAACAAAAGCCACATACACAAAAACAAAAAACAAACAAACAAACAAAACCACCAGAGATCAGAAATCATCTCGGTGAAAATGATAACTGACCATCACCACAAGAAACGGAAGCACAACAGCCACAAGAGCCTCCTTCGCTTCCTTTTTACTAAGAAACACCAATTCCCCCCCAGCCCAGGGCTCAGAGACTACTGGAGAAAGAACAGTAAGAAGAACTACATGCCAGAGAATGAGGAGGCACCTGTAAACCACATCTAGACAAGATGTGGCCACTCACAAATTCACAACGGTATGGTTACCCGCGGAGGATCTTACTCAGCCTATCCACTTTCCAAAACAGATGGAGGAGGGACGCTAAGCCCTGGCCCTGTCTGGGGACCTACTGGCAGTTAATAGCTGGTCTGCTTCAGAAGTGTAACCACTAGTAAGCAGCCCATGGTCCAATAGATAATACCACAATCATGCACATGCAAACAACTCTAACTAAACTCGGAGATTCATTTAAAAAAAAAAATCATGAAAGTAGGAGAGAGAAGTTGGAAAGAATGGCAAATAAGCAGTAAAAAAGACCAGTGATGAATATGAACAAAATACACCACAGAAATGTATCAGACTGAGATAGACCACAGAAATGTATCAGACTGTCTGAGATACACCACAGAAATTATCAGACTGTCTGAAATTACACCATATAAATGTATCAGACTGTCAGAAATACACCACATAAATGTACCAGATCATCCAAAATGTACCATGTAATGTATCAGACTGTCCACAATACACTATATAAATGTATCAGACTGT
>JADRCH010000107.1:1844383-1861764 GCA_019843965.1 Rhynchomys soricoides | reverse complement strand
TGTCCACAATACACTATATAAATGTATCAGACTGTCCACAATACACTCTATAAATGATCGGATTGTCAAAAATACATTAAAAATAGTTTTTAAAAGAGAAGAAAATAAAGAAACCACTTAAGTAAACATAGGTAAATATAAGAACCTAAGAAAATGTCAAGTTGGGCCAGGAGTCTATTAGGTACCCAGCTGGCAGAGTGGAAACTGGGCTTCAACCTGAACACGATAACAGCTGTGCTGCACTCCCAAGCCCTGTGTGCCACACATGCTGTTTCTCTTCCTAGAGCACCAAATACTTCAGTCAGTCACAGCAAAGTGGGAGGGAGGGCCAGTGTTCTGTATGCTACCCAGGATTTACTGTGCTAGTCTAGGAATGACCCATACCTAACTTTACAGTGAGTCTTCATGTGTTCCTTCAGCTCTGACGACGTCTCGAACTCCTTCTTACAGGCCTTGCAGGTGTGCACTCGGTTGTTTGCCAGTTCCTGCCGGTGCTCCTCCATGTGTATGGCCAGCTGGCTGTGCAGCGTGAACTCATCCCCACACTCAGAGCAAATGAGGTTCTGGAAAAGGAACATTTCCAAGCCACTGCTGCTTAGAAGAACTGGTGGCACTATGAACATCAGTCCACAAATGATACCTTTCTCTATTCTGGAGTAAAGACCACCTTCATTGTTCAAAACTGCATCAGTGTATCCAAAATAAAATGTATAAAAACCATTTCTACTAATAAAGAATAAAAAACAAAACCCCGCAGTTTTCAAACAAAGCGAATTGTGCTTCAGAGGCCATTGGGCACTTGGCAACTGGTCCATTTGTTCCATGAAAACTTCAGAGAAACAGAAGGACTTCACACAAAAAAGGTCAGAATTCTAGGTGTGATTATAATCTACAAAAGCCATCAGACACAATGCCAGGTGATATATTTGTCAATGGAAACGCCTTATTAGCCACTTAATTCTGACTACAGGTTGAGTACCTCACGTGGGCAGACAGGCTGCTGTAAGTGGAAGACATACATGGATGTTAGACTCTGTGAGAAACCAAAGCCATCAAAAGCCCTAAAGTCTTCAGGACTTGACTAGCTTATACCTGAGTATATTTTAACAAATTTAGCCTGGACTCACTATGTAAATAAGGCTAGCCTTAAACTCACAAGATCTGCCTGCTCCTACCTCCCAAACGCTGAGATTAAAGATGAGCACAGCAGATTCATGAGGGTTTTGTGGGATGTTATTTTGTTTGTTGGCTTCACTGTTTTAGTGGCTACTAGAAGGACGTCACTCCAATCCACCCATTCCAATTGGACAGTGTGGCTAGCCACAGAGAGCTGAGTTTGATTTTACCACAGACTGCCTGGGACAGACTACATGAACCCAGGTGTGCTCACTTCCAGCCTCCAAGTTAGCAGAGCAGCATGAAGTGAGGTGACCCCGAGACGATAAGAACACAGCAGTGACAGTCCCATCTACAGATGGCAACTGCAGGATTAGGACAGCTTCGACCCATGCACACAGCGGCAGTTCCCATGCAGAATTTACTTACGTCATGACCCTCATGAGCTCATAGACATGAGAAGGGGACTCAGTGTGTTTTGAAGCACCATCTCTATAATCTTCGCTAGCCTCCAATTCACTATTCAGTCAAAGATGACCTTAGACTTCTGATCCTCCTGGATCCACCCCCTGGGTGCTAGGATTATAGCCTATGCCACAACACCCTCTTTATGCAGCACTGGGGATTGAACCCAGGGCCACACATGCTGGGCAAGTACTCTGCTAACTGAGCTTGATTCCCCAGCCCTACTGTTTCCTCCATCAGAACTTCTTTATTGTTCTGTATACCAGCCTTGAGGGCAAAGCTATTGTTCTTAGAGCTCTGCTGCAGAAAAAGGTAAGAATGAAGGGAACCATCTTAAAAAATCTAGTAATGATCTCAAGGTAAATGATTTTAAATTGACATTATACAATTAACAATGAATTAATAAACTTCTACATTGTTAGTAACTTGAAGGTAATGAAACATTACTCTAGGACTCTGCCAAAAAGAAAAAAATTAACATCTCAACACATGAATGTGTTTGACAGAGAAAATATTTAATTTTTATTAATAATGCTATCACTTGTCCAGGCTCAAAATTACCAAGCAGGGATGGAGAGACAGCTTGATTGTAAGAGCACTGGTTGCTCTTCTAGAGGACCCAGCACACACAGAGTGGCTCACAGCAGTCTGTAAACCCAGTTCTGGAAGATAAAATGCCTCTTTTCACCTCCCGTGGGTACCAAGAACGCACACAGTGCACCGATGTAACTCAGGAACATACACATTTACATAAAAGTACATACATACATACATACATACATATGTACACACATACTTTTTTAAATTACACAACAGAACTGGGGCCCCACTCTCTTGTTTCTCTGGCTCACACCCACTACCTTTTCTCTCACTTTTTTACAGATGGTCAGATGAATACATCTTAGAGGCAATCTACATGGACGATACATGCTTTGCTCGGATAAAGCAAGAAGGCTGGAGCAAAAAGACATCATCTGGCGCCATCACTGTGTCTCTGCTATTGACCTGATTGTTAAAGCAGCTAGGACCTTCCTCCCTATCTCTCAATATCCCAGAGATAATTGAAGACGTCTCAGGCAAGAAGGGCAACAGCTGCTTAGAGTCTGCACCCTCCACATCATCAGCAGCATCAAGTCTCCTCCTAGACTGTCCTGGGTAACCATAAGGATGCTGAGTATCTGCACAGGTCATGGGCGAAATCTCACACAGCACTTAAATCAGCTGGGAAGAGCCAGAGCATCCAAGATGTAACTGCTCCCCAGTCTCAAAGCCCCTGGAATGGACATACTCCTTCACCAGGCTTGAACACTGACTCCTCTCTCACTGGCCTCCCCAACCTCAATATGCTGCAATGTGCAGCCAAGACCCAGCATTCCAGGAGCCAATCTCTCCTAGTCTCGTTATGGACTCCAAAATGACACTCAAGGCATCAAGTCCTCCAAGGTCACCCCACACAACACTGCTCCTTCCTTACGTAAACAGGACTCACTCTACATCAGGGTTCACTGGATATACCGCCACAGTGATCCCTGTGTGGTGCTAGGTCTGCCAGGTATTGGGGGAAGGGATGTGCTATTCCCCAGACATCCTATAGCAGCTTTAAAAGGAGTTGATTAAGCACAATAAAAACATTAACTCTAATAATTATGTGAATTTTAAGCAAATAGTCTTAATGTTTAAAAACTAGTTATTTTCTTCCCTACTTTGAATAATCTGATAGAGCACTGATCTCTTGAGATTTGAGAATACTCATTTCAATAAAGCAGTATAGAAAAGTTGTTTATGTTTTAAAATGCATCCTCTATCATGGATGTTCTTAAACTAAAGTCACTTATGCTTCATAAGTACACACATTAAAATGTGTTTTTATGTTGTTTTCACATCAATTTGTATACAAGTACACATTTCAAGAGTAACTTTTAAAAAGTTATTTTTATTATATATATCTGTATATATGCATATGTATATTTTGTGTGTGTGTGTGCATGTGTGAGTTTTTGATTTTTTTTTTCTGCGTATGTGTAAGTGTACCACAAGCATGCAGCATTCAAAAATAGAGCAAAAGAGGGCACCAGATCTTCTGGAACTAGAGTTACAAGCAGTTGTGAGCTACCATGTGGCTCACAATTAGGAATCAAATCCAGGTCCTCCCCAAGAGCACCTTGTCCACCTAACCACTGAGCCATGTCTCTAGCCCCAGGAGTAATTTTTTACTGCTGCACACCCTCGGCTCTTAGAGTACCAGTCCCAAAGTTTTGGTGACCCAGAACAGAACAAGGACCCTGGCAAATAGAGTCACTATAGACAACTACAATCTCCACCCTGGGAACCCACCTAGAAAAGAGTCTGATTGAAGTTTGCAGAAAAACAAATATAATGAAAGCAAAGTTTTGAAAATATTGTGTAAGAATCCAAAGCTTTTTAAAAATGAAAAAAGACTACCTATCCCTCTTTCTAGTCACAAAGGAAAGCATAATAAATTTTAAATTGTATCTTAAGACTATCAGAAAAGAAAGCAACAGTTCTGTTCTGTGTCCTGCACAAATGCTGGAGTTAGATGGGATGAGTGGACTATGTATGTAAATTGGCTGGCTCAGGGGCTTGCCTCCTGACATGTATGAGGCCCTGGGTTTGACCCCACAGTGTAGCAGTGTGTAGGAGGGCACACCTACCATTTCAGCACTGCTCTAGAGATGTAAGGAGAAGAGCTCAAGGTCATCCTTGACTACACAGGGATTTCCAAGTCAGCCTGGGATAGATCAGACCCCATCTCAAAACCAACCAAAGTAGAGGAACTGTGTTCATGGGAAAGCTGGTTCATGGTTCATGGGTCACCTTGGAACTGGGTCTTGCCAAAACACAGAGTGCAAGCCATCAAATACATCGCCCAATGATCCTTCCCTTCAAAGCACAGGCACGCTCTGCATTTCCCTTCAGTCTAGGCTTACATAGCTCATCAGTAAACCCTCTTGCCATAATCCCCAGTGCTTCTCCTTGATCTTCCACATCACTTGCTTCACAGTCCCTAACCTCAAAGACCACAGCCTTGCCGGGCAGTGGTGGCGCATGCCTTTAATCCCAACACTTGGGAGGCAGAGGCAGGCGGATTTCTGAGTTTGAGGCTAGCCTGGTCTACAGAGTGAGTTCCAGGACAGCCAGGGCTACACAGAGAAACCCTGTCTCGAAAAACCAAAAAAAAGAAGGAAAAAAAAAAAAAAAAGACCACAGCCTTGTCCGCTGCTGGGCAGCTCACATGAACTCACACACAGTCAAAGCCTCCATGGCCACTGATTCCAAACAGTGTTGGACAATCATCCCTACTTGGACTCTGCTCCCATTTCCAAGAGTCCCCACATGGCCTAGGGCATCTGACAAGGTTAAATCCACTTAAACATTTAAGAAATCATTATTAATGTCAAGATCTAGTGAAGCAGGCCTGTAATCACAAGGAAGACTGAATGCTAAGCTATTGTCTGAACTAGAGAGTAAATTCAGTCTGGAAAAAAACTAATGAACAACTTGTCTCAAAAATTAAAAGAAAAAAACCTAAGACTTTGGATATAGCTCAGTGGTAGAGCATTTCCTTGCCATACATGAGACCCTAGGTTCAATACTCACTACTGATAAAAGCAGAAGGTTAATATTAACAAGTAGGTCTTTATTGTAAGCAAGCATTCTCTGATGTTCACTTTTCCTTCAAAGGAGCTAAGCTTTGGGGTTCAACTGGATGACATTTGGGTTAACTGCCTGCCTCTGGGGAGAGCAGCCTCTCCACTGCCCACCAATGAAAAACGTCATTATGGCAAGGCACTCACAAACGCTTTAAAGAAGCCATGCTCCAACTGCACGGAGGCAGGGAGCACTTTAATCTCTGCTGGCCACAGCTTCTACGTCAGGAGGACTTGCCCCAGTCACAATCATTCCAGACAAACTGCACCAGTTGGGAAGAGCACTCCAGGAAAGATGAGCCTTGAAAATTCTAGATGATCCTGGTCACCCTGCAGCTATTCTCAAACAAGTCAGTGTGGGGAGCATTTCCCCCAGTAACATGGCAGAATGTGATTGGTTTAACGCGTAGCCTCTGATTGGTCCTCATGTGAGGCTTTGTGATTGGTGGGCCTGGAAGCTGTGCAATGATTGGTGCAAATTACAATCATATATTTGCATGCCACAACCCCCTCCTGGCTTTTCAGGTTACTTCTCCTGTCCCCCAGGAACTACTGCTGTGCTGCCCCTCTGCACTGGGACATTAGGTCAGGTACCCTCCTCAGCGCTCTTCCTTGCTTAGAGTGGGCTGAACTAGTAGCAGAGGTAGCTGCAGTAGTACAGGAAAATAAACGCTCTAGAGAGCTAAGGCTTCAAAAGTAGAGTCAGGCTACAGGTAACATACGTTTAACAGTCAGTTGCAAGTATGTGTTAGGCAATTTACCTCTTCCTTCTCGTGGAGCATAATATGTGCTTTGAGACTGGCCACTCGCGAGAACTTCTTGTTGCACACGGGACAGACAGGATCTTCTGCATTGTGCGTACATTTATGAAGTGTCAGGTTGAATTCAACATTAAATGTTTGGGGGCACTGGTCACATCGGTGTGGCTATTTGAGAGAAAGGACGGAATTGAATTTTAAAGTTTCCAGGTGCTGTTAAAATAAGTACCAGGTGTGGTGGCACACACCCTTAATCCCAGCACGCAGGAGGCAGCAGCAGGTGGATCTCTGTAAGTCTGAGACCAGTCTGGTCTACACAGTGAGTAGTGAGTTACAGGAAAGCCATAGATAGCATGTCTCAAAAAAGTATAGATTCCCTTTCTAAAACAGTCTCTTTTGGATCCAAGCCAATACGTTAATACATCCAAAAGCACATGGTAAAGCTTGATAGATTTTTCACAAGATTATAAACAGAATATCACATGTAAAAATACTTCCTTTCTTTTCTTGATGGTAGTGAACATTATATTATCTGATCTCACCTCTCAATCCTCTACTTTACACATCTGGAATAGGCATGTGCTGCAACCCCTAACTCTACAACTATCTTTAATGGGAAACGCTGCAGACAGATTTCTGACAAACTCACTTGTAAACAAAATCACTTCTAGAAAAATAAATACACAGTTTTCCTCTAGATTTCAACAGTTGCTTCTCTGTCCAAAGTTTCCTCTACATGGAGAGCATTCTCCTTCTAACTTGTAAAAAGACAAAGCAATGTCTGCTGTTTCTCTGCAGCCTTCAGACCATAAGCCGTGCTCTGCACCACCTCCCTATATGACAGCATGTGAAAGGAGACCTGAGCCATCACTCCCTCTCTCTAGACATGAGACCAGCTTCCATTCTCTACATAAAGTAAAGCCAGACAGCCTAATTTAATTGTGCTTCTATGCTGCTTTCTATTTCCGTATGTCATATCTGGAAGGAGCCACTCAACAGTAGAACAAATGCTAAACATACACAAGCCCTGCATGTAGCCCATACCCCAAGCCATCCCCCAAGACAGTACTAACCACTGTCAAACAAAGTGTAAATCCTCAAGAATGCCATAAAGACAAGGTGAAAGCAAAATGCCCTCTGAGGAAGAGACATCTCAGAAGAACCATCCTGTATTCAACTGGATAAGAAAGTAAGGAACCAAAAGGTCCTGTCTGTCTGTCTACTCGTAAATAATTTCAATACACTCACTCAGTAGAGTACACTCAGAGGGATGAACTGGGCCACGGCCACCTTCCATGGGGTGACTTACTCCTTCCGCTTTGGACCCCTCACTCTGGAGTCCTTCTGGAAATACCCACCTTGTCATTTTGCTCATGCTCCCTCATGTGACGCTGAAATTGGGACTCTTTTGGAAAAGACAGCAGACAGATTTCACATTTGTGGAAGTTTGGAATCGGACAGTCATCATCAATGTCATCATCATTCAACGCCAAAATTCCATCTATAAAATTTCATATATACAGACAATGGATACCAGATATTAGTTCCATTACATAAATAAACTTAAATCAATTGGCTATTTGTTTTATTTTACATCTATAGATGTTTTGCTTGCATGTATGTCTTGTGCAGCATGTGCACGCTGTGCCTGCAGAGGCCATCTTCAGGCACTGGATACCCCGGAAGTCAAGTTACAAGTGGTTGTAAAGAGACATGCAGATGCTGGGAATTAAACCCAGGACCTCTGGAAGAACAGTGAGTGCTCAACCACAGAGCTATCTCTTATTTATGAGAGACTTTTAGATAAAATTAGTAAAATACTGAATATGAAAAATAATAGTTTTAAATCAGAAGTGAGAAATGCTGGGATGCCTGAGATATGGAACAAGAAAATCCAAAATACTTGGCAGCTTCTAGAAACTTGAAGCTAGTATCTTAAGGCATCCCATACATGCACATATGTACACACAAGTACACACACACACAAGAAGGTGCCTAGAACTGTATCAGCTTATCCAATACTGTTTCTTTTGCTGTAACCCACAGAGTGAGACATCTAACTCACATTAAGAGTATAATAGCTTCTTAAACCACTCAGTAAACTCAACTCTACAAAAATGTTAATTCATTTATCTCTGAAAACTGCTACAGAAAAAGATTAAGTCAAAAAGAAAAATATAATTTTTGTTCTCTCAGCTGGTGAGAGATTGCAATCCCTTGCTTGGCCAATTCTGTTTGTACAGAAGGATTTACCACACAGGAATAATATTTCAAACTTTTTTCCTTTTTAGTATAGAATAGAGTTTATTCAGGGCATGGGGAGGGGAGTTAAAAGGGTAGTAGAGGCAGAGAAAGGCAGAGAGAGGGAGGAAGGGAGGGGAGAAGAGAAGTGGGCCAGCCATGAGCATGTGGAGAGGAGGGAAAGGGATGAGGAAGGGGGCGGGGGCAGAATGGGAACAAAAAGGCAAGCCCAAGAGAGAACTTATGTCAAAAATACGACAACACAGTGCAAGTACTCATAAATTTACCAAGAACATCAAAGATGTTCTAAATAGCTACAGTGTTTAAAGTACACGCATCTCAGGTCTTGTGATTAGGGCTTGAGTAAATAACGCACAGAGCCACACAAGGACACCAAATCACATGCCATTTGATTCAACTATGGAGGCTGGGGACGGAGTTCAGTCAGCAGAGTGCTTGGTTAGCATGCATAGGTTCTGGGTTCAATCCCAAGACACACATAGGCCAGGCAGTGTAATTTCAGGGTAATTACAACTACCCGTAACCCTAGATCCTGGGAGATGGGTTCAGGGAGATCAGAGTTTCAGATGTGCCCACTGATGCAGTCACGGCACGAAGGTCATAAGGGTAACCAAGACTGATTGACACAGGAGGGATGTCAGGCCTGGTCTGTATCCCTAGCTCCAAAGGTCAAAGGCCCTAGTGGGGAAGCTAGGACTCATGTTTTGCTAACTGAACATGTCAAACTGTTTTCTAAATATTTGTATTTATATACAAAGACCTGAAAATACTGCTCACCCTTACCAGTCAGGTCTACTGCTGCAGTGGGCAGCAGCTAAAAATGAGACTCCTAATTGGTCAGAGGCTGAGAATAAATGACTGTGCGGTATTTGACCCTAAGTGGGACATCTATACCAACAATCCCCCTTCCATACCCCTGTCCAAGGCCCAGGGAAGATAAGGCAGAGAATGTGAGGGCCAGAGGATGGGAGGCACTGTGACCCAGGGGGCCAGAGGATGGGAGGCACTGTGACCTAGGGACCAGAGGATGGGAAGCACTGTGACCCAGGGGGCCAGAGGATAGGAGGCACTGTGACCCAGGGACCAGAGGATGGGAGGTGCACTGTGATCCAGGGGCCAGAGGATGGGAGGCACTGTGACCCAGGGGGCCAGAGGATGGGGGGCACTGTGACCTAGGGACCAGAGGATGGGAAGCACTGTGACCCAGGGGGCCAGAGGATGGGAGGCACTGTGACCCAGGGACCAGAGGATGGGAGGTGCACTGTGATCCAGGGGCCAGAGGATGGGAGGCACTGTGACCCAGAGGGGCAGAGGATGGGAGGCACTGTGACCTAGGGGCCAGAGGATGGGAGGCACTGTGACCCAGAGGGGCAGAGGATGGGAGGCGCTGTGACCCAGAGGGGCAGAGGATGGGAGGCGCTTTGACCCAGGGGGCCAGAGGATGGGAGGCACTGTGACCCAGGGACCAGAGGATGGGAGGTGCACTGTGACCCAGGGACCAGAGGATGGGAGGCACTGTGACCCAGGGGGCCAGAGGATGGGAAGCACTGTGACCCAGGGACCAGAGGATGGGAGGTGCACTGTGACCCAGAGACCAGAGGATGGGAGGCACTGTGACCCAGGGGCCAGAGGATGGGAGGCACTGTGACCCAGGGGCCAGAGGATGGGAGGCACTGTGTGACCCAGGGGCCAGAGGATGGGAGGCGCTGTGACCCAGGGGCCAGAGGATGGGAGGCACTGTGACCCAGGGGCTAGAGGATGGGAGGCGCTGTGACCCAGGGGCCAGAGAATGGGAGGTGCACTGTGACCCAGGTCTTCTGCTCACTCACAACACCGAGAACTCAGTCAGTACCTAAGGTTACCTGTGCAAGGCCTCAACCAAATTAAGACAAAAGGTCAGCTGGCACCCCAGCGGTGGCCCTGACTGGCTCAGCTATACTTTCAGGGCTACCTTTTTAAAAAAAAAAAAAAAATAAAAATAAAAAAATAAAAATAAAAAAAAATAAAAACTGAGACAGACTCACACAATCTCCACGTCTGCTATACAACTAAGGACACTAAGATTCCAGAGAAACTGCCATTTACCAAAAATTTCCCAACCTACCAACAGCATGAGCAGCTAATTTTCAATGAATCCAAGGCTTCTTCCTAATTCAGTACTTCTTTTAAGATGTCATCTCAGATGAGACGACAGTCCCTACTTTCTGCCCAAATAAAAAGATCAGATTAAGCAGGATTTCCTCAGCAACACCTTATGGCAATGTGTGAGTCTAAGACGGTGTGTGCTCTTTTAGCCTGAAATATATTTAACTCAGTGCTAGGCCAGTTATCTAGATGTCTGAAGCAGAAGTAGTTTCAGTGAACAACTATGTTCTATATCCTCAGTATACATGAATACAACCAATATACAATGTATCTGAAACATAAAGCTGAACATGAATAAAGTTTAAAAGCCAAGAAGCCTGAGCCTATTAATATCAATCCCCTCTATCCTCACAGCAGAGACCTTCCAGGACCAGGTGTGGCCCTGGGGTTCTCTCAGTGCCCACAAGGGCAGTGTTTATGTTAGTATAGTCTTTATCATGCCCTGCACTGCTCTGTTTCACCATTTCAACGACCCTGCTTTACCATCTGCTATTTTTTTTTTTGTTAAGACAGGTAAATTGTTTTCTCTACCTGCAAATTTGACTGCTAAGGGACATGCATTATCTGAGTATAACAAAACTACATGTGAAATTATAACAAAATAAAATATGAAATGCCTACAGACTCCTGAGTAGCTGGTACACAGAGTTCTAGACTTGTAATCTAAATGTAACAGGGCATTTCAACAAAGGTTCAGTAGCATACTGCAAAAGCAGCAGCAACAGGAGGAGGAGGAGGAAGAAGAGGAGGAGGAAGAGGAGGAGGAGGAGGAGGAGCAGCAGGAGGAGGAGGAGCAGGAGGCGGCGGCGGCGGCAACAACAATGACAATGACCCTAATTTTCTACATACAGAATACTCCTGTGTGTGACATATACCTCTCGTCATTTGGAGGCAACGTGACATATGCAAAAATAAATAACTTAGAATCCTATTGGCTACACATTTGATGTCTGCTAGTTTAGAGTGTAAGCACACCAAAACAGGGTGTAACTGGCATGAAGGGAGACAGAGACTAGTGGGACAGAAATGACAGTCTAGAAATAAACCTTCACAGCCTACCAAGAATGCCAGTCTCCACAAAAGGCTCCAGGGCAAGACGACGGCTGGCTAGAAGTAAAATAATGAATTCAGATCTGTACCTCATACCACCTGCAAAAGTAAATTCAAATCCAAAGAAAGATCTCACTTAAGTACTCTTGAAAGATAAGACAGTAGTGGTTTCCACCTGTGATCCCAGCACTCAAGTCTAAGGCAGGAGCAGCAAGAAGCGAGGAAAGCTTGAGCCACAGTGGCAAAATCAGCTGAATGGAAATGGGCATCACACTTTCAGTCCATCACTCAGAAGGGGCGGAGGCAGGCAGGCCTCTCTGTGCTCCAGGCTAACCAATGCTAGGTGGTGAGGTCCTATCTCAGATAGAAATAAAGTTACAGAAGTCCCTAAGGGAACACCTTCCTAACTGAATTTCTAATGGGTTTTTGCTTTGTTTTCTTTGTTGTTTGGGTTTTGTTTTTCTGTAATTTTGGGCTTTTTTTATGGGATTTTGTTTGTTTTTTTGAGAGAGGATCTCACTATGTATTTCTAACTGGCCTGGTACTTACTAATGTAGACCCAGGTTGGTCTCCAATTCACAGAAATCTACCTGCCTCTGCCTCCTGAGATTAGAGACATGCTCCACCATATAGGCCCTCATAAAGGTTTGAGCTAAAGAGAATGAAGGAAAACTAAGTAGATTGGATTTCATATTTTGTATGTCAAAAACCACTATGACTAAAACTTGGATTTTGTCACTACTAGCTACAGATGGGAGAACACATTCAATCAGTAGAACTCACCTAACTCAACACTCAAAAGGCAAAGCAATCAAGCTTGAGATGAGGAACAAATTTAATAAACATTTTCCCAAAGACATAAAAGTGTCCCCAAACACAGAGAAAGATAGCACTGTGGTAGGTGTGAAGTGTCCCCAAGACACTTGTGTTCTGCCGGCTTGATCCCCAGCTGGCCGGTTCTATTTTAGGAGGTTCTGGGAACTCTGGGGAGAAAGTTACTATGGACATGTCCCTGGGGATCACTTGTTCTCCAAGGTCCCTCTCTGTTCTTTTCCCTACTTCCTATCTGCCACTGCTTAAGGTCCTGCATACAATTTTCAGCCTTACTAATGCAAGCCTGAATCAACAGACCAGATCCACGTACTAAAATAAGTCCTTCTTCCTTAAGGTGGTTCTGTCAGGAGCAAAAAATCTACACAGATGCTCAACACCATTAATCATTAATGAAATATGAATCAAAACCAGAATACTACTCATTAGAATGGCCAAACATAAATAATAAGAGAACAACACTTTTCTGAGTTTTGAGTTTTCGTGATAATAGCATACATGGACTGCTTAGCAAAAATGGACCAATGAACATGAAACAGGCCTCAGAAATTCAAATGATTAAAGAAATATAACATGTCTTCTGACAACTGAGCTAGAAGTCAGGGGTGGGGCAGTTTTTAAAAGCTCTGAATGTAGCCAGGCAGTGATGGTGCACACCTTTGATCCCAGAAGGCTGGAAGCAGAAGCAGGCAAATCTCTCAGGTGAGCTTGGGCTACAGAGCCTAATTCTAAAACAGCCAGGGCTACACAAAGGGGGAGGGGGAGGGGGAGGGGGAAGAGGAGAAGGAGAAGGAGAAAGATGGAGGAGGAAGAAGAGGAAGAGGAGGAGAAAGGAAAAGAAATAAACAAACCAAATGTTTGGAAAGTAAACCACACTGGAAATTATTAGAAAAATATCTTCAACTTTCTAAAAACCAAAAACTATATATAAATAGGTAGAAAAATGCAGTAGAAATGCCATAGCGTTGACGCACACAGCCTTACTGGGTACAGCTTTGTGTGTATTGTACCAACGCTGGCTTACCCATCTATAAGCGAGGCAAACCTCCTTCTTTCTTCCTCTTCTCCCACTGGCCCTCCTCTCTCAAGACAGGAGTCTTACTATGTAGCTCCGACTAACTGGCCTTGAAAACCTAATGCGTCCTAGAACCTAGAGAGTTCTCTTGTCTAAAGGTGTGCACCACCACACCCAGCAAGGCAGAGTTCTTTATCTATATACCCTGATCTTATTTCATAAATGTTTTGGGTGGGTCAACATTCCTCCTCCTCCTCCTCCTCCTCCTCCTCCTCCTCCTCCTCCTCCTCTTCTTTTTTGGCCTTGTGCTTTTTAAAATGTTTCCAGTAGCCCAGACTGACCTTGAACTCTGTAGATATGGTCTTGAACCTTGAGCCAACGGTCTCTATCTTGCTGGGATTACAGGACCACGCCCTGCTGCCAGTCCCTCCTTTGGACTTCAGTTTCCCCAATGTTTTCTCTAAAAACTCAGGCTGCTATCTGCTACCACCCTATCTTTGCCTGTGTTCACTGTCCTGAAGAGTGACGGCACAGGCCATGCTGTCCCCAGTACCTAGCACAATACATACCTATCATAATGGCTGTTCACAACTGTTTTGGAGCAAACCTACTCACCCACATGAAGAGTACTGCTTTTCTCAAAACAACAAAACAGCCATTCTAGGTTCCAATGCAGATAGAAATCTGCATGCTCCCAAGGGTACTGGGTGGATTTACCTTCCAAATCACTTCATCTCTACAACTTCAGTTCCCCTCAACTACAAAACCCCTCATAGTATGCTGGGCATGACAGTGTATGCTGAGGCAGGAATTCTAGGTCAGTTAAGGTTACATAGTAAGACACTATTTAAAAATAATAATCCTAATGTAGTGACCAAAAAACTGAACAAATCATCACAGACTGTAAGATAGAAGTGACTGATCTTAAATATTAATGGGACTTCAAAGACCTGAAATTTATGCAGATTTTATTAATAGCTATCCTACAAAGCTAATTTTGAAATCAAACTTGGTGGCTCATACCTAACCCCAACACTTGGGAGGCAAAGAGAATTGACATGAATTTAAGACCATGTGAACTAAACAATGAAACCTAGATCAACACGGCCTAGTGTCAGACTCTCTACATTAATTAATTGATTAATTAATTAAAATAAAAACAGGCGGCTGGAGATGGCTCAGGACCTGGATTTGGTTCCCAGCAGCCACACTGTGGTTCACAATCATCCTTAACTCCAGATCCAGGTAGCTCCACATCCTCTTTTCTAACCTCCAAAGAGCCGCCAAGCATGTGATGCACATACATTCATGCAGGCAAAACACTCATAAATACAAAATAAATCTAACTTCTTTTAAGTCAGTTTGTTGCACACTAACATACATTTTTATGAAAAATATTTTTACAAAATTACTTACAAATTTTCCTTGAGATAGGGTCTTACTGTGTATCTCTGATTGGTCTGTAACTCAGGAACCCACCCTTTCTCCTGCCTAATTGCTAAGATTAAAGGTATGTACCATCAAACCTGGTTTACAAAGTTTGTAATGTCTGATTTAATAAAGTAACAGCTGGATTGTCATATCTACCTCTCAGTGATCCCTGTTGTGAAGTGTTTAGCTGGGACAGATGACCCAACAGTCACACAGATCTGGTACAGCATCAAAATAGTGTAGGCTAAGTTGGCTGCAGTTACCCACACACAGCAGCTTTCACATACTACATCACACAAACAGCCAAGTGAAAAAGCCACATACTCTTAATGACACTATAAAACAAGGAGCCCTCAGGGTCCCAAGCACCACAACTTGAGAACCACTGTGGTGAGCCTGATGTTACACAGCTACCTTCAAACAGGTCAGAGGGAGAGCTCTCTGAAGAAACTGCAACAATTGGGGTATAGAATAAAAAATGCTCTCTCAAAACAAACAAACAAACAAACAAACAAATAAAAAAAAAAGTCAAAACATAAGGCCAAAATTGGCACCATCTAGGACAGCAAGGAAATCTACAGTGAAGAGAGCTGAAGACTAAGGTCTAAGGGTTTGGGGGGAATGTGAGGTTTACATCAAAATCCTGAGTGACCTACTCTGAAATTTTAACAGGGTGTGGCCCTAGATCACATTTAGAGAGATCATCCAAGTGAGAAGTGATGGACTTAAAGACCATCCAAGTCCACTTTGAAAGCTCCACCTTTGGAGCTGTGGGTACCTTGGAAAAGTGTGGTGGACTGCAAACCCAGTTCTGAGAAAGAAGCTACAAATTTAGCTATGGAGCTGGAGAGCTCAGTATCTAATAAGCACTTGCCAACAGCACACACAATTAAAAAAAAAAAAAAAAGAATGTAATTAAAAGTTCTTAAAGATTTAGTTATGAAGTGTACTGGAAAACAAGAGAAAAAGAATTATTCCTAGATTTGGTCCTTTGAGGACTGTGATATCATCTGTAAAATATTGTGTGCTGGGATAGGAATGAGTTCTCACCATGGCTCAACAGAAATTTTACCATTCTGTCTCTCGGAGCCTTCGCCCATCCCTAACCCTATGACATCTCAACAAAAGCAAACGACACACACACACACACACACACACACACACACACACACTGAAAACACGGTCAAGGACAAAGCAGTGAGGATACCAGCCATGGATGACTATTCTGAGCAGTCATTTTCAATCACAGATCTTCATACCTGCTAACATACGGCCACCATTGCTCCAAGCAAACCATGAAACAACATTAAGTGTAAAACGTGTGAAATCGCTTGCTGTAGTTCATGAAGTGTTCATATTGCTCTAATTCACACGCCTGTTGACTTTGTGAAGAGCAACAGCAGTACTTTAGTAACTTCTAGTTTGGGTGTCCTGGTCTCAGGCTTGCACTGACGCCAACTCCTCATCCCTTCCTCCCAAAGGACCAACTTAACATAGTCCTTTGTAAGTCCAGGCAGGATCTGACCGTGGGCTGCAACTGGGCTCCTTGATCACAGCTCTTGAACCTTAGCGCACTCATCCCTAAGGACAGACAGTCAAACCCTGAGTCACTAAGCAGCAACCTGCTATGTAAACATAATAGAAGTTGGGGCGATTCACCTTCCATTGCGTCCCAGACGGGCACCGCCTTCCCAACGCCCAGGCAGGGTCCTTTCCCAGCCAGCTTGAATGCACAAACAACCCAGGGTCGCTTCAGGACCACAAACGCAGGGACTACAGGGCAGGTATTACCCAAGACTGAGACTAAACCCTGGCACAGCTGACCCCCATCCCATCTTAAAAGAACGCTGTGGCAATGGATGCTTGTTTCTTCCTCCTCCTCCTCGAGCTGGAGGAGGGGCCCCCACTAAGCGCCAGGCTGAGGGGAGGCGACGGTGCCGGTGACATTTTCCCCATCTCTTTGCCTGCAGTAAAACTGTGCACTTCTCCTTCCGGAACAAACAGACCCGAGTTTGCTCAAACGAATTCAGCCTGCTAGCATAAATATCAGAAAGAAATGCCTCCCGAGGCCTACTGTGCGCAGGAGAGCCTACTGTGCGCACCCCACGCGGGCCCCCCCTCCCCCCGAGGCCTCAGTCCCGGCCGGAACGGGGTCCCCCCTCGGTAGGAACCCCGGATACACCGGAAGAGCAGGCACTCCCTGGGGCCTGTGCCGAGGACGGCTGAGGCGGGCAGGGGACAGGCGGAAGGGACAGGGAGACATGGAGGGAGGAGACTTGAGAGGACGACGACGCAGAGCGGGCGACATGGAGGGCGGGGGACTGAGGGAGGCTGGAGGATCGGGACTCAGGAGGACGGCGAGAAGATTCGAAGGACTGAGACTCTGAGAAACCCGGAGCGAGGGGCTCGGGGAGGGAGCCGACAGGAACTCGGGAGGAGGAGGAGGAAGCCGCCGCCCGCGCCGCCGCCCCCGCGCCGCCACGGCCTGGAAAGTAGGCCCAGCGCGGAGGGGCCCGGCCGCGGCGCCCGTATCCGTCCGCCCGCGCTGCGCCCGCCCGGCCAGTCGCCGCCGCCCGCCCTCCGCGCCGCTCCCGGCGCACCCCGCGCCCATCCGGGGACTCGGCGGCCGCCTCGGGCCTT
>JADRCH010000107.1:1758125-1843983 GCA_019843965.1 Rhynchomys soricoides | reverse complement strand
GGGCGGGCGGCGGCGGCGGCGACGGCCGGACCCAGCCCGCCGGGCTCACAGGGCGACGGCGCCCGGACGCGCGGGCAGCAGCGCTCGGACCGCGCCGGCCTCGGCGGGTTCCATGGCCCGCGGGCCGCGGCGGGGGCGTTGGGAGCGGGCAGTGGGGGCGGGGGCGCCGTTATGCGCATGCGCGGCCCGACAGGCGGCGGCGTCACCTAGCTCGGCGATCCGCCGGCTTTGCTGCCCTGCAGGCCCCGGGCCTGGTTTGCACGGTGCCTCGGAGGCTTCTCGGTGTTCTCTCTCGGACCTCGAACGCCGGTCGGGACTACCAACCTTCTCACCCCCCAGCACCCAGGAAATGGAAGGGGTCAGAGGGTGGTATGCTTGTCATGCCCTCACTACGTTCACTTGGGTTGGAGTCCACCTCCGTGTAGGTTAAGTGTCCTAGCACATCTTTCTGCTCCGGACTCCTTTTTAAGCATCCCTGCCCGAAAGGCCTTGGAAGGAAACCTGGACTCGGAGAAGCTCCTGGAAACAGTCTGACTTCAGTGATTCTCCCCTCGTAGGCTCCATTTAAGCCTTTAAGTTGACCGTTTCTGGTGTGTCGTCTTGTATGATTTGTTGCTGTCCCTTTTAGCTCCAGCCAGAGATTTATTCACCGCTGCACAGCCTGAAGCCATGTTAACAATCCAGCAGGGTGTGTGACTCACAGCTAATCTCAAAACTGAGACTGCAAGGTCGTAAAGCTGTAATGTAAAATTGAAGCCTATCTGGTCTACATGGTAAGTTCCAGGCTTCAGTGAGACCTTTTCACAAAACGTAAAAAAAAAAAAATAAATATTTAATTTATTTAAAAATAAATAAGTAAATAATTATCAAAGAACAGAATGACTGTATACTCCAGTAAGCCAGAAGTATTGTAAGATCCAAGAAAATGAGGATATTCAAAGTAATACCCCATGTTTACCACCTACGTGCCTGGTTTTCTGCGAGCCTACAAGCTGAAAGAAAGCTTAGAACCCACGGTATGGATGCAACAGGAAAGACACAAAACTAGGAAAAAATGTTTAATTTTTGTAAGGTCTAAAGAGAAAACAGATTATACATCAAATGTTAGGAGTTTTAAAGTCTCAGGCTAGGGAGCTGGCATTCCTCAGGAAAGCCTGGCACCCTGACTCCAGTCCCTGAAGCCCGAGGGAGACTGTCTCCATGAGGCTGTGCTCTCAGCACCTCCACATGTGTGCTATGACACCCAAGCCCCCACACAATAGAATTATGTTTTTAAAACGTACCAGAGTAGTTTTGAGAACAAGATTGATTACAACTTAAAAATTAGGAAAAGGGTTTTGCTGTGAATCTTAGGAAATGGTTGCTTTTTAACAGGCAGGACGAGTAAGGGAAGTTTCCAGGTCAAAAGCCAGGTTAAAGAGGGAGAAAAAACAAACAAACAAACAAACAAGTTTTATGTGCATAGTTGTTACTGAAAAAAAAACTCAAGCAGGAATGTAAGTGTAATTTAAAAATACTTTAAAAGAAAGTCACTGGGTACAGACATTTGCTGCACAGACCAGGTGGCCTGAGTTTGAGTCTCAGAACCCTTGTGAAGGCTGAGAGCTCCCTCCACTGTTGGACTTGGCCTCCACAGGACCATCTAAGCATATACCCCACACATGCTCACTGGCATGTAGGTGGACACAAGTTATTTGTAGTCATAATTGGTTTTGGAAACAGTATTTCACCGTGTATCCAAGCTGGCCTCCAGCTCATGCTCCTGCCTCGTAGTAGAGTTGAATAGTAGAGTTGCAGGCATGGCTTGCAGGGGTGTGCCATTGCACGGGGCAGAAACTCAGGTAACAAATCAAGGAGCCACTTCCAAGATCTGCCAGCAGGGACTAACATGATGATTAATGTGCTGGCATATGCCTTTAAAAGTAAATCTGTCGTCCTTAGTAAAGAAGGCCTCCTGTCTTTCCGGTAGTCAGTCCTAAGAGCTGTCATAATGCAGGGGAAGAAACTAGACGAAAGAGGTTAATTTCTGCTCAAGGCCCTGTGGGCCTTAAGTAGATGCGGGCTTGAAACCCACAGTATTTCTGTTTTAGTTGCGTCCACAGGAACATCCTAGAGTATAAGGACAACCCATGTCCACATACGTTCAGGTTAAAGGACATTGGCTGAGAAAACCTCAACAGGAGTGGGGACTAGAGAGGTGGCCCAGTGGTCAGAGCAGGGGACCCAAGGTCAGTTCCTAGCACTCATTTTGGCTTGCTCACAACCACCTGTAACTTCAATTCCAGGGGATCAACAACCTCTTTTGGCCACTGGAGGCAGTGCACTTGTGTACAAACCCACACAGAAACATATAATTTACATTTCTTTAAGATTCTTTGCATATGTGAATCTGCTTGAATCGTACGTGCGTATGAGTGCATACCCTATTTAGTTGTAAGAAGGATTTTAAACAGTTTTACTAGAAGTGTATTTAAGGCGACGGAATAAATGAATAAATCAGGAAGTGGGAAGGTGAGAAATCAAAGACGGAACAAGTATGTTACGTACCCAGGAAGTCATTCAGTATTTCAGGGGATTCAGAGTTGGGCTTCGAGCTTCTTAGTCCAAGTCGCAAAGGTTCACACATGGTCAGTTGCAGACCTCACCAACATGGTGTTGGGATGACACAGTCTTTTCAAAGGAGTGGAAAGTGACATCTTCAAGCCCTTCCAGTTACTGCTCTGGGCAGTTACTACAGTTCACATCAGTTGCTGTGGTAAGGTGTATTCTCATGGCAGTGTCCCTACATCATCTTACAGAATTGTTTCTTCAGAGCACCCCACCTAGAAAACAGCCATCCAAAGTCAGAGAATGTCAGGGGGAGCAAGGGCCTTATCAACACAGTGGGTGGTTTTCCTATGATACTGCCAAAACCACAGATAGGATCTGCTGTAAAGCAGGGATTCCAGGACCTCACACATAGACCAGAGCTCAGAGAGAGCTGACTGGGGACCACCTCCACTCACCCTCTTCTCCTGTGAGCTTTGCCCACCGTTCACTCTCAGGCCTTAAGGCTGGTTCCTCCTGTCAGAGTCTACCCTGCCACTAGTGAACATGCTTGAACTAAAAGAGAAGGAAAGTACAGAGCTTCTGGACAAGAGAACCTTTCATTTGCCGTTGAGACTTGTTCATGTTAGTTCTAGAGCAGTGGCCATCGGCTGCCTCACAGCTACAGAGAGCACAACTGGGTGTGAGGAAAAGTGCTGTTAGGGGGCTTTGTCCTGGCAGCCAGATCTAATGTGAACCATGAAGAGATCCTGTCAGAGGTCTGTATTTCTTCCATAGCTTCAGACTTCCTCCTTCCTAGGTCTAAAAAAAAAAAAAGTATTCCCAGTAGTATCTGTCTCCTGTACATGAGGCTGAAGCAGATGAAGCCCCTGCAGCCTGGCTCCCTGTAGCTCCTCTAGAACAATCTATGGGTACTGCTAACTTTCTCACTGCTCACGGCAGGCATCTTGTTCTAGACCCAAGAACTTTGTCCTACAGCCTTGCTGCAGTACAATTGACATTGGACAAACTAAGTTTAAAGTGTACGGATTCCCCTGAGTTTACACACCGGAACTGTCACTGCATGTCACCCTTGAATCTCCCTCCCACCTGTCACCTTTGTCTCCTCCCACATCCCAGGCAACTACTCATCACTTCTGTCACTGACTAATTAAAATTCAGTGTGACTGACTAATGTAAAATGAAATGAACATGCTGTTTGGGGATAGACGTCCGGTCTACAACTCTTCACTGCAGACCCCACAAACCAAACCCAGCCATCTCCACCCAGCCTCCCAGTACCACCAGTACCACCACAGTTAATTCCTGGCTCGCTCGGGCCACCTCTGACTGCCAGCCACAGAGGGCAGGTGTATTCTTCATTTCTGGCTTTGGCACCTGCAGCGTTATACAGTGAATTGACAAACCTCGTGTGCTTAGAGGCAGTCCTGCCCCGTCACAGTATGACATACGTTGCTATGTTTTGTTTGCAAAACTATTAAGGATTTAAGCTTGAAGGAAGCTGGCTTTCACTTCTTCCCCCATGTGTTTGCTCGTCAGGATGGCGATGGCAGCCCCAAACACACTGGGAAACGTTCCTGGTGTTTTTCACTCACAGAGTTTCCAGTCACACACTTGTGTAAGATACTGCTAATCTATTTTTATGAATGTCTTAAATTCAATTTCAAAAATGTTGATGAGCTATTCAGATTTTAAGTTAGTGTTCATGTTTTCTAAGGATTTACACATCTCACATGTTTTCAAACATTGGCATGGACGTTTTGTAGTCTTCTTTTATGACCTGTTTAATACATTTAGGATCAGTACAAATGCCCCACCCCCTTGTTCCTAACGTCCTTACGTTAGGAATGTTTATGATGATTAATGTTATATGCAGACTTGACTGGGTTAGGGAATCCGTGGAGGTCCCAGGAAAGCATTACTTTATGTCAAGTGAGATGTTGTGTCCTAGGTGGGGAAGACTGTCCTCCAAAGTGGGACCGACCTACCCAGTCAGCTGGAAGCCAGGGGAAAAGAAAAGCAGAAGGCAGGTAGTACCTCGCTCGCTCACAGAGCTGGACACTGGTCACCACCCCGCCTTGGACATCAGAATCCACAGCCCCTCCTCTGAAATACTTTGTCTTTGCTTTCGTTCTTTAAGAGAGACTTTTGCTGTATTTATTCATTTGTGCAGGCAGGGGGTAAGTAACAGCACACATGGAAATAAAGGACAACATGAAGAAGTCAGTTGTCCCCTCTGTGTGGGTCCTTCGGGTCCCACTCAGGTTAACAGGCTTGACAGCAAGCACTTCTCTTGCCTTTATCCACTGAGCCATGCCATGGGGTCATTTTGGGGTCCGTGAAGGGGAAAGAATGGAGATGGTTGGAGCCCAGGGTGGGACTTCAAAGGTCCCTAGGAGTTGAGATCAAAACCGGTTTTGAGCAGAGCTGCATCCTGGAAGGAACCTCAGGGAGGCTTCCTTAAGGTGCTGTCCTACGTCACGCACTGGCTAATGCAACATGCTGAGGACCTTGGAAGAGCAGCTTGTCAACCTCCATGAACTCCCAAGTTTTCAACAATCTCCACAATGCTGTTCTCTTCCGGGTAGGTACCCACCAGGCTCAGTAGGGCAGCTGTCCAGTTTGTGCTGCCTCCGCTGTTGAAAGACTACTCTTAGCATTCCTTCTAGGCTCCGCCCCACGGTTACCTGGCAACAGCCAGGTATGCCTGGCTTACTATAAAAGGAGCTGTTTGCCCCTCCTTTCTCTCCTACTATCTCCGCCCCTTCTCTCCCTGACCCTTTTCTCCCTCTCCCCCTCGATCCCCTCCCCTCTCTCCTCCCTTCCCAAATTCTCTTCCCATGCCCTAAATAAACTTTATTCTACGCTATAGTCTTTTGGCTGATACCTCAAGGGCAGGGGATGCCTCAGCATGGTCCCACCTCTTCTACCTCACCGTTCTCTACCCTACAAAACTTATCCTGGCTTTCCTTCCTGTTTTATAAAACAAACTACCTCCAAGTGCTGGGCAACTCCCAGTCTAAACCATGACCCAACAGGGAAAGGCAGCCCTCGGTCCTTGATGTCTCTTTCTCCTCTGTGGCTGCCTGTGCGATCTCCTAGCCTGTGGTGGCTACCCGACCCGTGATGGTGTTCTTATGTGTGGTCCTTCCAGTTTACACTCCCAGAGATTGCTTAGGTGGCCTCAGGAATTATCCTAAGAGTTGGTCTAGAAATATGGCTCAGCCTATTTTCTCTCCTAAAATTATGCATTCATTGCAGACCTTTTCATTTAGACCTTGTTTCTTGCACATTCTCTGTCTCTCCAAATCTAGGTCTCAATTTTTTCCAAAACTGATTTTATCCTTGTAGCCAATTGACCTATCCATTGAAATTGGCAGCTCAGTTTTTCTTTTGTATTTTGATTTCTTTTAAAGCATGCTTGCTCCGCAAAAATATTTTAATTCCTAACACTTATTTACTGGCAGAAACAAGCCGTTTATTAAAGACTAGAGAGGTATTGCCTTTGGGATTGGGAAAAGGCCCTAACGCAGAGCTTGCTTGCTTATTTATTTATTTTATTTGAACTTACAGCAATCCTCCTGTCTCAGCCTCCCAAGTACTGCAGTTACAGGAATGATTTACAATGCACTACAATCTTTCAGTTTCTAATTATAAAGTTATCAAGCATACAGAAAGTTTGGAAAATGAAGACCTAGATTCAACCATTCTTGGTATTTTGCCATATTTGTTTTTCTTCAGATTTTGCCGAACTAAAAATTACATGCAGCATCTTAACCATTTACTATTCAGTAGAAATTTTCTTGCACATTCGCAGTGCCATGGTTAAAATGTTTAATATCTAGCCCACATTCCTATTTTTCCAAAATGTCTTTACTTTTCAATCAGGATCCAGTAAGAGGTCATATCTAGTTAAAATTTTTTTCACTCTACAGACCAGCCTGGCCTTAGGTCTACCTGCCTCTGTCTCCTGAGTACTGAGATTTACAACGTGTGCCACTATGTCCAACCTCCTACTTAAAATTGTTAGTATATCTTATGAGCCATCGTGTGGTTGCTGGGAATTAAACCCAGGTTCTCTGGAAGAGCAGCCCATGCTCTTAACCGCTGAGTCATCTCTCCAGCCCTGAAATTAGGGTATTTTATTTATTTATTTTTTTAATGAGCAGCTAGATAAAATGGAGCCACATCCAGGTTAGAACTTAGTGATATTTTAGTCACTCTCTTGTCTCCAAGTACTACAGCCAAGAGGTGCAGGAAGTGACAAGAATATTGTCCCCTGAAGGGACCCTATGGCTGTGAAGATCAGCTGTGTTGCTATCACCAGGGATGGCTTCCAAGTGACCTTGAGAAAGCCTGTGCACCAGGGGCCTGCTGAGACTTTGGAGGCAGAATCCCATGCTGCAGCCATCAGTGTTGGCCAGGCTCCTCCTCAAGTGGCTTTTGTAGATTCTTGCTTTCCTCACTTTCAAAGCTTATTCATACAGGCCTCAGGATAACAGACTCACTCCCTCTTCTTCCTACCAGCCAGAATTCAGGGACAGCCTAACTGCAAGCAGGTACTGTGGACTACCTATTAATCACATGACAAAGAACCTCTCCCTTCTCTGAAACACGACCCTCACTCTGCTTCACGTTCTGGACCCCCCCACTGTGGTACTCCCTGCCTGCCTAAGGCGTTGGTAACACTTTGATCTTTACACTCCACTTTAGTGTTCCCCTTGAGCCCCAAACCCAGAACCTTTCAGTATGCCCAGAGAGAAGCAAGTACTCTGAAGACTGTCCTCATGTTCAGGCAGAACGCAGAGTCAAGCTTTTCCCATGTGAAAACTTGCAGAACTGCAGTATTAAGATCAAAATAACAGCTGCAGCTGGAGAAATGGCTCAGCAGTCAAGAGTACTGGCAGGTCTTCAGAGCACCTCACTTTAATTCCCAACGCCCATATGGTAGCTCAAAACTGCAGATCCAGTTCTAGCGGTTCTGACGCCCTCTTCTGGCCTTAGCCAGCAGGCATGTACATGGTACACAGACATAGATGCAGGCAAAACACTCACACATGTAATTTTCTTTTTTAATTTCAAGTAAAGGTTTGGCCCTTAAAACTGCTGAAGAAGGAACAGGCAAAACTTGAGAATTCTGAATAAAATCAATTTGTTTGTTCCATTGTGTTTTGTGTAGCTGCCTGTGGTGATTTACATGAGAATGTCCCACAAAAGGCTCAGATGTTTGACTTTTTGGTCCCCTTGGTGGGGCTGTTTGGGAAGGTTTAGGAAATTCGGCTTTGCTGTAAGAACTGTGTTCCTGAAAGTGGGCTTGGAACTTTTAGGGTCAAGCCATCCCAGTTCAGTTTTCCTGCTTCCCACTCGTGATTTGAGAAAGGAGCTCTCGTTGTTCCTGCTACCTTGATTACCACAGCTGCCACTGTTCCCTCTCACGTAGACTCTCATCCCTCTGGAATGGTAAGCTCAAATAAACTTTTATAAGTTGCCTTGGTCATGGTGTTGGATCACAGAAACAGAAAAGTAACACACTGCTTTGCCTCCTTGCCCTGGGAGTACAGAGCACACCCTGCAGTGTTATGCAGTGTTAGGGATCCAACTCTGGACTTTCTGTGTGCTAAGCAGCAAAGTCTACTGACTGGGCTACATCTGCAGCCCATTTATGTTAGTAAGAAAGGATACAGGGACCTGAAATTCAATTTGGGGGCATTTTGCAATATATCTGTTGGTCCCTTATGAGCCACCCAGCTTTATCCATGAGTATGCTGAGACCTACAAGAGTCAAATAACACCCCTTGTCTAGTTCCCGAATGTGTAGCAAAGCCATTCTCCAGAACTCCAAGCCAGTGCTTTCTCCGAGGGATACTTTGTGCCCGGTTCTAGTTTTCATTGCCTCCTCTCTGTAGGTCCTTGACAGTCTGTAGGTCCTTGACAGTTGTCTGTAGGTCCTTGACAGTCTGAATGCTGTCTTTTGCTACTTTGTGGGTTCTGTTTTCCACCTGTATTAGGATTCTCTAGAGACAGAGAACTTATGGAGTGTCTCTA
Organism: Rhynchomys soricoides; assembly: GCA_019843965.1. Taxonomy (NCBI): domain Eukaryota; kingdom Metazoa; phylum Chordata; class Mammalia; order Rodentia; family Muridae; genus Rhynchomys; species Rhynchomys soricoides. The sequence goes on along the minus strand of JADRCH010000107.1, from coordinate 1,835,391 downwards.
TATATTAAAGGAATTTTTTGTGATGGCTTACAGTCTGTAGTCCGACTAACCCAACAATGGGCAGCTGTGGATGGAAAGTCCAAGAATCCAGCAGTTACTCAGTCCCATTAGACTAGTTGTTTATGCTGGTCTTTTGTAGACAGAAGTAAGCTCCATCAGACATGCTGGCAAGTCACTCTTCCTTCTCCCATGTCCTTATGTAGGCCTCCAGCAGAAGGAGTGGCCCAGATTAAAGGTGTGCACCACCGGGCCAGAATCTGGAACTTGCTTTGTTCCAGGCTGACCTTGAACTCAGAGATCTGCTTCCCTCAGTCTCCCGGGATTAAAGTCGTGTACTACCTTGCTCAGGCCTAAAATTTTCATGGCCACTATGCCTCAAGATAATCCATGTTAAGATCCAAGTCAGAGGCAGAGTGATCAGAGCCAGAGTAAGAAGAAAAATAGATAGATAGATAGATATCTCCAAGTCAGAAACCTGTGTCTTCCAGCCACAAGATCTAGATCACAAGTGTGCCCTCCATTTCTGGATTGTAGTTCATTCCAAATAGAGTCAAGTGGCCAACCAGGAATAGCCATCACAACACCATTCACCTCTTTCCTCTTCCCTTATGAACCCCTAACACTAGAGAAGAGAAAAAAAGGATAGAGAGAGGAAAGGAAGAGATCCCTGAATAAAGCCAGGGGTCACAAAGGGGGCGACATTACTGTTAGACTACTGCCTGCTGATTATGACGTTGCGTTCTTGGGGCAAGTTTGCTCTTTGCCATCAAGACGTCTAATTTTGTTGCATAGGACTACTTAAATCATAACCAACAACAAACAACAACCCGCCACACCTCTCGGGGCCGTAGCATTTATGTACCTTCTGAAAAGTCCTCAGAAGTCCAGATGTCACACAATTGCAGAAACTATCTGCAGCTGGTAAAATCACATCCCTCCTGGAGCAAAAGGCAAATCAGAGATGCTGTAGTCAGTCAGAATCAGCCCCATATCCCACACCTGGAATGGAACTGAAAACACATTCCCATAATATGTCTGGTTTGGTTTTGTTTTTTGTTTTTTGTTTTTTCAAAGAAACCAGAGCTCCAAATTATCACCACAGCAGTTCTTTTTTAGGGAGGGGGGGGTGTCTTGCACTGAGCAAGCCTTTGGCAAAAATAAGAAACTACTCCCTCTCCACCCACGTTCAGGATGCAGTAGACAAGGCTTTTTCAACCTCCCACCTCCAGGAAGGACAATGTAGATGTATGCTGTCTAATTGCACAGTAAATCTTTGGGTTTCCATTTCTATAGACCAGGGCAGTGTGCAGCATGAACTGCAGTGATAGAAGCCTTTGGAACGTGAGCCAGGCACACGTGGCATGCAGAAGCACTCTGTGGACCAGCCCCTGCAGCAGACTTCTGGCTAGTTGACCTTGACTGTCAGTTTGGAAAGCTCTTTTACTTCCTGGGTGATGTTTCCCCCGCACAGACATGGACATGCTTTCTTATCTGGAGACAGGTGCTCTGCTGTGTAAAGTTCCCACCTTAGCCTTTCTCCCGTCAAGGTTAGCAGCCCTGCCTAGGGAGGATAGAAAGGACACTTCACCTCAGACCTCAGGAAATGTGAACATTCTATACAGTCAGCATTTGGGGGTGACAGGGTGTGAAGCTAACGTGAGCTTCTGCTACATGAAACCCTGTGCCGAGCGTGATGACCCCAGGAAATCACTTTACTTTTCTAGATCTCAGACTACAAAAAGGGAACAGTGGTCCTGCTTCCTTCCCTTCATAGCTTAAAAAGCTATGCCTGCCTCTTGAGCTAATGTTGAAGTATGAAGGTGTAGATGATGCAGATACAGATACAGCGCTCATGTACATAAATAAATCACACACACACACACACACACACGCACGCACGCACACACACAGACACACAGACACACACACATGCACACGCACGCACACACATACACGCACACGCACACACAAACACACACACATACACGCACATGCACACACACAAGCACACACATGTGCACGCACATACACACACACACACACACACACACACACAGTCTAGCACTCCTTTATTCCTTTTCTCGGAGACGTTGGCTGAATGCAGGTTAAGACTCAGTGGTCCCTGTGCACACACCACTCAGAAAGGACCAGGCCATGCCCACTCGCCTGCCTGATCACTGTATAAACTAGTGTCCCCCCACTTCCCCAGTGGAGGGCTGCTCCGTGGTATCCAGAAGCTTGCAGTTTAGTCTGCATTCACTTGTGCATGTATGAGAGAGATGAGCCTCTCATAAGAGTATGATTAACAAGCGTCCCGAGGCACGAAGCAGACACAGTCGTCCAGGCAGGCTCCAGAAGGAACTGTGTCTCACTAGGGCAGCCTCCCACTCTCCTCTCTAATCTGGTGTTCAAGCCCCAGTGCCTTCTCTTTAGCCTAGAGCCGGGAAGGCAGGAAAGAGAAAGGATAGCCCATGATGATTTGCCTGTCCCTGCTGATCTCAGGTGTACTCACCCTCTCTCTTTTGAAACAAGACTGCTGTAGCCCAGGCTAGCTACAAACTTGTTATGGCTAAGAGTGACTGAACGAACATACTTGAACATTTATTTCCGTATGTGTGGGGTGGGCGGATGGGTGTGTGCACTGGTATGCATATACTGGGGCAAGCCAGTAGAGAGCAGTCGGTTCCAGGGATCAAACTTAGGTCATCATGATTTGCAACTTGCTCCTTCTCGTGGTGAACCATCTTTGTGCCCGTGATCTTGAACTTCTGATCCTAGAGCCATGATTAACAAGCATCCTGAGGCACCATGTAGACCCGGTCATCCAGGAGGCTTTTCCAGGACCTGCCTCATGGCACAGCTCCCTGGATTTCTTAGCTGCAGCTCATTTCCTCTCTGGCTCCCCCTGCCTTCTCAGTAGCCAGACTTCACCCTCTGCCAACAGCCCTGTGAGAATCCCAGCTTCCTCAAGCCCCGCCCTCCCAGCTTCCTCAAGCCCCGCCCTGCGCTGCTGCCTCCTGGAGGCGGCACCTTATTTATTCCATTCTCCCCAGAGAAGCTTCTTGTAGGTCTGCAGGGGCTCTAGTTCTAGTTGCAACACATACTGGAACCCAGGATTCCAACATCTGTCAGACTCACAGCGATCCCACACCTACAAGCTCAAGTCCATGTTCCCTGTGATAGCCATGAGTTTGCTGGTGCGAACTGACCCGTGCTGCCTGCAGGCGGTCTCCAGAGGTGCTCCGTTTTTATCTCCAGCCACCAGAGCCTGTCCTCAAACCTGAGGCCTCTTGACTGTTAGCTTTCCTCACCTCGTCCCTGTCCATGTTCCATCTCCCGTTCTGCTGGCAGGGTGCCGGGTCTCAAGTCTCAGTCTGCCCTTTTTACTTCCACGCTCAAAGAATTCTGTTTTGCTGATTGCCGCACCATGGAACAGAAAAGCGATCAGCGACTGGGATGCCGAAGGAAAGTTACTGGCACTTGCACAGTATCACGCTGCTTCTGAGAGGGACAGTGGGAGCCCTGTGTGTGCACAGCAAGTGTAACCCCAGGATGCTGCTGCCGAGACCAGGACTGATGCACAGAGACCCACAGTGAGGAGGAGCTGGTCCAGACATCTACTAGATGTCTTATCTTCTGTGATGGTTAGTGTTGTCATCTTGACAAAATCTAGACTTACCTGGGAGAGTATCTCTGAACACACCCAGGAGGATGGACTTATGACTTACGTTAATTGGCATGAGAAGATCCCTCTTAATTGTAGGCAGGACCGAGTGGTATAGGTGTCCGTAGTGAGCTGGTGGGGACCATGAGCTGAGCTCTAACATGCCTTTGTTTATTGCGCTCTTCTCTCTGTGCACCCTGTATCGTGTGACCAGATGCTTCCAGTTCTTGATGCCTTACCTTCCCGACGTGGTGGGCTGTGGCTTGAACTATGAGCCAAAATAAACCCTTTCTCCTAGAAAGGGTTACTCGTTTGTTTTCTCAGTTGCTTTTGTCAGATCATTCTATGATAACATCGGGGAGAGAAACTAAGACATCACCATGCACCCACCATGCACTGTGTTTGAATCTCAGAGCTGTGAGGAAGAGCATTGCAGCTGCGTACACTCAGACTTTTTCCTCTGTTAACTGCAGTTCATTCATTTTCAGCGCTATGCAAGTTCCAGTGTGTGACAGTGATGCTTTAGGTAGGTCTAGCCTGTTCTCTTCAGGTTCCTCCTTGGGGCACTTGGTCTCCAGCTGGTGGCACCATTTTGACTGTGGAACCCTTTTGAGGTAGAGCCTGGCTGGAGGAAGTAGGTCACCACTAGAGGGGGACATGCCTTGAAGTCTGTAGCCCTGCTCCTGGCTCAGGTTAGAATCCGCTTCTCAGGCTCCCGCCTTTGGAGCATCCTCTGCCACTTGACACCACAGAAAGAACTGCCTAGTCACTATTTCTTCTCTATGGTGGATTTGAAATTCTGCTCATGAAACTGGGGGGTGGGGGGGAAAGCTTTCTCCTCCTTCGAGTTGGTTCTGCCAGATATTTTGGTCATAGTAACACAAAAGTAGCAATTCCAATAACTATGTATTTTTCCTCTTGCCAAATAAATTTAGGTTATTTCTGACTATCGTTCTTGTTTGTTTTGTTGTTTGGGCCATTCTAAATACCATCAAACAACACTGTTGCAGTTGCCTCTGTCCATCACAAGAGCACTTTGCTGGGGTTTCATATAATTTCCAGTGAGTTTGTTATATACACTTTTCCTGTCGCTCTTGCTGACCCGGACTGAGTGACAGAGCAGTCAGGCGCAGTCAGAAGCTAAGGAAAAGGGTAGAAAAGGATCAGGATGCTGCCACCTAGTGGTGACATATCACAACCCAGGAGTCTCAGAGATACCATTTCCTATGCAGGCCTGACCTCCAGTGGTGGATGGCAAGGCAGCATGTTTGGAATAACCAACCCCTGACTGAGGTTTTGGAAAAATGAATGCACTTTAGTGTTTCTAGTTTTACCCTGCTCCCCTGCCACATGCACAAAGACTGGTGACTCGGGACTCCTGCCAGGACTGTGTAGGAACAGCTCTATGGTGACACCAGAACAGTCAGAGTCGGGAAGCAGGGCTGAGGTGGCTGGTTGTTGTTAGGGCTTGTGTGCTCAGCCAGTTCACCTCTCTGACACCCATTCACTGTGTAGGCAGTGGCCGTCTCCATAGTTCTGACATTTCTACAGTAATAGGATTCGTGAGGCTTCACTTTGAGACACAGAAAATTGTTTCCAAAACAGCCGGATTCCTTTGACATCAGCCCCAAGAAAAGAAAGCATTTGCTTTATCTCCATGGAGACCTGAGACAAACAAATTCCAGGTAGACCCAGAGCTGGCCCTTCAGATCACCATGACAACAAATGTGCGTAAAGATGTTGATAGACTAGCTGGACACAGTTAGCATTGGTAATAAGTGCACACATGGGACGCATGAGCACAGACAACTCACACACATACACATGGAGGAGGAGGGGAGGAGGAGGACGAGGAGGAGGACGAGGAGGACGAGGAGGACGAGGAGGACGAGGAGGACGAGGGTAAAAGTCCTTTCAGCTGAATCTGCCGATTCTAGAGTCCAGGCGATAAAGTGCTTACCTAGGATACACAAAGCCTTAGATTCAATCCTCAGTCCCACATAGACTGGGCATGGTAGCATATGCCCATAATCCCAGAACTCTGAAGGTAGAGACAAAACGTTCAAGAGTTCAAGGACTTCCTCAGCTACACAGTGAGTTTGAGACCACCAAGCAAGCAAGCAAGCAAGCATCTATTCTAAAGAGCAAGATAGTCGTTGTGGAGCGTGTGCTCTGTACACTTGATAATTATATACACAGGGAATAGAAATTCAGAGCTTTCTGACTTGAAATCCAAAATTAGCGCAGATACAATGTTTTTCCCCGAAGCTCTTTAAATATATACAGCAGCACAGTTATGTCCAGCCAACCGATCTCATTTTAGTTTGCCGCTTCAATTAATATCAAGAGCTCAAGGCTCGCCTTAAGGCTCATGTAGTGGCAGCCAAGTCTGACCAGCTCTTCGGAACAGCAGGAGTAAGAGGTCATCTGTGCCCAAGTCCTGCTTGCGCAGAGTGTGAGGCTGTAAATGCCTCCCACAGAAGACTGCTGTGACAGTGTTGTAACGGTCACATCTACTCAGAGCTCCCTGTAGCTGCCTTCAGTGGGTGTGGGGCAGGGAGGAGGTGGGACTAAAGCACACACTCATAGCTCTGGATGCTGCTGTGCTGGGTCAGCAGTGAATGAGCTCTGCACGCACGAATGAACACACACGCGCGCGCGCACACACACACACACACACACACACACACACACACACACATCTTAGTCCTCCCTGCCCCACCATTGCTGGCCATTGCTTATCTTCTTTGCCCCTTTCCCAGGTCTCCATTCTCACCAGTTCCCTGGGGCTAAACAACCTTCCTTGAGGCCAACGAGAAGGCTACTTTCTAATTGTGACTGAACTTGTAACACCTGGACATGTAATGAAAAATCAAATGCATGTCTGGAGATAAAATGATACAATCTGTACTTCTTGGATAATCATCAGTCCGTCTTTGTTCTGTGAAACCTGTATAAATAAAGAGGCGACCTGACTGCTAGCCGGTCAGAGCTGCATGATTCCCTGATCACCACGCCTGACTCACCCCTCCCTTGCTGACTTCTCTCCTTTCAGGAACCCTGTCAATGGACAGGCCTGGCCCCTGGCACAGGTCATCTTTTCTGTGCTGTGCAATTAACACAGAAAATCCTCCTGTCGGGGACAGGCAGGCACAGCATGGACAGATCATATAGGCAACGGGGGCAAATCACACACACACACACACACACACACACACACACACACACGTAAGTACAAACTACAGACAGATGGGGAACACAGGAGAAAGAGGAGAATCCAAATCTGGGCTCTCTCTTAGTTATGTGACACTAAGAGGAAGTTTCTGGTTTCATTCCTTAAGGGGACATCGACCCAGACACCCCTCTAAGACTATCAATTGTGTCTGTGACTGTGATGGTATGGTAGTGTAGGGGTTGTGGTGGTGGTGGTGGTGGTGATGTGTTTGCTGTGGTGATGGTGGTGATGATGGTGGTGGTGTTGGTGGTGATGGTGGTGGTGGTGTTGGTGGTGGTGGTGGTGGTGATGTGTTTGCGGTGGTGATGGTGGTGATGATGGTGGTGATGATGGTGGTGGTGATGATGGTGGTGGTGATGGTGGTGGTGGTGGTGATGGTGGTGGTTACAGTCATGTGTGCTTAGTGAAGGCCGAAACCAGTGTAGGTAGGCAGCATGTCTATGCTCTAGCTGACAGAGGAAGCCATTCTCCTCCAGTCACACATGTCCACAGGGCCGTACTGGAAGACTCATTTCCTGAGTCACAGGAAAGACACACAAGGCTTACAGCTAAGCCAGGACTGCAGTTGCCCTCAGCACTCAGGATCGGTCACTACGTGGGAGACTCTGGAAGGAAAAGCAGATTTTTCAACTGAATTGCCAAATCACAAACACAGTTGAATATGAATGCTGGGGACTCAGAAAGAAGGTAGAAGACTCAGGGCTGAGGTGCAGCTTGGCGGGAGAACACTTGCTTCATCCCGGGTTACACCCCCAGCGCCACCAAAAACAAAACAAAACCAGCCCAGGAAAATCCAAACCCAAACCACAGAAACCAATGCAGAACTGTGGCCTCGCTCAGGGCAACATCTTCTGCCTTACACAAGCTGGTGTGACACACAGAACGGACAGGGAATGCGGTCCTGGTTGCTATGCACACCAGGGGGAACGATTTTTGTAAAGAAGTTGAATTCATGTCTTTTTTTTTTTTTTTAAAGATTTATTTTGCTGGGCAATGGTGGCGCATGCCTTTAATCCCAGCACTTGGGAGGCAGAGGCAGGCGGATTTCTGAGTTCGAGGCCAGCCTAGTCTACAGAGTGAGTTCCAGGACAGCCAGGGCTACACAGAGAAACCCTGTCTCGGGGGAAAAAAAAAATTTATTTTATTTATATGAGGACACTGTAGCTGTCTTCAGACACCAGAAGAGGGCATCGGATCCCATTACAGATGGTTGTGAGCCACCATGTGGGAACTGAACTCATGACCTCTGGAAGAGCAGCCAGTGCTCTTAACCACTGAGTCATCTCTCCAGCCAGAATTCACGTCTTTTGATTGCTTTTTTTTTCCTTACACATGTTTTAAAATGATGAGTTTCATGATGGCAAACCATATACTCTGCTCAGATTCACCCTTTCCCAGCCTTCCGGTGTCTGTTGGCTCCCATGCTTCTCGGAACAGAGACAGTCTTTGGTCTACTTTCAGGATATACACACAGCACACACGTGCATGCACATGCATGCACACATGCACACACACAGCACAACACACATGCACACGCATGATTCCTAGGTTGTGGATAAGAGAGAGAGCACGCACCTTATTTTGTCTTTCTCATGTCTGGCTCATTTCACTTACCATGATCATCTTCAGTTCTATCTATTTTCTGCAAATGACAAAATCGCTGTCTTTTCTTTCTTTTCTTCTATTTCTTTGTTTCTTTCTTTATCTATTTATTGATTTCGAGTTAGGGTCTTACTACAAAACCTTGGCTGACCTGAAACTTCCTATGTAGACCAGGCTGTCCCAGAACTCATAGAGATCCACCTGCCTCTGCTTCCTGAGTGCTAGAGGTGTGTGTGTGTGTGTGTGCGCGCGCGCACACACACACACACATATGATGGTACGTTATTCTTAATCACCCCATCTTTCCTTCCCATACTGCACACTCTTCCTTGTTTCTGGCTAAATACAACTCTACTGTGTATAGCATGTTTGTTTCTTCTAGACATCTGCTGATAGCGCTTCGGCAGTTTCATAGCTCAGCTCTTGTGAACAGTAATATTACATGGATGTAATAAGCAAGGCCGAGCTGGCATCTCTGTGGTATACTGGCTCTGGTCTCCCCCCTCCCCCCACCCCCGCTGGCAAACAAGAAACAAACCAGAACAAAAAATAATTGCATGCTCCCTCACTGAATTTTCTGGGCATATTTGTCTCCATGGGAGCTAACTGGTCTTCGGGAAGCTGAGAGGTCTTCATCTGGATTGGCAGCAGTCCTTTTGAGCAGCTGAATCTAAGGGACATCTCCAAGCCTCATCATACCATTAACCCAGAGAGCACAGCTGCACACGTATAAGGGCTGTGGGCGGAGAGACTCACAGTGGGGCGAAACAGCAGGACCCAATGAAAGGTCAGAAGGTCGTGAACCTAATGAAAGGTCAGAGGTCATGCTTTACTATCCCAAGGGCAGTATTCATCCCAGCATTCACCCAGTAATTTACAAAGCATTCCCTAGGGAGGAGGGCAAAGGGTGCTTACATATGCTCATCTGTTTACTGACTTGCTACTTAGTATTTATCCAAAGCAATTCTTCCAAAAAGATAGAAACAACAAGGAGGTAAATAAATGTGCCTTTTCTTTTTTAAATGTTATCCATCCAAAATAGAAGGATTTTTTTGTTTTGTTTTATTTTATTGTTGGTTTCATTTTGTTTTTATTTCCTGATCCTAGGATGGCAGAGAACTGTGTAGACTCATGGAGAGGGAAAAGTAAAGACAGGCTCGGCTCGTGAGTCTTTTTAATTTGCAACTTTATACGTTTTCCTGCTTTTCCCGTTTCCCAGTACAGTGGCAGCATCTTATTTTTACAATCGAAAAATCTCAGTTGGGCGGTGGCGTCTACCTACAAACCTCAGAATTCAGGATGTGAAGGCAGGCGAATCAAGAGTTCAAGGATATCTTTCACGATGTAGAGATTCATGGCCAGTTTGGGCTACACGAGAACTTGCAGTTTTAAAAAAGAAGAATTACTGAGCTGAAGATACAGCCCCGATGGTACAAGTACTTGCCTGGCAAGCAGGCAGCACTTAGCTCTGTCTGCAGCACGGCAAAGCATAAGGAACTCCACTCCAGCACTAGGCATGGTGGTGCTCACCTGTGATTCCAGTGTTCAGGAGACGGAGGCAGGAGGATGAGAAGCTCAACATCATCCTTGGCTACATAGTGATCTCAAGGCCAGCCTGGGCTACAAAAGAAGAGATGAAAGGAGGGATCGAGGGAGGGAGGAAGTGGGGAGGAAGAAAGATCACAATATACCCAACTTCGAGCTACGTGCGCTTCCCCTCAACACGTAAATTCTCCATTCCTAGTGACAGTGAAGTTGGTGTGGTGATTCTCTGCCCTGAGGAGAAAGAAGCATGGAGTCTTAGGATGTCTCTGTTCTTCTCTGCGGTGCACAGCACCATGGCGCACAAGACTCGCTTCTTACTTGATTTAAAATTAAAAGATGCTTTTACAGTTGTTACCTCCTCATCGCTTTCTGTTCCTGTGGGAAAATGCTGACCAAACCTACTTGAAGAGGAAAGGGATTGTCTCAGCTTTCAGGTCATTAAGGAAAGCTAGAGCAGAAACTCCAGAGGCAGAAACTGCAGAGGCAGGAGCTGAAGCAGGCACCAAAGAGGAATGCTGCTTACTGGCTTGCTTCCCAGGCCCACAGTCTACAGCCCAAACCATGAAGACACTGCCAACAGTCAGCTGGACCCTCCTACATCAGTTAGCAATTAGGAAAATGCCTCACAGCTATGTCCACAGGCCAATAGGATCTAGGCAATTCCTCTCTTGGGGTTACTCCCTCCTATGTGACTCTGAGTTATGTCAAGTTGACAGCTGAAATTAACCATGACAATCATGTTGTTTGTCTTGTCACTATAAAGTCTAGGTAGGAAAACATCCTGTTGGGAGGCAGAGACAGGCGGATTTCTGAGTTCGAGGCCAGCCTGGTCTACAGAGTGAGTTCCAGGACAGCCAGGGCAATACAGAGAAACCCTGTCTCGAAAAACCAAAAACCAAAAAAAGAAAAAAAAAGGAAAACATTCTGTGAGAAAGATCTGGACCTGAACTATCCCCCTGGAGGGTCACAGGAGAAGGTTTGGTCCCCAGTACAGCTGTTGCAGTTTGAACTTGAAATGTCCCCTCGTGTTGGTGTTTGAACACTCTGTGCCCATGGTCGTGGAACCTTTAAGAGGTAAGCCTTATGGAAGAAGTAGGTCACTGTGGCGGTCCTTGGGGCTTTATGGATTGTCCCACTCCCTACTCCCGCTCTTTCTCACTTCAGCTGCAATGTGATCAGTCAGCCTCCTGCCGTTGTGTATTTCCCCATCATGGACTGGATCCTTTTGGAAATGTGAGCCAAGGGAGTCTTTTCCCCTTCGGTGGCTCTGTCAGCATATTTCATTACAGTAACAGAGAAAGAACCAGTATCTATATTCAAACGGCCTCTGACCCCGTTGATGGAGTAATGCATAGATGAGTCTATGACTGAATGAACTATTGGGAAGTGATGGCTCCTGAAGGAGATGGAGTCGGAGGGAGCAAGATATAAGCATGACTTTTCAGGGTACATTCTATGCATTATCTACATCTCTATCTATCTATCTATCTATCTATCTATCAATCTTCTCTGTATCATTTATATATCATCTATCTATCACCTATATCTATCATCTATCACCTATCATCTATCTACCTATCCTCTATCATCTACCTATCTATTATCTATCACCTATCTATCTATCATCAATTTATCTATATCTATCACCCATCTATTAATCATCTATCTACCTATCTGTACTACCTACCATCTATCTATCTATCTATTTATCTATCTATCTTTCTATCTATTATCTATCATCTATCTATGACCTTCTTGCCACCAGCTACACTGCTCACTCCACCCAGCACGATGTTCTGCCTTCCTTGCCCCAGGGGGAATGATAATGCCAAAAGACCATGAACTGAAGCCAGAAGCCACATTTCCTTTCTTACTTGGCTTTTCTAATTCTTGCCTGTGTGATGAAAAGCTGGGTAACACAGCAGTAGTACATATGTTAGCACATTTCCAAAGGCTTTGCAAAAACTAAGCATTTTGGTTAGGGCTGGGAGCTTGTCGTGTTGAATTAACAAGGAAGGTTTCTTTTCCTACATTTTTACTTTGTGTTTCATTAGCCATTTGCGAGGTTGGACATTTCTCATTAGCTCACTAGCCTTTTAAACTTTCTCTTTGGAGAAAACTTGATTGGGTTTCATACCATATTTTTCTTGGAACAGAGTGATGGAATTGCCTTTTAAAAATTGATCCATGAGCAGTATCTTTGCTGATGTGGTTAATCAGTAACTCATTCTAAATATGTCATTGTTACACACTTGGTAGAAAATTTCTAGCCCTTGACCTTGCTCACTCTTTAGTGGCCATTGCTCTTGGTGCTCACTAGTGAATTTATGTGTGTTTCCTTGATTCCTCTGGTGCTGAGTCCAGGCAGCACTGTGGGCAGGACCTCTAGGAGAGGGCACGCTCTGGGCAAGCATTCTCTTCTTCCCATCACTTTGTCCCAATTCCATCTGCCCCCGCACACAAAGAGCATTAAGACTCTCTCTGGGATTAACAAGCCACACATTATACTTGAGGAATTATTTGACATTTCAATTGCCCTGAAGTCTGAAAGGGTTCTACTGTGCTCAGACTCAGATTCATCACGGGCATTCATAATGTCCTGGTTAGGAGCCCGTTTTTCATTTTCATCTATACATCACAAGCAATTTCCTTTGCAGCTTGAAGACAGCGTTTCAGTTATGTATCCAGGAAAGAATAGCTTGTGCCTGGTAATCAAATCAGCAATTGATTAATTCTCCTTAAATCATGCTTAGTGCCCACATAAAGAATCCTTAAAGGTTTCTTTCCCCGAGGATTATGTACTGGAGTCTGCATGTGTTAATAATCTCAACAGAGCCGAACATGGAGAAAAGAGAAGACGGAGCACAGCAGAACAGGAAAGAGGGAACATTTACAAGATTGAGTGAAGCATCTTGCCCTCCTTAGAGGTCGGGAGTGTGAGCCCTTTTAAAGAGGAGGTCATAAGTTCCTATTTTCATTCAAATTGTTTTTATGACATGCATTAGAGAGATAGTCAGTTAAAACATGTTACTTCCAAGGTGTTTTTTATCAAAAGTAGAAGATTTAAATAACTAATGAATAGCATGAAGAAGTGAGCCTCGTTCTCACAACACAAGGGAAAGCTGCAGATGATGTAATGGCCTCCCTTGAATTGTACCTGTGTCTTTGTGGAACAGTGCCAAAATATACCAAAGTCTATGCCCTATGTAATTTTTAAAAATTGTGTAGATAGGGCCATGCTGTGTAACTTTGGCCGAAATGTCTATAACCTGAAACTTGTGATCCTACTGCCTCAGCCTCCCAGGTGCTAGATTTATAGGCAGACACTGCTCACTTACCCTTTCTTCCTTTTGTAAATTTATCTTACTTTATGTATATAAGTATTTGCATGTAAGTCTGAGTACCACATGTATGCCTGGTGCCTAGGAAGGCCAGAAGAAGGAAGGCCTCAGATCCTCTGGAAATGGAGTTATAGATAGACGTGAGTCAATGTGTGGGTACTGGAGTTGAACCCAGGTCTCCTGGAAGAACAGTCAATATTCTTAACCACTGAACTATCTCTCCAAGCCCCTACAAGAAGATATTCTTGTATGGACCAATTCACCAGGAAAAGAAAATGAGAAGAAAGAAAATGGGGCTTACATCATGCCAACTCCACTTTCTCTGGAGAAGACATATGAAGAACTGTTAGGACTGTCAAGTGTTGAGAGGAACCCACCAAGCTGTTGTGGGTGCCTTCCACCATGCTGGGTACAGAACTTGGGAGGATGCCATGTCAGAAGGAAAGAAGGCCACGTGGCTGGGTCTACCAACACTCAATTCTTTTCTCAAGAGATTTTCAGTCTACCTTGGCAGAGAAGGTAAACAGAAGAAAACTGAACAAGGACCAACCAAGAGCACAAAGTTCTGGTGAGTGAGACGGGCTGGCTGTGTGAAGATGTGGTACTGAGCAAAGCTGTCTCACTCATTCTGCATGTACAGATTTTACCACAGTTATTAAAAATGGACACCCACATTTCCACTCCCCAGTCCAGGCAAGGCAGCCAGCATAAGTCCACAGTGTACTGCAGAGGTAAGATCCTCCCTCTGTAACCAGGATTAGAATCAAAGCCTAGTCTGATGCCTGAGTCTGCCAGCCACGGCCAGAAAAAGGTCTGGAGGCTGAGTAGAAATCCAGGACATATCTCAGACCCTGTGACTCCCAGCGGACGTCCTGGAACTCCAACAGTAATATAGGGAATGTGGCAACCTGCCACCTTTGAGTGCATTGTAAGATCAGTGTGTGGCCAGCTTCTATGACCGACTCCTGCCCCACATCTGACCAGCTCCTGCCCAAACCAGGCACTCTCTGAAGCATCTTTCTGCTGATAAAGTTCCAGGGACATTTCTATCAAGATGCTGCTAGCCAAGCCGCATGTTTCCCCTATGCTGGGGTAACCTGTTCTACAAGTCAAGTTACCACTTTTGTGACTCGTGGTCCAAGTCCTCACATGCTAAGTTCCTCCTTGACCTTACTCACCAGGTAGGTTCAGACAGCACCTCCAGACTCTGCCTTCACTAAGAGGCATTCTACTGCAAGAGAGAAGCTACAGGCAGCCTACAGGGGAGGAAAGGGAGAACTGCGAGCGGAGACACAATTTCCAGCAAATCTATGCCTCTCTACAGGGAATCTAAAACGTGTGTTCCCTGTACCGACTGCTGAATGTAGCCAAATGGGTCTTGTTTGGTGCTCAGGAATGAAGACAGATCTCTCAGATAATGAGGTCTTCAGAGGAAGCATGCAAAATTCTTATTGTGACCATGAATTTCTAGAAAGAAGCTGTGTCTACAAAAGCTGAATGGCTGGTTACAATAACTTCAATGACAATGTAACGTTTGGAACGTTGCAGATCCGGAACCTAACTACAATTTATCTTGGGCTCTATTTAGCTCACTAAAGAGCCAGTCTTTGACCACCTCTATACTAGGCCTAACATCCTGTCCCTAGGAAAGTCAAGCAAGCATCCTGACAAACAGATGCAAAGCTTCCTGAAATGTATTAACAAAACCCTAACTCAGGCCTAAGAATGCTCAGATGCATCTGAAGCCCATAGATGAATTTTTTGGCTTCGCTATAACCTAGTTAGTTAATGTTTCCAATGATGTATTTTAAAAGTGTCTTGGTTTGGGACTTTCTTTGTCTTGTTACTATAAAAAGCGCATGAAACCGCTTCCATGCCGGAACATGGAATTTGGGGTGACCTAAATCTGTGTTCCTGAGCCATGGTTACTCATCAGACTAAACTGTCTCTCATTTCTGTGACTCGAGGGCAGCGGTTTTCCAAGAGAACAGCAGTTTTGCACTGACGTTACCAAAAAGGTGCTGGGAGATGAAAGGGACTTCTTCCACTAGCTAATCTATATAACGTCTGTCTCCAGGGCAAAGAGAGAAAAGCAAACAAGCAACGGGCAGGCCACAAGTCTTCATCAGGACTCACAGCACAGCCCTGTAGCCAAGGGAGAACTTCTGTGCAACGGAGACAGCTCTTGAGAAGTACGCAGCAAGAAGACATCCTTGGAAATAAAGCTAGGCTGGATTCCCACTCGCTTTTTACATGGAATGTTTCCCAGCACTGCACAAAGCCAGCTGGGTGGTGGACGCCCCTAATCCCAGCACTTGAGAGGTTGTTCTCAGTTACACGGTGAGTTTGAGACTGGCTTTGGCTGCATGAGGGGAAAAAATAAATCAAAAGTAAAAGAAAAAGAAAAAGAAAAGAAAAAAGTCCAATTGATTATAGCCTTTTAAAAACTGATGAGGGCTAATTTTATGATGATCCTGTCTTAGTTAAGGTTTTGCTGCTGTGAACAGACACTATGACCAAGGCAACTCTTATAAAGGACAACATATATTTGGGGCTGGCTTGCAGGTTCAGAGAGTCAGTCCACTATCATCAAGGTGGGAGCATGGCAGCATCCAGGCAGGCATGGTGCAGGAGGAGCTGAGAGTTCTACATCTTCATCTGAAGGCTGCTAGTGGAATACTGATTTCCAGGCAGCTTAGGGTCTTAAAGCCTGTGCCCACAGTGACACACCTACTCCAACAAGGCCACACCTCCAAATAGTGCCACTCCCTGGGCTAAGCATATGCAAACCATCACAGATCCTTATTAGGAAAAAAAAACTGTGCCTATGTAGTATCCATTTTCTTACTGAAAACGTATGGGCTGTGTTTGTTTGTTAACTGAATTAAGGAATGCTAAATATGGGCTAGTGATTCCCCAAGGAGTTCCCGTTCCATCTGAGATGTCCGGCCATTATAACAAAGCCTTTACGTGGTGGAGAGGGATTCAAGGTCTTGGCTGTCTTCTCTGAATGGGGAGGGGTGGGAGGTGGGTGTGTGCACTCACACAGCCAGTGGCATTGTACAGGCAGGGCAGAGGAGTCCAACCAAGTAAGCAGGAGGTTTTCAGGGCCCAGCTTAAACCAATCCCTCTCCTCTATGTTTACCCTTCCTGCCAGATTTCTGGACTCCCATCTTCCCCTTGGTTCTGAGACTCCTGGTGTCCATTGTTAGAGATTTATTGTTTTTCCCCTTTATTTCAGCAAACTGCTAATTTTACAATTTGTGTTGTAACCGTTTGGTTTGTGCTGTGCTGTCAGACACGCTATGCCAAGTCAAATCATCCCTTTAGAGTCATTAGGGCCCTTAGTGGCTTCTGTCATTAATCCCAATCTTGAAATACTTCATTCACTCCAGGAAGCATCTAGATCTGTGACGGAATCTTCTGGATTCTGAAACAAACTATGTATTAGCTGGGATTCTCTAGAGGAACAGAACTGACTTGTTAGAATGGCTTATAGGCTGTGGTCTAGTTAGTCCAACAATGGCCGTCTACCAATGGAAAGTCTAAGAATCCAGTAGTTGTTCAGTCCACAAGGCTGGATGTCCCAGCTGGTCTTCAGTAAATAACAGAATCCCAAAGAAGTAGGCTCTGATGTCAGTGAAGGAATGGACTTGTTAGCAAGAGAACAGCAAGCAGGCAAAGAGAGCAAGCTTCCTTCTTCCATGTCCTTTATATAGGCTGCTAGCAAAAGGTGTGGTCCAGCTTAAAGGTGAATTTTCCCACCTCTTGACTCAATGAACAGAAATCCCTCACAAGTGTACCTGGACATTTGGGTTTTAATGATTCCAGATGTAGTCCCATTGACAACCAAGAATAGCCATCACAAACTTTAAGCTTTATAAATCATATTTCAATGTTTTATTGCAATTGCATAGGATAAGTTAAAATGGTTGCAAAAAGAATATGAAAATAATTTCATTAAATAAATTTAAATTGTTTTACCTATCAATTTTGTAGAAACTACTGTTTTAATTTGATTGATTGATTGACTGATATTGATTTGGGGCAAGCACAAACCACATATGAGACTCGAAGGACAACTTCAGTCCAATGCTGGGAATGGAACCCAGAACTTGCGCCCTTAAGGCAAGTACTCTTCCGATGAGCTACTATCGCATCTCTAAAAAGATTTTCTATTCTAATTTTAACTTAGAGAGGAAATGATTTTTTGTGACACTTATCAGGGGAAGGGTTTCTTTTGGTTTACAATTTGAAGATGCAGTTTCACTTGTTGCCAGAGCACAGGAGCGTGCTCACATTTGAGCAGATCAGGAATTCCAGTAGTCAGCTGACTTTTGCGGTGCTTTGAATGAGAGAAGTCTAGTATCCAGCAATTGAATGCTTGGTCCCCAGTTGGAAGTGCTGTCTGGGAGGCTAGGGAGCTCTTGTGGAAGGGAGCATGTCACCAGAGGCAGGCTTTGAGAGTTTAAAGATTCTAGCCATTGCCAGTTCTCTCTCTCCATTTTGTGCTTGGGTCAAGAAGTGAATCCTTGCTCAGCTATCATGGACTCTAATCCTCTGCAACCGTAAGTCCAAATAAACTCTTTCTTCTGTAAGTTGCCACCTTGGTCATGGTGTTTTATTACAGAAACAGGAAAGTGGCTAATCCAACTGTCTTTGTTTTCTCTTTCTGTTCGGCACATAGGATGGCACCACCCCATATTCAGAGCAGGTCCTTTTGGCTCCAGCTAGACCTCTCTGGAAACACCTTCAAACACACTCCGAGAAGCGTGTCCTCTAGGTGATTCAGAATCCAACTGCACTGACAATGAGGGCTAATTGTCTGAGACACATCACACAAGTCATATCTAGAGCCTGCGTATGGAAAAGATGATCCCTTACCTTTCTCCTTTCTCTAGGACACGCTCTCTCTCACCTGTACTTCTTGAGATATCTCCCTCTCCCCTCCACTCATGGTTCCCCCTCTATTCCCATGCCATAGTTGTGTGTGTCTATGTATAGATTTGTATTTAGATGTATTAGATACAGATGTGTTAGAAAAGCATGCATTTATCTTCTGAGTGTTGGCTTAGATTTCTCAAACCCTTCTTTTAGTAAGGGTTCTTAAATGTTTTAACCGCCCTTCTAGCCCACCAGAGGCAGTGGAAAGAAGGGGTATTAGGATAGGGGGAGTCGATCTGTTTAGAAATTGTCCTTGAGAGCAAATCCAATCTGCGTTCAGTTCACAGAAGTCAGCAGTGGCAGCTCAATCCACTCACAAACATTTGACGAATATACCAGCAGTCCAGTTCAATAGTGTCAGGATAGCAAATGGTGGCATGACCTAGCAGAAATAGCCCGACCTCTACTGAATCAGCACAAGTCAGCAGGAGTGACCAGGCCCAGCGGGGTCACCAGAAGAAGTTCTCTGCTGTGCCTCTCTCCATGACGTGAAGATCAGCAAAGACAAGTTTTGAGACCAACAAAGTGTTGCAAAGCTAGCTATGTGAGCCTGCCATTACTGCCCGTTGGGTTCTATTTATACTCCTTCCAAAGATCACATGTCCTCCCACAGGCCTTGTCTCACCTCATGAGTCTGTCTTAGCAAAGCTCCACTTGAGTGTGTATCAGCCGACATCACTCCACCAATCAGCCTGAGTCTCCAGAATACCACGAGAAGTTTTTGGATGTGTTTCTCTCTATGGAGTCACGAAAAGTGATGACCAATAAACAATGGTAAGGCTGACCAATACCATCCAGAGTCATCTACAGTCTGTTGGGTCCTTCTAAAACATCACAGGTCCTTTCACATGTTTGCTTTAGCAAAACATCCCTTCACCTGTGTCTGCTTCAGCAAAATGTCCCTTCGTGGGTCTGCTCCAACAAAACACCATCTGACACAAATGACTTTCCAAAGAAGCCATAAGTTTCCACTTCATCTGAGTCGGATTATTTCACTTAAAATGATTGTGTGGGACAGTTTTATGTCAATTTGACACACGCTAAAGTCATCTGAAAGGAGGGAACCTCATTTAAGAAAATGCCTCCATAAGATCAGGCTGTAGGCAAGCTTGTAAGGCATTTTCCTAAATTAATGATCAGTGGGGGAGGGCCCAGTCCATTGCAGGTGGTGCCATCCCTGGGCTGGTGGTCCTGGGTTCTGTAAGAAAATAGGCTGAGCAAACCATGATGAACAAGCCAGTAAGCAGCACCCTTCCATGGCCTCTGCAGCAGCTACTTCCTCCAGGTTCCTGCTCTGTTTGAGTTCCTGTCCTGCCTTCCTTCATCGATGAACAATGCTGTGGAAGTACAAGTGAAATAAACCGTTTCCTCCCCAAGATGCTTTGGTCATGGTTTCTCATCACAGTAATAGTAACACTAACTAAGACAAGTTGGTTCCAGTTTCCTCCCCAAGATGCTTTGGTCATGGTGTATCATCACAGTAATAGTAACACTAACTAAGACAAGTTGGTTCCAGGATAGTGATACCAATTGGCTTGAGACTATTGGGGAGGATTTTGGAAGGACTTTGGAACGTTGGACTAGAAAAGCCAGTGAGTATTCAAATCTGCTCTGCAGGAGCATGGGAGATAAGAATGTTGAGTGTAATGCAGACGATGGAGGCCTGGCCTGTGACGTTTCAGAGGAAAGTTTAGAGTCGCTATAAGGGGCGCTTGCTATTTTGGATTAACATTCTATGGTTCCAGTTAGCTGGGGCTAAAGAATCAGATATGAATTAAAAGATACCATAAGTAAGGAAGTGAAACCTTTGCTTTGCTGGATCAGCTGAAGCTGAAACATTAGCTCAAAAAGAGCCCAGCATCATTGAGGTGAAATCTTCTGGGAAGTGCTTTCTCAGGGTCAGACACTGTTCCAGAGGTGGCCAAGGCTGTACCTCATGCTGGTGGCTGAACTCGGTCATGTGTAAAGGGTCATGGAGAGCAACTGAAGCTTGGCACTGGGAGAGGCCCCAGCTGTATAACTCCATCCTTTTTACTGCTGAAGAAAACTACATTGTGTACCATGTTTTCTGTGTCTATTCATCTGCACCTGGGCATGTAGGCTAGTCCATTCGAGATGAAAGATTTGTTTTTGTTTTTGTTTTTGTTTTTTGAGACAGGGTTTCTCTGTGTCGCCCTGGCTGTCATGGAACTCACTCTGTAGACCAGGCTGGTCTTGAACTCAGAAATCCACCTGCCTCTGCCTCCCAAGTATTGGGATTAAAGGCATGCACCACCACTGCCCGGCGAAAGATTTTTTAAATGTTTGTTTAATTTGTTTAACATGCAGCAAGGAGGATGTCTTAAAGGATGTTTTCTAAGGGAGCTGTGATGGGTCTGACACTCCAAGCCTCCAGCAGTGGTTGTCAGGAGTCGGAAAGCTTTCCATTGACATAGAAAGATGATAAGCATCTGTTTTCCCAAGTCACTGCCCCACAAGGCTTTACTAACGCCCTGCTGTAAAGCAGAGAGCATCTTATCAGTGGGACTCACAGAAAGGTCAGCAAACATGTTTCCAGTAATGTCAATCCACCCTAGTTTTATCATCTAGAAAGAGGAGACTATAGCTATATTGAACTTTTGGTGAGAGTCAGCAATATGTATGTATATGGACATCATAAGTGCTAGCAGTCATTTTTAGTATATATATATATGCATATATATACATATATGCATGTATATGTGTGTATACACACACACACATATATATACACACACCTTGGCAGTATATGAAGTAGGACAGAAATATATATATATTTTACCAACAATTATATCCGGAGCCTGGAACAATCTAGACAAGCTCTCCACTACAGAACTGAGGCCCTGGCCTCCTCCTACTTTGCATCTTTCTCTTACGTCAGTGGAGTGGGGAGGAGACTTACTACCAGACTCCCAAACATGCCTGCAGAGGGCACTAGAGAACAAGAAGCAAAGGCTTCTGCCTGCACAGACAGCACTGTCCTTCTGCCTACTGTCCCCATGGATGTCACATCCAGGTAATGCAGGGTGCTTTCTACAGTCCTTTGAATGGTCTGTGTAGGAGACACATTGTCTCCAACCTGTATGTTCCATTTTGATGGTTTCCTTTCTTCTGTGTAGGAGTGTTTTGCCCACATGTGACTGTGTACCAGGTGTGTACCTGGTGCCCAGGGAAGCCAGAACAGGTATCAGATCCCCTACATCTTGAGTTACAGATGGCTGTGGAAAAATGGGTGCTGAGAGCTGAACCCAGGTCCTCTGCAAGAGCAAAAAGTTCTCCTAACTGCTGAACCTTCTCTCCAGCACCTATTTTGACAGTTTCTTGCTTGAGTAGAGGTATGAAGGTCCACACAATGGATAATGTATAGCTTCTTTAAACTGTGTGTGAGTTACCCATGGCTGGACATCTGTCATCGGAATCCCAGCATGCCTGATTGTGGCCCCACCCCTTCCCCATCACATTACATCCAACACTTTAACATGTTGTCAATCTCACTGATCCCAGGTTAGCCTCTCACATAGGAAGGTGGTACCAGGTACTTTGGACTCTCTATCTATAAGTAGGCCTGGAGTTGAAGAGACTGGCTGTCTTGACATGTCCCTTCCCTCTGCCCAAAGGCACATGCCCATAGAAGAGATGCTCAGTCAAATAATGGGGACTTGCAGCCTGGCAAACCTGAGCATATGAAAATAACAAAACGTTTGGAACTGGAGCTGTCTATAAAAGGTGGGACATAGGCGGACAGTGATGTCCTGAACCCCAGCATTTGGGAGGCAGAGGCAGGCAGATCTCCGAGTTCGAGGCCAGCATGGTCTACAGAGTGAGCTACAGGACAGCCAGAGATACACACACAAACCCTATCTCAAAAAACAAAAAAACAAGAAAGAAAGAGAGAGAGAGGGAGAGGGAGAGGGGGAGAGAGAGAGAGAGAGAGATAGGAAGGAAGGAAGATAGACTGATGGATGGGTGGGTGGGTGGATGGATAGAAGAAAAAGATAGATAGATAGACAGACAGACAGACAGATGGACAGACAGTGCCATATGTGGACAGATGTGGGACGTAAGGTCACAGTGCCAGTAAGACAATTCTGATGGAGACGGTGTCATGTGGCTGCGCAGACTCCCCACATAGACTCAGAAGAGCTACTTGCCCCATTCTTCTTTTTGTCTTTTTAATCCTGCAATGGACGGATCTATGCCTTTTATACAAATTTAAACTTAATTATTGGGGGTAGGGTGCTGCATGGGCAAGCCTCAGTGCTCATGTGGTGGCCAGAAGACAACTTTCAGGAGTTCGTTCTCTCCTTCTCCCAGGGGGTCCCTGGGACTGAACTTGAGTCATCAGGCTTGACAGTAAGCACATGCACTCACTGAGCCACCTCCCCATCCCCAGGTCTACCTCTTCTAGGGCAGCCACAAGAAGAGAAATAACACTATGGCTCCATGTGTTTATGCCTGTAAGTCACGCTAACCCGGTGATGCAATCAGTCGTAAGAAACAGTTGTAGAGAACAGAAGAAAAGCCACTTGGGTCACCTGGAAGGGAAAACCATGTTTTCCAGCTCTTCCTTAATGCTTCTACCTAAGCATCATGGGTGATGAGGGCTGCCTGTCCTTTGCATCCAGCACTGGGAAGAGAGTGGCCTATGAGATCACACTTTGAGCATCAGGAAGGTGAAGGTGCTGGGTGAGTCAGCACTGAGCCAGCCGCTTCAGAGCCCAGCTGTTGCTTCTGCCCAGCTGTCCACTTGCCTGTCGGGCTACACTCTCCTCCTGGTGGTGATGGATGTTCCAGTCTGTCTGTTTTCTTCGTTTTCTAAGTGACGTCATTGTGAATCACAGAGGGAAATCTACACTCTGAGGACTTGGTCATAATCACCTAATTCTTTCCTAGCGTCTCCCAAGATGCTTTAAGATTCCCAGCAGTGGGGATATCATCATCTTTGTTGGTTGTTGGGAGATGCTGCCTAGTCTGAGAGATGACTCCTGGACATCAAGGATCCTGATGCAAACACACAGCAGTGAGGATGGTATGCCTAGGTGCCTGCCAAGGCATTGCTGTGTGCAGTCAGAAAGCACTCCTGTTTCTGGTGCTGGTACTGATTCTGGAAAGTTCTATCCAGAGGCCTGACAGGTAAATATGAAGCTATGCCTCACATGCTCTCCATTTCATTGGTCTCTGCCATCTCAGCTTTTACTGAAGCAATCTAATCCCCAGCCAGCTCTGTGTGAGCCCAGGATTCCCCCCTCCCCCACTTATCTGCTGCCCCTTCCAGTGCTTTCTCCACATTGCAAAGGAAGCAAGTAGACCTGACCTTCCCAAGGTGTTGGTGTCTCATCATGGAACCCACATTTGTGTCCAAGATGTGGCTCGTATATAGTAAACACCTTTACATCGTGATTCTCAGGCCTGGATGTGCTGAGACTAAATCTGAGCTTCTGTGACATGTCTCCCAAGACATGAAGAATATACAAAGTGGTGAGTCACTCTCTCCACTTTGTGTAACCTTTGGGATAGGCACTGAGAGGGCACTGGGCATGAGATGAAGACAGAAGCCACATGGGAGGAACAGAGCAACAAGACATAGGAGGCAGAGGAAGGAAAGCAAGTCCTGTGACCTCTTAAAGTTGAACTTTGCCTTATAGACCTGTGAGGAAACTAACTGATATTGCTTGCTATAACAGTGTGTGTCCTTTGCCCGGGAATCTTTGTCTCTTCAACAATGGGGAGTCCCTGAGAATGAAAGAATTCTTTCATGTGCAGCTTTTGTGTGTGTTGCCTCTGGTTACTGCGGAGGTCACAATTGGCAACCATTGCTGGTCTGGGCATAAAGGGTGTGGTGTCATGAATGAGAATGGCTCCCACAGGCTCACGTACTTGAATACTTGGTCCTTAGTTGCTTGAACTGTTTGGGAAGGCTTGGGGGATAGGGGGTGGCCTTGTTGGAGGAGGTGTGTCACTAGGGACTGCCTTTAAGGTTTCATAAGCCTATGTTACCCCCAGCGTTCCCTCTC
Organism: Rhynchomys soricoides; assembly: GCA_019843965.1. Classification (NCBI taxonomy): domain Eukaryota; kingdom Metazoa; phylum Chordata; class Mammalia; order Rodentia; family Muridae; genus Rhynchomys; species Rhynchomys soricoides. The sequence goes on along the minus strand of JADRCH010000107.1, from coordinate 1,811,028 downwards.
TCTCTCTCTCTCTCTCTCTCTCTCTCTCTCTCCCTCTCCCTCTCTCTGCCTCCCACTGGTAGATCAAGATGTGAGCTCTCAGCTGTTCTGCCTTTGCTCTGCCACTGTCACGCTAACCCTCTGAAACTGTAGACTGAAATTAAATGCTTTCTTTTATGACTTGCCTTCCTTGTATCACGGTGATATAAAGCTAAGACAAGGGGATACTTCATCTAGACACAAAGTGGACTCCTGAGCTAAGCCTGAGACCTTAGTTCTCCCAGAGTCTTCATACAACAAGAGGGCAAAGGTCAATAGGATCAGGTATTCACTCCTTCAAGATTTAGTGTGATTTCTGGTTCCCTTTTCTCCCCTAGGTTTTCAGGGAGAGGGAGAAAATAACTTGAGGGTTGTCCTGAGTCTTCAGGGCAAATGTACAGGGTCAAATGATGTAATTAATGCGGACAATGTTATTTCTGTCCTCAGTGAGACCAGGCATCATGACTACATGTATGTCCCCAGGGATCATGGGAAGACAAGAGAGGAAGGGCAGGCCTATATAATCAGAAAGTAACTCGGGTTCCACAGAACAACACAGTCTCACCTCATCAAACTCACTCTTGAACCCCCTATTGTGACGAACCTCTCGGTGTGAATAACCAGCTTATCCCAGCAGCCTCCTAAGGTTCTAGAAGTATTTCCTCTCCCATCTCCATGGCAGGACTTACCTGTTCACCCCAGAAAGAGAAACCGGAAGAGCTGATTATGCCCTCGAGGCCTGCAAGTGTAGATGGATTTCAGATCGAGGTAGAAAGAAGCAGTATTTTACAGCCCTCCCTCCTGGCTGACCCCAGACTTACAGTCAACTCCTGGGTTGTGTAAGAAAACAGGCTAAGCAAGCCATGAGGCTTTCACAAGGCCCTCAACGGAAAGAGCCCAGGTTCCTAATACACTGGGCTCCTTCTCTGCACTGTAACAGGAGACTCAGCATCGCTGGAGAGCGTCCAAGAGCCACGGACCCCACTTCCACAGCGTATGAATCCTGGAGATCCCCCCTCTTTTTTTTCCTGGTCCTCTGCATAACCGTTAGCACAGAAGGCATTCCACTGGCAGTGAGGAAGCCGTCTCAGAGGCCAGGGCGTATCCGATTCAGGCGTGGGTTGTTTGTTCGGTCACCCTTGCTGCCCTGCATATTTACCACACACGGTACCACACACGGTACCACAGCATCCCTTTTACATGTGGACTGTATGCTCTGGACAGGGACCCTGCTCTGTCCTGGCTGAGCACTTCCTGCCGTTCCAAAACGCGTATAAATGCACTAGCAGAAATGCCAAGCCAACGCCCCCCGGTGGCATCCACAGAACCCACACAGCCTTTCTCACAAGCTGCCCCTTGTTTCTGTCCAGCATGAAGGAGGGCTAGGAGGTTTCTGGTTCCTGCCACTGTGTTGTAGACTGCTGCAGCACTGGAGTCTTGGCAAGAGCAGTGCTTATTGGATGAAGCCCAGGACAAGCCCCACCCTAGCAGGCCAAGCTTCAGAGAAGGCAAATTCCATCAGTGTTTTTACTCCCTCTCAAAATGACTCTAAGTAGGCACTTTTCTCTTTCTGATTTCAGTGTCTGCCTCTTTTACATCTGTGCTTTCCTTTCAAATGTCCCAGCAGCCGTGTTGTCCCTCCAGGCTCCCTGGGACAATCTTGGCTCCTATTCTCAGCACTGCCCATCCCTTTGGTCAGCTTTCCCTGTCCTTACACTGGAGGAAGACCTTCATATGTGTATGTATTTGTGTATGTGTGTACATGTATGTATGTACATATGCGTATATGTGTATATATGTGCACACGTATGTGTCTATATGTGTGTATATGTGTATATATGTGTATTGTGTATATGTGTGTATATTTATATACTATATAAGTGCATATATGTGTATATGTATATATGTGTATATATGTGCATATGTATATGTGTCTATATGTGTGTATATATGTGTATATGTGTGTATATGTATATATGTGTGTATGTGTGTATACATGTATATATGTATATGTGTATACATGTGTATATGTGTGTATATGTGTATATGTATATATGTGTATATATATGTATACATATATGTGTATACATGTATATACATGTATATATCTAATATATTTATATAAGAATTTGATACATGCATACAATGTACCTTGATTATATTCACATCCTACTGTGTCTTCTAACTCAGATCTGTCTTTACCCTTGACACTCTTTTTTTGTTTTGCTTTGTCTTTGTTTTTTTTTTGGACCCCACTGAATGACTTATGCTGCCCTTGCACTTCTGGGTGTGGGACCCTTCACTGAGTGTGGTGAACTTAACAGGGGACACGCCCTTAAAGAAAACTGACTTTCCCTTCCCCAGAAGAAATCAACTATCTATAGCTCCCAGAGAAGAACTCTTAAGACCTTTCTCCCTAGCTCACTCTAAAGAAACTCCTGTTTAGTTTTTGTCTGGGTGACCTGCCTATTGGTGAGAGTGACGTACTGAAGTCACCCACTATCACTATGTGAGGGTCAGTAATGTGATTTTAGTTGGAACAGTGTTTCTTTTATGACCCCGGATGCCCTAGTGTTTGGTGAGTAGATGTTTAGAATTGTTAATAACAATTACAATTAACTAATTAATTAATTACAAATAATTAACCTCTTGGTGAAGCTTTCCTTTAATGAATTTGTAGTGCCCTTCCCCATCTCTTCTGGTTAGTTTTGGGTTGAAGTCTGTTTTTGTCAGACACTAAAATGGCTGCACCTGCTTGCTTCTTGAGTCCGTTTGCTTGGAACATCATTTTCCATCCTTTTACCTTGAAGTTTTGTTTGTTCCTGATGATGTTGTGGTTTTTTGATGCAGCGGAAGGATGGATCCTATTTTCATATCCATTCTGTTAGGGTGTGTCTTTTTCTTGGAGAACTGAGACCATTGATATTGTAAATGCCCATTAATTTCTGCTATTTGTTATACTGTGGGTCCTTCCCCTTTTGGTTTCCTGGTCTGCGATTACTTATTTGTTGTATTTTCTTGGTGTGGTTAATCTGTTCAGATTGAAGTTTTCCTTCTAATACCTTCTGTGGAGCTGGATTTGTAGATAGATATTGCTTACTCTTGGTCTTTTGTGGAATATCTTTCTTTGTCCATTGTCTTAGGGTTTCACTGCTGTGAACAGATACCATGACCAAGGCAACTCTTATAAGGACAACATTTAATTGGGGCTGGTTTACAGATTCAGAGGCTCAGTCCATTATCATCAAGGCAGGAAGCATGGCAGCGACCCAGCAGGCATGGCAGCAACCCAGCAGGCATGGCGCAGGAGGAGCTGAGAGTTCTACATCTTCATCTGAAGTCTGCTAGGAGAAGACTAGCTTCCAGGCAGCTAGGATGAGGGTCTTACAGCCCACACCCATAGTGACACACTTCCTCCAACAAGGCCACACCTACTTCAACAAGAAGACAGCTAATAGTGCCACTCCCTGAGCCAAACATATACAAACCATCACATTGTGTTTGATAATTTTTCTGGGTGTAGTAGCTTGGCCTGGTGTTTGTGGTCTCTTAGAGTTTGTAGAAGATCAGTCCAGGCCCTTCTGGATTTCCGGTTCTTCACTGAGAAGTCTGGTGTTATTCTAATAGGTCTGTCTTTATATATTACTTGACCTTGTCCCCTATAGCTTTTAATATTCTTCGTTTGTTCTGCATTTTTAGTACTTTGAATATTATGTGCCGAAGAGAATTTCTTTTCAGGCCCTGTTTATTTAGTGTTCTTTATGCTTCTTGTACTTTGATAGGCACCTCCTTTTTCAAGTTAGAGAAATTTCGCCTATGATTTTGATTAAAATATTTTCTGTGTCTTTGACCTGAAATTCCTTTTCATCCTCTAGACCTATGATTTGCAAATTTGGTTGCTTTTTTTTTTATTGTGTTCTAGATTTTCTAGATGTTTTGGGCCTGGATTTATTTATTTATTTATTTATTTTATTTAACACTTTCTTAAACTGAGTTTTCTATCTCTTCTACATTGTTTTCAATGCCTGAGATTCTCTATTCCATGTGTGTATTGTATGATGTTGATGAAGTTTACCTCTGAGGGTTTCTTGTTTGTTTGTTTGTTTTGTTTGGGGTGTTTTGTTTGTTTTGGATTGGGTTTTTTTTTAACTTCTTAAATTTTTTATTTCCAGTTTTATCTTGGGTTTTCTCTGTCTTTTCTTTTCTTTTCAAAAAGATTTATTTATTTATTTCATGCGTGTGAGTATACTGCCGCTGTCTTCAGACACACCAGAAGAGGGCATCGGATCCCATTACAGATGGCTGTGAGCCACCATGTGGTTGCTGGGAATTGAACTCAGGACCCCTGGAAGAACAATCGGTGCTCTTAACCGCTGAGCCATCTCTCCAGCCCAGTTTGGGTTTTCTTTAGTGATTCTGTCTCTACTTTATGTCTTGAACGGTTTTCACTATTTCATTCCACTGTTTATGTGTGTTCTCAGAGACTTTGTTACAGGATTTATTTAAGCCTTCTTTAAGGTCCTTGAATATATTCATAATTGCTACTTTGAAGTCCTTGCACATGTTTCGGTTACACTGTATTCCTCAGAGCCTGCTGTAGTGGGTTATTGGGCTCTGGTGGAGGCATCTGGACAGTGCTGTGGGATCCTGTCCACACCAAGTTGTGGGGATTTGGAGTTGGAGGTGTGGTGGGAAGAGGGAGTCCTGCGAGTAGGTTGCCATAAGACAAAGAATGATATGCAGAGATAGCGACGATAGGGTGGTAATTTAAATATGCTTGGCCCATGGGAAGTGTTAGGAGGTGTGGCCTTATTAGAGGAGGCGTGGCCTTATTACAGGAAGTGTGTCACTGTGGAGGCGGGGCTTTGAGGGGAGGCGTGGCCTTATTAGAGGAGGTGTAGCCTTGTTAGAGAAAGTGCATCACTGTGGAGGCGGGGCTTTGAGGTCTCGTATAAGTCTGGACATGTGATCCAGACTTTCTCTTGGCTGCTTTCCAATTGAAATGGAAAACCCTTGGCTCCTCCAGCACCATGTCTGACTGCCGGCTACCACGATTTCTACCATGATGACAATGGACTAAACCTCTGAAATGATAAGCCAGCCCCAACTAAATGTTGTCCTTTATAAGAGTTGCCTTGATCATGTGCCACGAAGGTCAAAGCAGGCAATCATATCCCTTGGATCTGAAGTTACAGGCATTTATGAGCCACACAATGTGGGTGCTATGAACCCAAACTCTGGTCCCGTGAGAGAGCAGCAAACACTCTTAAACACTGAGCCATCTTCCGGTCTCAACACTTGACTCTTTTTGATGCTCTTCTTGTATAGAACTATCTTAACTGTCCTAGTACAAAGGCATACAAATGATTGTGTGTATGTATGTGTATGTACGTGTGTGTGGATGCATGCATTCATGTGTATGCATGCTACCTGGGTGTGGGTACCCATGGAAGACAGAAGAGAGAATCTGACCAGTGGAGCTGGAGTTACAGGCAGTTATGGGACACCCAGTGTTGGTGCTAGGACCCAAATTCTGCTTCTCCAGAAGAGCAGAAAATGTTCTTACCCACTGAACCACCTCTCCAGACTCAAATTACAACATTCTGAGTCAGGGTTTCATCATGTAGCTGTCCTGAACTCACCATATAGACCAGGCTGGTCTTGAACTCACAGAGATCTGCCTGCAGCCATTGCTCTGCCCCTACCTCCCAAGGGCTAGAATTAAAGATGCATGTTACTATACCTGAACTGGCCCAAACACAAACATTTTAGTGAATGTTTGAACCACACATTTACGCAGTTCTGTTTTAGTGATCTGTGCCTTCCGAATTTTCTGTGATAAAAATAGCCAAGACAGCAGTTTTTAGAACTGCTTGGCTCTTCTCACAAATATCTGCCTAAAAATGTGCCTGTGAAAGGCGTTCCCGAAGAGTGGTGACGTGGCTCTAGCCCTCCCTGGACTTGACACAGCTGGTTTGGATTCTTTTATAACTAATCCCAAGGCATACAATGTCTGGTGCAGAAACTTTCCAGGGGATTCTTCACAGTCCCAGACCAGACAGCTTAAAATACATCAGTGAATGTGTTAAGACTGGCTTTTGGAATCTAAATGGGAAGAGAGACTTGATTTACTCTGAGGTCCAAGAAACGAAGCAAAAGATGTCCAGCCAAGATACTGAAGGCAACGGTGTTGGGCTTCCTGTATCCAACCTCCCTCCAAACGGTGGGTGCTGATGGGCAGCTGTGAGGATTCTGTCTGAAGGATGGCAGTTTGGTGTCTCCAATTGCTTCTGCACTCATCAGCCTGAGGCTCCTAGACCCACATACCTACTGAATAAACTCCAACAGAAAAGGAGATCTTGGACTCCATTGAAAAGAAAGGAACAGGGAGAGGCACATGGATGGCCTGGTCCACAGACCATTGGAAAAATTGCCCCTTCACTCTGAATGACAGACGTGTTAACTGGCATCTCCATGTTTCCTTTGCTCTTGTATATCGCTCTCTCTCTCTCTCTTGCTTGCTCTTTCTCGCTCTCTCTCTCTCTCTCAAGACAGGGTTTCTCTGTGTAGATCTGGCTGTCCTGGAACTCACTCTGTAGACCAGGCTGGCCTCGAACTCAGAAATCTGCCTGCCTCTGCTTCCCAAGTGTTGGGATTAAAAGTGTGCGCCACCACTGCATGGCTGTAAATCTCATTTTTTCCCCCAGTTTCCACTGTGGGTTCAAGTCTCAGTTATAATTTTATCTTCAGGAATGTCCTTGGAGTTCATCTGGGGCCTTCCTCCCTGCATCTAGCCCACGATTAAGGCTCCAAAACAAAGGATACACAACACACAAGGAACTCACTCTGGAGTGTCCTAATGGTTTCATCCACGGGATACACAGACCCAAACACTCATGAAGGGAGGACAGGTTGTACTTTCCAGAAGACCACGGTTACTGCTGCTACATACTGCTGACTTAAATGGCACCTCCTGCCTGGCCCCACCCCTGCCATCAGGGCACACACTTACAGTTATGGGAAAACTCCGAGCTCTGAGCACCCTTAGTCCAGATTCCAGACATGGGCTCAGTCAATGCCTGTAGTCAGCCTGGTGGAGACCCTGGTCAATATTATCGTGACTCTGAACAATTAGGTGCTGGAGGGGATTTGGGGAAGGCATGGAAGTGCACCTAGTCACCCTGATAATGGTCTTTCTGCCCTGGGACCCTGAAGCAGGAGGAGCAGGGGGCCCATTTGGCAATGGGTTTGAGTGGAACCGCATGGTGGTAAGGCAAGATACATACATACATACGTACACACACACACACACACACACACACACTCTGCCTATCTTAGTAATGAGTTTTACTGCTGTGAACAGACACCATGACCAAGGCAAGTCTTATAAAGGACAACGTTTAATTGGAGATGGCTTACATGTTCAGAGTTTCAGTTCATTATCAACAAAGTGGGAGCATGGCAAAATCCAGGCAGGCATGGTGCAGGAGGAGCTGAGAGTTCTACATCTTCATCTGAAGGCTGCTAGTGGAAGACTGACTTCCAGGGAGCTAGGATGAGGGCCCATGACCATAGTGAGACACCTACGCCAACAAGGCCACACCTCTAAATGGTGCCACTCCTTGGGCCAAGCATGTGCAAACCATGACACTGCCTGTCCCCAGAGCATGCGCAGCCCAGTGTGCTCAGCAGGCGGACATTACAGTGTTCAATGAGGGTCTCAGGCTCCCTCTCAGGATGTGGTGAGAACCTCACACTGCCTTCATGCTCTTAGACTATGGGTAATGGGGGCCTTTCCAGCCAGGCTTAGTATCCCTTTCATTTCTTTTGTTTGTTTGTTTTTGGTTTTTGCATCTGTCTAGAATCATATTTTTATGTTTTTTTATTAATTAATTTTTTGGTACTTTATTTACATTTCAAATGTTTCCCCCCTTTCCAGGTCTTCCTTTTGGAACCTCCCTAGTCCCTTCCCCTCCCCCTCCCCCATGGGGGTATTCCCACCCACCCATTCTCTTCCCTCCTTGGCATTCCCCTATACTGGGGGATCTAAAACCCTCAGGCCCAAGGGCCTCTTCTCCCCCTGATGGCTAACAAGACCCTCCTCGGCCACATATGTGGCCAGCACCATGGGTCTCTCCATGTGTATTATTTGGTTGGTGATCCAGTCTCTGGGAGCTTCGAGGGGTCAGGTCAGTTGACACTGTTGCTCCCTCCATGGGGCTGCAAACTCCCTCAGCTCCTTCAGTCCCTTCTCCAAGTCTTCCATCTGAGACCTCACACTCAGCCCTACAGTTGCTGTGAAGTGACTCTTGGGTAATTCTGAACTTTTGGGTTAATAATCACTTATCAGTGAGTACATACTGTGTTCATTTCTTTTGTGACTGTGTTACCTCACTCAGGATGATACTTTCTAGATCCATCCATTTGCCTGCGAATTTCATGAAGTCATTGTTTTTAATAGCTGAGTAGTATTCCATTGTGTAAATGTACCACATTTTCTGTATCCATTCCTCTGTTGAGGGTTGTTTCTGGTTTCTGGCTATTATAAATATGGCTGCTATGAACATAATAGAGCATGTGTCTTTATTACATGTTGGAGCATCTTCTGGGTATATGCCCAGGATATACCTTTCATTTCTAACACAGGGTGTGCTTGGAATGGAAAAGCCCGGAGCAAGTGCTACATGTACCTCAGGTGACAGGCCCATGGAAGCAACTAGAAGACATGCTAGTCAGCAGCACCGGACAGCACTGTCCCACAGGCCCTGCCACCTTCTGAGACTCAGCACCACATTCAGTCTGTGCTTACATGATGGTGCTGTGTCCCCACCCTCTGGTGGCATCTGCACCTGCTGTCTGTCTCAGGGCCCTACAAGGGCCGACCTGGCTTTGCACATCCCAGTGGCTGAGATTTCCTTGCGTTGTTATTTATGGGCTACTTTCAGTGCAGCTTTGTTCTTGGAGAAGGAAAGTTTTCTGAGGAAGCTCTCAGAGACAGGCAGTGTGAGGATTTATACCACTCAGCCAGCAGACGTAGACGCTGTAAAACACTTGACAGTGCTAAAAAATTAAGATGTCTGTCTCCTGAATCCACAGGCTGAGCATCCCTGCACCCTGCTGCCGGGCTTAGCTTGTAACTGCCTTTCCCCTCACTTTGCTTAGTCACCTTAATACAGACAAAGAGCGGAGTGAATCCAAGGTCACTTTCCTTCCTTTCCGTCCTCATTCTAAGTCCTGTAGATGATGTAGAATATTCCAGTTTCCCCAGGAAGTTTGACATCAAAACTCTCCTCCTCATTACAGCTCAGTGTTTCAGCCTAGAAAATCCACTTGGGTACTGGGATGGGTCCAGAGGACTCATCTTGCCATGTGCTTGCTGTAGGGCTGGGGCTCCTGCTGCAGTCTCTGTCACAGGATCGAAGTGAGGTTTTACAGGGGCCTCTCAACTCCCACCTTTTCCCTTCTCCTCCAGTGAACTGGCACAGCAAGGTAGGGAGGCTCCTCAAGATCAGTCTCAGCCTACTGAGGTTTGTGGTAGAAGCCAGGAGAGGGCAGAGCTCTGTGGAGCCAAGGGCACCGGCCTGGATGGGGCATTCAGCTGGTGTATGTCTGTCCTCATTTTTGAAGAACAGGAGTGAACGTGTGGAGTTTCTAGTGAGCAGGCCAAGATGGCCTGGTGGAAGTACAGGGCCTCGGGGGTAGAGGGGTCATCTGTAGCGATCCTGTTGCTGTGCTGGGACTGGGCTTCATGGCGTCCTTTGTGTCCCTGAAAGTGCCATTGTCTTTAGTACCTGCCTCACTAAGGGTTTCTATTACTGAGGTAAAAACATCAGTACCAAAATCACCCAGGGGATGTTAGGTGGAGCTGATAGAGACAATGTGGAGCGGAGACTGACCTCCACAGAAGCAGGTTGTCCTTTAATCATAATGTGAAGGTCAGCGGCCTCTCTGAGGGGTGGAGACTGTGTGACCGGGCCTGGGGACTTAGGGTTTTATAGGTCAGATAATGGTACTTTTGTGGTGGAAGATTCCCTATGCTGAACTGTTTCCTGCAGTCTCAAAGTTGTAAATACCAACAGGTTGGAATGTTGATCTTACCAGGAATCCCTGGATCCTAAAGTCCCACAGAAGATCTTATCAGTGTGTTGACCTTCCTGTCCTGAGTTCCTAAGTCCACCTGTGGTTTGGGGTTTATTAGACCTTTAGAGGAGAAAAAGGGCTCACTTCATTTTACGACTCTCTGTTCACACTCTGAGTCAGGGCGGGGACCTGGAGGCAGAAGCTGATGCCGAGGCCATGGAGGGGTGCTGCTTCCGTAATGGCTTGCTCCCTCATGGTTTGCTCAACCTTTCTTACACACCCCAGGACCACCAGCCCAGGAGTGGCACCGCTTAAGGTGAGCTGTTGTTGGAACTGATGATCTTTGTCATTGTTACCTGTTAGCAAGATGTAAGGCCAATGGTTGGTGGCAGAGCTTGAGGGTTTGGTGTTGTTTGGTTTTGGTTTGTTTTTTCACTGACCCTGACTCAAGGTTCAGAATCAGTCATTGGGTCTCCTGTATTACAACCTTGTGGGGATCATTAAGAGGGAAAGTTATTGAGGAAACAGCTTAACATTTTAATGAACATAAGCTTTGTTTAGTAAAATAAAATGCACTTATACAACTGACCAGACCATGTACCAGAAGTCTGTAGAAAGATATGGTAACTGTGTTTGTTTGTTTGTTTGCTTGCTTGCTTGCTGTATTAGATTCCTGCCTGAGGAACAAACACCTAGAAACCTTGCAAGAAAGGTCAGTTAAGCTAGGTATCTAATTGACAATTTAAAAGAGAAATAGAATCCCATTGGGCCATTTTCATAGGATCGTCTAGCAATGATTTAAGAATATCGTGGGGGTATCCTGTGCAGAGTACCTGGCAGTCTTCTTCAGTCAGGGCACATGGGTGGTCAGGTTGCAAAAGGCCGAATCACATTTGTGAGAAGCAAACTTCCAGAGTTGGTAATTGCAGCTTTACGATTTGCCCTCAGAATACATGAAGGTAGGCCTGTTTTTCTCAGCTGTGGAGAGACACTGCAGTCTAAAGTCAGCCAAGGCCTTGTCCTTGTTTGTTAGGATTAAGTTTTTTATAATTCTCATTGAGAAAGGAAAGCATGACCTAGATCTTCAGTCAGCACATTTGACTGGGCAGAAACGAAAGCAGACACCTGTGAACAAAGGAGCATGGGATAGCACACTTTATCTCAGAGAAGAGCAGGTCTGGAGAAACCAGGCAGAAGTCTCAGGCACTGAGACCCAGCTGAGTCTCCACACTGGCAGCAGCTTGTCTGGCATGTGCCAGTTTATCTCTTCAGTCTCTGCTGTGATCTGTGAATCTCCAAGCATTAGCTCCCTGTGTTAGTGTTAGCGTGCCAGTGCTCGAAGCTCACAGCTGAGAAAACCTTTAGGTTCTCCTTAGAGCCAGTGTGTTCTTTAAAAGCTGTGTCAAGATTAAAACCGAACAAAACGTTCAAATTACAACAAAACAAAAACAAATAACAACACTTGGAGTGGCTGATGTCATCTGAATCTAGTATAGAAGGTATGAAGAGATCCCCTGAGGGCTCAGTGTGGCTGGGATATTTTATGAATGTCCCCCTTTGGATTGAGTTCAATTTCATAGAGAAGTAAGCCCACCCTCCATGCGGCATCCACACATCTCTCGGGTCAAATGTAGATTAGTATAATCCCTTTCTTTACAAAAGATACTTTTGTAAGTCCTCATGGATACAGGAGGAGAAGGTACCAGTGTCCTAGGCAGGTAGCCCCAAAGGCAAAATTAACATAGGAAAGAATTTCTCAGCCCAAGGTGGGTGAGTCCTTAGCTAGCAATTAGAGTAACAGGAACCACAGGGCGGGGCTCTGTCAGGTCACCGAGAAACAAAGGAAGGGGAAGGAGATAGAGGCTTTAAAAACCAGGAAAGCCAAGGTTTGGTTATCTCCAGGTGATAGCAGCTTCCCAAAAATCCTCAGGGAATGTTACCACCCCAGTCCCAGGATAGGGAAAAGGCTGTTTTACTTCCTCTTTCCAGTCACAGAGTCTGGGCAGCCTGAAGCAGGGACAGAGTCTGGAGGAGGACACTCTGAGACAAACGTGCTTGAGTCTGAAGCGGGAGGGCAAAATTCTAAGTCCAGAGCATAAACAACACAGGAGAATTCCTTAGAACTCCCTCTGCTTTGGGGCTCACCTGCTAAATTAGTATGAGAGAGAGAGAGAGATTGTGTGTTTGGGGAATCAGGTTTAGAAGTCTGAGCTGGTAAAACCTGCTATGCAGAAATGGGAATGAGGGAGGGAGACAGGATCATCCGATTTGAATCGGGTCCCAACAGTCGCCTTGAGGGTTTAAGGCAAACCAAAAGTGTGATCTTGGACCCCATTTTGGACAAGGGAAGACTGAGGCCAGTTTCTGGTAATAGGTCATCACCTACTACCAGGAAGTGGCTGAAAATGAGTGGCTTCCATGTGTGTCCCAAATTCCAGTGACCTCATAGGCAAAGCTGGAAGCAGGAAGCGGGGAGGCCCAGACAGAAGGTGTTGGTCTAGGGTGCCTGTAGACTAAGTCCACACTTTACCCTGGTGTGTGGACGTTGGCTGGGCTGATGTTGTGATGATGTGGATGGTGGAAGGCCTGGGTCTGGAGGTCAGTAGGTAGTGAGGGGAAAATGGAGGAGGCAGGTGACGAAAACTCACACCAGTAAAAACACAGAATGGAGCTTACAGATTACACAGACAAAGGCCATAACTCAGAGGTCACAACTGGTGGCTGTTTAGATCTCCACAGTGTGTGTTAGAAAAAGGGAGAGAAAGCTAGGTAAGAGAAAAGAGGAAAGACCACCCAGAGGGAAGGGCGGAGATACAGGACACCCCTGCCCCAGGTTTTCGCACCCAATGTTAGATCAAGATTGATAGAGGCAACATAGAAAGAAAGATTGGTGAAGGACAGCTGCCTCAGGGTCGAGGGGTGGAGTCTGTGTGACCAGGCAAGGGGACTTAGGGTTTTATAGGTCAGATAATGGTACTTTTGTGGTGGAAGATTCCCTATGCTGAACTGTTTCCTACAGTCTCAAAGTTGTAAATACCAACAGGTTGGAATGTTGATCTTACCAGGAATCCCTGGATCCTAAAGTCCCACAGAAGATCTTATCAGTGTGTTGACCTTCCTGTCCTGAGTTCCTAAGTCTACCTGTGGTTTGGGGCTTTTTAGACCTTTAGAGGAGAAAAAGGGCTTACTTCATTTTACGACTCTCTGTTCACACTCTGAGTCAGGGCAGGGACCTGGAGGCAGAAGGCAGCACCCCTCCATGGCCTCTATATCAGCTCCTGCCTCCAGGTTCCAGCCCTGTTAGAGTTCCTGCCCTGACTTCCTCCAATGATGGACTATGATCTGGAAGTGTGAGCTGAATAAACCCTTTCCTCCCCAACTTGCAGTTTGGTGATGGTGTTTGTGTCTCACCAGTGGAAACCCTAAGACCGGGGTCATCAGCTGTGGAGTGCCTACTGCTCAATCCGGAAGTAGTCATAAAAACATTTCTGCTTATTCATGAGACAGGAATCTATTATCCGCATTTGTGGACCAACCAGCCCACCTGCCTCATAAGGATCTTGACACCAGGGACTGGATAAAATCTTTTATTTGGATGAATGGTGGGGGTGGGGCAGCTGGAGAACCTGCTGCTTCCACTCAGGAGTCCTTTGGCTCTGAAGCCCCAGAGACTCCCTAGACACCCAAATGGAGGAAACGAGCAAAGCCCCAGGAACTGGGCAACGCAGGCAGCTGCAACTGAGTCTTGGGTATGTACGGTTCTCTCCTTTTACGGGGATCCAACACCCGGAGAGTCTCAAGTGTTGAGAGATCCCATCCCTTATCCCGCCCTGAGCTCAACCAACTCCCTCCACCATCAACACGGAGTGACTTCAGTTCATGTTTAGACTCTTACAGTGGATTTTATTTATTTTATAAGATGAAATTACGCCCGAGAGGTCAAGGTGACTCAACTCTTGTCGTGTAAGCCTGAGAAGTGGGGTTCAGATCCTAGAGGCCCTGTAAAAAGCCAGCTGGGGTAATGTGTATCTAAGTTCCTGTGGACCTATGCTGAGATAAGCTGAGACAGGAGAATTGCCAGAAGCTCATGGCCCAGCCAACCTGGAGTATGCAGTACAGCGGCAGGGACCAGAGAGGAGGGAAGTGAGAACTGAACCCTAAAAAGTATCCTCTGCTCCCCACACCTGCTGTGGTATGTACTCATCACACACAACAGAAAGGAGGGAGGGAGGCTGTCCATTTGTCCTGAAGTTGTAGTTTGGCATACGACCACCGCGTGGCAGTAGTGCGTAAGTCACAGGATCCCAGCACCCAGGAAGGGAAGCACTTGGCTAAATCCTACTATACTGAATGTCAGGACCAGAACTCTTCGGCAAATTCCACAGTTTCCTTTCACATTCACGAGAAAGTCATGGTTCTGAACACTGAGCCATTTAGTTGAAGTCACGTGGCTCAGCATAGCGACTCAGGATACAGATCCGAGTGGCTATACCTCAGACTGCAAAAGGGCATCATTAATGTAGCCTGGCTTGGTTCCTAGCCCAGATTCTTAAGTGTGGAGCAAGTACCCAGAATGCCTTGTGTGCTCTAGGAAGTGGGAAAGTAGCTTCTCATTCAGAGAGCTCTTTAGATAAAATCTAGTGAGGTAGGGGAAGTTTCTGAACTAATTCTTTTTTTTTTTTTTTTAAGATTTATTTATTTATTTTATGTATATGAGTACGCCATTGCTCTCTTCAGACACATCAGAAGAGGGCATCAGATCCCATTACAGATGGTTGTGAGCCACCATGTGGGAATTGAACTCAGGACCTCTGGAAGAACAGTTAGTGCTCTTAACCACTGAGCCATCTCTCCAGCCCTGAACTAATTCTTTTTACAAAAACTTTATTAGCTCAAGCGATGGCTCAGAAGTTAAAAGCACTGCTGCTCTTCCATAGGTCCAGAGTTCGATTCCAAGTCTATGGTAACTCACGACTGTCTGTTACTCCAGTTTCGGGGAGTCCAATGACATCTTCTAGCCTCTGATTGCACAAATGTGTGTGCAGGCAAAGCACCATGTACATTAAACAAAAGCAAGGGCATCTTAATTTTTTTTTTTTAATTAATTAATTCTTTGAGAAGCCAGGCAGTGGTGGCACACGCCTTCAATCCCAGCACTCAGGAGGCAGAGGGAGGAGGATTTCTGAGTTCGAGACCAGCCTGGTCTACAGAGTGAGTTCCAGGACAGCCAGGGCTACACAGAGAAACAACCCCCCCCCCCAAAATTCTTTGAGAAATTCATACAACGTATCTGTCCCAGCTTCCCCTGTCTCCACCCCCTCCTACTTCATGCTGCTGTTCTCTTTGTAGCCCACTAAACGGAACACATTCTGAACATCTACTTACCTTTTCCTGAAGTTCACATCACACACACATTCAAGTTGAAAGCCTCCCCACATGTTCTCCCTGAGTGGCTGGCGCAGGGAAATGTATCAGGTTCATGTCAGCCCAGCTATTAACTGGTTTTTTGGGTATTCACCTCGCCATTCTTAAAATAAGGGTCACTGGAACACAGGCACAGAACACAACAACAAGCATACCGAGAGAGACAGCAGTCTGATGCTGAGGCTGCTACTGCCCGAGGTGAGTCGTAGGAACAGACCATTTGCGCAGGACAGAAGACGACTCGTGTCCCAGCTGAGAGATGCCATCTTGCTCCTTAGAGTGGCACATGAAACCTAAATTCCTAAAAGTCCAGTGCTTCTGGACTTTTCCGTGTGATATTTTTGCACCTTGGCTGACCTCAAGAAGAACTAGCCAATTGGAGGGGCTGCTGTGTCCTAGGGTGCAGCTACGGAGTATGACAGGGAGAAGTCCACTGGAACCAAGACAGCAGCTTCTTCCACCTTGTCCAGCAGAAGGGCTGAGGAGACAGTTCCTGGTGAAGCTGCCTCCCCCTCTGCTGTGGTCTCTGTCAACTTGCCTTAACAAGGTTAAGTAGAGGTCATCTAGACCTTACCTATGTCAGAGAGGCCCCACCACAGATCAGCCAGTCAGGGCTGTGTTAAACTGCCTGGTGATGACTATGTGGCTCTCCCTCTCTTCTGTTCCATCGTGACACACAGCCTCCCCTCCACGGGCATCTAGCAGAGCTCCGTGTGTCCAACCTGACCCGCATATAGCTCTCCACCCTCCTAACCCCTGCCAGCTTCTAACTTCTGGCTGAACTGCCACAGGCCCCACTTGATCTCTAGGTACCTGTAAGTGTGGGAGAACTCCTTCTCCTCAGGTAGGCTTTGTCTGTTCCAAGGCTTCTCTAGACAGTCTCTCACAGACAGTAGACAGAATGACTGCCCACCAGAAGAGATAGAACAGGGCCAGAGTTCTCGTGAGAATCCTTAGAAAGTACCGGGGTGGGGAGGTGGGGAGGTGGGGAGGTGGGGCCAAGGATAGCCTGTTCTGCTACACATGGGTATCACTAATGAGGCCAGCCATACTGCAGGAGCCTGAGGCCTCGCTGTGAGGTGATCACCAGTCTGTGTTTGCAGAGGGATTGCTCTGTGAAGGGGCAGACTGCAGGGTTGCTGGTAGCCGTGTGTCCACACTCCAGCCTAGTGATACAGGCAGCCCAGGACTTCCCCCGAGCCTCCTGCTGATGAAACAGTAGTCTGGCTCCACAGCCACTGCCTGTGGCCTGTGGCAGGTGTTCTGGCCCAGGAAGAGGCACTAAGAGGCCATGGACTGTGAGACTGTAAACTCAAACCTTCCAGTTCCTTCTGAGTTCATTTTAGTCTGCAGTTAACCCTTTCTGACCCTGGCTTCCAGGGTACCTTCAGCCCCAGGGTCTTCCCAGGTCTCTGAGTCATAAATGTCCTTTCTCAGCCATAGCCTCTTCGTGGTGTTACTTGGCCATCTTACAAAGGAAAAGAAAGCCTTAAAAGGGAGCCTGCTCAGATCTCTCCCCCAGCTCGTGCAGGAGAGAAAGCCTCACTTCTCCTGGGTAGGAGGATCCTCCTTGTGACTTAGGAAGTCCTGACTGTACCTTACAGCAGCAGTAATCCATCTTCCTTCTGGCGCCAGCCCCGTTATCCTGTGAGCAGCCATGGAGGAGTGACAGGAGAGGGGCCCTGCTGGGATGGGCCCTGTCTCAGCACAGCAACTCCTGGAATCGCAAGGCCAGGGTCAACAAGAAAGATGGCCTTTTCTAATGACATTCCCAATGGTGCAGGAGGGAGAAAACTCGCCTCCGGACTGTTGAGTGTCTCTGCCATGCTTTGTTCTCAGCTATGGGTCTGCAGAAGGGACTCTTTCAGAGCTACTGAAGGCTTGCCTCCCACCAGGCCTACCTGGAAGTCTTGGGTCAGTACAGGGTCCCTCCAGAGGCCAGGGAAGCCTTGACCTTGTGTTTCAGAGTAGCAAACATTTGTAAAAGCTGTGGACATCTCTTGTTTTGTTTGCTTGGGTGCAAGCAAGGGCTTGTGGAGGAGAGAAGCCAGGATGGGGGCCTTCCTTTGCCTTCTCACCTTATTTTAATTTTTAAATTGTATTGATTGATTGATGTTTCTTGTTTGCTTTTGAGACAAGGTCTGTGTGAACCGGAGCTCACCTCCTGGTTAGCTGGGCTGGCTGAGTGAGCTCTGGAGGCTGCCTGTTGTCTGCCCTCAGCCCCTTCCCACTTCCAACACCATCTGTCTGATTGTCTCATTTTTACGTAGGTATTGGGAACTTAAACTTAGATCCCCCCATTGCCTAGCGGGCACCTTTCTCACTGAACCCTTTCTGCACAGCACAGACTGGAGGAAGAGTAAAACAACTTTCAGATAAAATAGTCTCAAGTATAGCTTGGTCACCAAGCTGGCTGTACAGGTAAGCGATGCTTACCACCAAGCCTGACAATTCAAATTCAACCCCTGGGGTCCACATGGTGGAGGAGAGAACTGGCTTCCATAAGTTGTTCTCTGATCCCTACACAGGCCACTCCGTGTGCTCTCCACACACGTAAATGAGTGCAATGGAAGAGCATCGTTTACCTTCTCTGTGTTTCGTACCCGTTGATATGCATGTTTCCGTAGTAACCTTGGCCTAGGAATGCAGGAGCAGTACTTGTATGTAAGCTGGGACATCAATAAATTAATAAAGTGAGCGCTGGTCCCTTTAAAGTCAGATAAAGTTGTGTGATTAGTCAGGAGACACCATGGCTTCAGAACAGGAAAGGAGCCAAGGCAGAAAGAGTAGCGGGCAGAGATCATCCACCGAAGGCTCCTAAATACCAGTAATTCTCTCTTGAACGTGACCTTGACCTTAGCTTTCCACTGGGATTCACAAGCTTCTGGTTTTCAGAGTTCCTTGGATTGAAACAGATCATTTGTGCCATGGTGTAAATTATTCCTATCACTTCTTGAAGGATAGGCACTCAGGTACCGTGGCAAAGAAAGGTAGCTGGAGGCTGGAGAGAGAATGAGAAGGGACGGATTTGGGAGTCTAGGGGGAGGATCTGGAGTGCGGAGGGCATGGCTGAGGGGTGTGGCACCAAATCAAGAATCAGTAAGGAGACTGGTAAGAGAAACTCTGGTCAGGAAAGGCCCCGGGCACTGCAGTGGCCTCTCATGCTTTGGGGAGTGTGGTGCCGTAGACAAAGCTGGGTGTGTGGAGAAGCTAGAGTAACCACACAGTAAAGGTAGACAGGGCTCTTAGCTGGTGGTGCAGGTCTGTCATCCTAATATGAAAGAGGTTGGGTTAGGAGGGTCACAAATTTGAGGCCTGCCTAGGCAACAGAACATGATCAAAGACAGCTGGAGCAAGTTGGCAAGGCCCTGGCTCAAAACAAAAACAGACAGAGGTCTAAGGGTATACGCCTACTGGAGCACACTTGACTAGTGTGCAAACCCCGGGTGTAACAGTGTGTCCCTCAGGCAGGTCTCCTCCCTGAGCCCCCCTTTGATTTTAAGGTTTTTCTGTCTGCCTAAGTGTTTCCTCTCTGAGATGTGCCCAGCTCATGCAATGCACTCTCTGTCCCGTTCCCTGGATCCTCGATTCCTGATTCAGGGAAGGAAAGATGGGAGCCAGAGGAGCTTGTACATACTTTCCAGAGTAGTGCTGAACCCTAACATCAAACCCCACCCCTTCCCAGGGATAGAGAAAGAAAAAAAAGGCAGAGAGGAGGGATCTTACACTGAACCGTGAAATCAGAGGCTCTGTAGAGGTGGCACGTGTCTCCTTTTCTGGAGGAGGAAAGCACGCTGGCTCAAGGGGTCTGGTTGGAATTTGAGATCTGATGGCAAAGGACTGTACAGAAAGTCAGATGCCATATACATGCAGGGCTTCTTATGCCATAGAGAGCCGAGGATGGAGGACTCCTGGGTCCAGTCCAACCTGAGCTACATGGCGAGACCTTGTCAAAAGAGGAGGGAGGGGAAGGAAGGAAGGAAGGAAGGAGGAAGAAAAACGGAACAAAACAGAAGTTTGGGTTTTGACCCTATGCTCAAGGCTTCTGAGTCTTGTATGACTTGGAACTGCTTGGCTCCTGTCTCTGGTCTCATAATGTACCCCAGCTTCTCTCTTGGTGAGATCGACATCCCTAAAGCATTGGCTTTTATTTTATGACAAGAAATAAGTCCCGCCTTCATAAGGCAGTACACACAGCATAAGGACCACCCAAATGACTGAACTGCAGAGAAGACCAGGGCACACATGCCAGAGAACCCTTCAATCCTGAGACCCTGGGACCCAGACAGGCTTCTGAAAACAATAAAGTTTTGCCTTCAACAGTGAGAATCGAAAACTCCCCAACTCCAATGTGACAGGGCCAGCTCTCCTAAACGCTGTGGCTACAGAACATGTTCAAAGACAGCCCGGGCACCTTGGCAAAAGGTTGTGGAGTCTGAGGTGCCTGGATGCCAGCACCTGTTGCTCCCCAAGCACCATTCACTGGAGGGCGGAGCTGCCCATCATGTCTCCACAGCTGCTGTGGAGAGATGACAGACCACACTGCCCCAGAGGAGAGAAGTGAAGGGACTTCAAGAATAGGCACAAACAGCCTTGGTTTTCGCAGCCCACCATACTTCCTTTCTTTCTGAATTCTTTAAAAGAAAAATGAGTTATTGTATATACAAGCTGTGTGGTTTCAACTCTTAAAGTGTCAACAACTATGCCACTGATTTAAAATGTTATTTTGCTTCATTCTTATGAAAACTCAGGGATCTTCTCCCCTTCCCATCCTCCTAACATATCTGTCTGTAACACAGCCAAGTACTCGGAAATTTAGTTTTGTACTGTATTTCTGTTCTATTCCATTTCACCAGAGCAGGGTAGACACAGTGGTAAATGACTTGGGGAGGTGCTTTCAGGAAGGACAGCGGCCCCTGCCTGCCCTTCCCATCAGGCTTTACCAAAACAAATGGCCCTCATTATTCTCATTATTTCTGTGGCTTTTCTTTCCTAATCACAGTCTCGTCCACTCTTACATATTGAGTTTTCAAATAAGTCTAGAATTATTTTAACAAAAAAATTTACAGTTCTTTTTAATTTGATAAAAAATTTAAAAATATCTTTGTCAGGGGCCAGAGAGATAAGGCCTTGGCAATAAACCCGAGGATCTGAGTTTGATCCTCAGAACCCCTGTACTGGCTAGTTGTATGTCAACTTGACATAGATGGAGTCATCTAAGAAGAGGGTGTATCAATTATAAAAATACCCCCAGAAGATCAGGCTGTAGGCAAGTCTGTGGGACAGTTTCTAAATTAGTGATCAGTGACGGAAGGCCCAGCCTGTTGTAGGTGGCTGAGCAAGATTTGAAGAAGCCAGTAGTAAGCAGCACTCCTCCATGGCCTCTGCATCTGCTCCTGCCTCCAGGTTCCTGCCATGTTTGAGTTCCTATCCTGACTTCCTTTGAAGATGAACAGTGCTATGGAAGCATAAGCCAAATAAACCCTCCTCTTCCAAGTTGCTTTGGTCATGGTGCTTTATCACAGCAATGGGAACCCTAAGGAAGAACCCACATGGTAGAAAGGAAGAACAAACTCCCAAAGTCCCACAAGTTGACCCCTCGCCCTGGCCTCTACACTGGAATGCATGTGCCTACCACACAAAATATTTAAATTAAATACACACAGACACAGTCACAGATAGACAGGTAGACACACACACACACACACACACACACACCCCAAGCTACAAACATCCTGAACGTAAAACACAGATTACATTTAAACTCAAGCTGGTTTGGAATGAGTTTGAATTCTCTTAATTGTATTATTCAAAACAAAATTGAATTTCTGCACTTCAATGTGCCAAGCTTTATCATTCCGAAAAAACCAGGTCCTGTCTTTTGCAGCCACCAGTCAACTCGGATTGAAGTGATCTAACAAGCCAGAGACTAGTCAGCATGGGTCACTGTTTGTCTTGTTTCAATAACAGTCGCTATGGAAACAAGTCACTGGCCTACTTCCTTCCACCTCCAGGTACACGCAGGATTTCCACCTTTCTTGTTCCTCCCCCTCCCCCCCCATCAGGAATTCCTTGGACAGATCGTTAAAGGATCTTACCGGAAATGTGTCTTTTCATGCTAGTTCCGGTGGCTCAGGTGGGCACAGCTCATGTGGTTCCGCCTGGAAAGTGTCTGATTGCCCAAGGCAGCTGCAAAGCTCCTTCCTGGCAGGGAGGAGCAGGCTTGACTTCGAGGTCTCGAGTGTGAATTGCCCATTTGGACTGACCAGCTATGCGTGTTCCCCAGGGTGGCTTTCCACCCTAAGCTGCCGTGTCTCTCGAAAGAGCAAGCAGAATGACCTCTGCCCTCCTTTCTCTACTCACATTCCATCACCCACGTGCCAATCCACTTCCGTTTGCCTGAATCGGCAAGTTTCTAGATCTAGAAGTTGTACTGTGCCCATCCCAGGTACCACCCAAGGTTGTCCACACCTTGGATGGCTTGGGTTCCTGAGTCCCAATAAACCGCAGACTTGAAAGCCCTCATCTCATCCCTACAGACAGGCTTCTGTGGAGATATTGAAAAGTGCCCTGTGTTTAGCTTTACTTACTGCCTGGTATTTACATGACCTGGACAGAGATGGGAAATTACAGATGTGCTAAAAGCAAAATGGAAAAAGTCCTTAACAATGTCCTCTGTAGCCGTGGGACAATGTAGAAGAGTTAAATCAGCAACTCTACACAGCGTGTTAAAGACCAAAATAATGATAACACGGGGGACTTGCCACCATGTCTGACAACCTGAGTTCAATCCCTAGACCTATGAGATAGAAACAAATTCCACAAATAGTTCCCTGACCTCCACACTGATAAGTTATCTTCACCAGTGAAATGAGCCAATTCAAGCCAAATTCAACTATTTAACAGCAGGTTTATTGGGAAGCAGCTCTTGAGTGGATTCACTGGTCTCAAGGAACAAGGCCAGGGAAGTTGCCATGGGGAGAGAGACAGAGGGGAGGGGGAAGAGAAAGAGAGAAAGAGCAAAAGCACACAGGGGAAAGAGAAACATTGCGGGGGGGGGGGGGGAGACCAAAATGTCTGGATTATATAGGAAAGAGCTTCTGGGGGAGGGAAAGCTCAACAAAGAGCTTGGGTGTGCCCCCCATGCCCGTAACAGGCAGGGACTGAGGGATGCTGGGAGAACCTGGAGGCCCGGTCAGATTTGGTATGTCAAATATGCACCTCAGCTTTTGTCCCGGGTCTCCAACATACACATGTGCTATGAACACACAAAATAAATAAAAGAAAAACAAGAAAGCCCTGTAGTGGCCAAAATGTGCCATGAGCTCTGGAGAGAGACTCCCGAGGTCCCTTCACAGGCAGCACACCCTTATTGCTTTTATAGATCCCAAACAGGTAAATGAGCATGATCAAAAGCTGCTGTTTAGAAAGGTGAGAAATTCAGCCGTCTGGACATGGGGCCTGCTACCTCCTCCCCTTAGCAGACACAGCACACCCCGGACTCTGGCTGGCCTGGATCTTTTCGTAAACTGAGTGTGTGGGGTGAGACAATGCCTACTGCTGAGAGGGTGGGTGGGTCTCTGTGCAGTGAGGCCATCCGTGTTCGCCCTCTCTTCATGGACTTCAAGGACACTCCTGACTGAGACTAGTCACATGTATGTGACCCTGCTTAGAGCTACTGACCCTTCCCCAGAGTCAGCCAGGTCCATGAACCCATGAACCTAACACACAGCTGCCTTTAAAACACGGAGCTTTAAAGTCTGATGTGGACTGGCCAAAGCTTGCTGTTCCATTTTTTCAACTCCCCATCCTCAACGAGAGGCTCTTTGCTCTAGACAAGGTGCTTTCAAGGGTCAAGAGTCCTGTGACCGACTGTGACTGAGATATTCAGCAGTGTGACATTGGATAAGTCCTGATGCTTTCTGAGCATTGGTTTTGTGTTTGTGTGTCTACATACTACGGACTGTGTGGCTGTGTTTCCCCCTGGGAGATCTGGGAAGAGGCATGAGTGAGACTTCGGGGAACTCCCTCCCCCCCCTGCCCCCCCCCCATCAAGGTGGAGCCTTTGCAAAGTATCATCTGCAAGTCCATTAACAGAACAAATTCTTTAACTCAGCAAGGACACTCAACTCTTGCCCTGTGTGAGAACAAATGAGACAAGCATTTAAATGGAGAACCACCCATGTGGCAAGCTCAAGGCCCCTATATGGCTTCCCAGAGAGCAGTGTTTATACTTCAGCATATTGTATAGCTGTTAAAAAAAATTCTCTGGGAAAATTCTCTCTCTCTCTCTCTCCCTCCCTCTCTCTCTCTCTCTCTCTCTCTCTCTCTCTCTCTCTCTCTCTGTCATAAGAGAAGCAGGATATAATATTGGTTTTGTAAAGAAAAGAGAACACTAAGAAATCCTTTCTATACAGTTTCCTATGATTGATTGGTCCGAAAGGGCTTGCTTGATCGAGAGGCACGGGCTTAGAGCCAAAAAGATGTTAAGACAGTCTCAATGTTCACATAGGTAAGGGCTTTAATTAATGTCACTGCAGCACATATACACGGCAAAGTGGTCTTTAAACCAGCTATCTGTGCTATGTTTAAATACCTGTAAGTGAACACCAAGCAGCACAAAGAAATAAAAATAAAAACACCCAGTCCCATGCATCCAGAAAATCTCCAGAGTAAAGCTAGAGAGACAGGACACTGCACTTGCAGAGAATTGGGGTTCCGTTCCGACAGCCACGTCAGGTGGCTCACAGCCAACCATAATGTCAACTCCTTGATATTAGACGCCCTCTGCTGGACTCCATGGGTACTGGAACACATGATGCACATAACACACACACACACACACACACACACACACACACACACACATCCCCAGAGTGGACAGACTCCAAATGTCCATGGCAATCATTAGCATGTTATCATTATTTTAAAATTTTAAAGATGTATTTTACTTTAAGTGTATGAATCTTTACCTGCAGATTCCCTGAAACTGAAGTTACCAATGGTTGTGAGCCATCCTGTGCGTGCTGGCCACTGAATCTGGGTCCTCAGCATGAGCCACAAGTGCTCTTAACCACTGAGCCACCTCTCTATCCCCCAGCATATCATTGTATAAAATGTGTGGCTTACCTTCATTTTTATGTATCTGCATTTTCCTGTTCTGCTGAATGAATGTGTAGAAAAGGAAGGAGTGGGAGGGCACAGGCATGGGAGGGGTGGGAGGGCACAGGCATGTTCCCATAACAGGGATGGGAGGAGCAGGCAGACAGGGCAGCTTACACACATCGTAACACCGCTGAAGAGTGGGGTGGTGAGCGTGGTAGACATGACAAGCCGTGAGAGGGGGAAATGACCAGCCATGAGAGGTAGCTAACAGAATGGAGGACCAGGCAACTGACCAGTCATCTATAGTGTCTTTGGCTCGTACGGAGTGCTAAAGATGAATGAGATAATTAATATTTATAGAGCACTTTAATATCCTGCAGGAAACACCGTATTATAAAACACTGCTGCTCCCATGCCTGGCTTGCCTTCACTCCCATCTTCAGTGGAGCTAAACAGCCCAAGGGTCCCTAGGGTCTCAGAAAGATCAGGCTGACCTCTGATGGAGTATGTGAGCCGCTCTCTTATATAAGAAAACCTTGCTTGAGGAAAAGTATTCTGGCCTTTTGACTTTTTTTAAAAGGTGATTTATTTGCTTGGTGTGTGTGTCTCTGTGTGTGTGTGTGTGTGTGTTTGTGCTCATGCTCACATGAGCCACAGGGCACGCTGTGCACTCATGCAAACCCCACGATATGCACAGAGAGACAGGAGAACAACTATAGGAGTCAGTTCATAGCTCTCCTTCCATGCGGGTTCCAAAGTCAAAATCATTCTCATCAGTCTTGGTAGAAAATGCTCTTAGCAGCTGAGCTGGCTCGCTGGCCCCTGACTCTGATTCGTAAAATTAAAACAAGAAACGTTTTTTTAGTTTCTGTTTGTTGTTTTGTTTTTATGAACTTTTCTTAAACTTCACTTTTGCTTGGCAGGTGGTTTCCAACGTGATACCAGCTTTGCAGAAGCTGCTTCTGTCAGGTCTTACAAACACAACACCAGCTCAGGATGAGGCTTCAAGACATATCACAAGGTAAGACGGACTTGGATTCAGGCGAAGTGTGCATAATGAAAAGCAAAGGACACTGAGCTGTGACGTTGTGAGGTTTCCTCTCTCCAATTAGGAGTGACACCCCACCCCCTTCCCCAGAGTCTGGCAGAGTGTGCCGTGTCAGCATGGGACCCCATGAAGCCCTTGCTAAGTCAGTCACCAAGAGTGTCCAGATGAGAAGCAACTCCCTGGATGAAGCATAGCTGATCTTCCCTTTGGGTCCCCACCCAGCCTGTCCTGTCCACAGACTACAAGAACTGATGAGAGGAACCACACACAAGACACTACAGTGTGTAGTCTGTGTTATTTTTAACTCTGGAAAAAAGAAAAAAATGCTTTGGCTTGGACTTACCACAAGTCTTAGTACACCCCTAACTGCAAAGCCTGTCATTACAGGGCACACAGCTCGGATTGGGAGCCAAAGCTTCTAAGAGCTCTGTGCTTTCTCCATGATGCCCCCTGGTGGGCATTCAACACAGCTGCATCATCTGTTTCCGCACAGACACAAAGTCGCTGGCTTTTCCTGGTGTTTCACAGGCCTCACTTCTTTGGCTGTTAATTCTGGCTGTCCAGATTTGCCGTGTGTCTATGTATGTGTGTGTCAGTGCATAAGCAGGTGTATGCATGTGAATGGTGTGTGGGTATATGTGTGGTATGTGTGTATATGTGTGTAAGAGACAGACACACACACACACACACACACACACAGTGTATGGGCTTACATGTGAGGTTCAGAAGATAACCCACAGGAGTTGCTTCTACCATGTGGGTTTTGAGGATCAAAACCAGTCAGTCATGGTTGGCCACAAGCACCTTTACCCACTAAACCATCTCACTGGAGTGTTCACTTTATTTTTGAAGGCTGGGCCTCTCATTGATCCTAAAGTTCACTAATAGCTCAGACTAAATAACCAGCTTCCAGGATCTGCCTCCCCGGTGCTAGGATTGCTGTGGACCTCATGCTTGCATGGTAAGCACTTTACTCACTGAGCTATATCTCCCAAACCCTCATGTTTTGCCATTTTATATACTCAATTTATCAGGAGACGTGGGGGTACAGGCCTATGCTCCCCAGGAGAGAATTCTTGTCATGAGAAGAAAGCTCCCCAGTTACTCCTCAGAACTGCTGGAGGGATGGCACGGTGAATAAAGATATTGCTACCAAGCCTGACAACCTGAGTTTGATCCTCAGGAAGTCACCTGGTAAAAGGAGATATCAGCTTCCGGCTTCCTTTCCTGTGAGAAATACAAGCTCTCAAGTCCAGGGACCAGTGGCCTCAAAGCCATTCCCTGAAGCACAATCTGTGTGGAAACAACCTGATTAACAGAAGCAAACACTCACAAAACGTGCCCGCCCTGGGCTTTGTGATGTCACCGTGTGTGCAAAGTACTCTTTCTAGAGACTCAGGCTCTTCCTGTGAATGAGATAAACCATGCTGAAATGGTTCATGGGTAACTTACGCCCCGCAATGGTTCATGGGTAACCCATGCCCCTGAGCTCTGACGATCCAGGAAGCAGCTCCTGGGCTCAGACACCTTAAGCACAAGATGAGATGGGAAGCAAGTGAACAGCTCATTTTGGGGGTAGATTGCTGAAAGAACTGGTTGATCAGGTGTTTATGTGTGACACGAGCAGCCCTCTGGACTCAGAGGAGACCAATAACGCAACACTTCTTGGGTTCCTGTAATTTGTTCAATGGCCTCTCCTGCCCATGTGTGGTGTGAATCAAGTGAAAGGATCATTGACAAAATCCCAGGGTCCTGATGATTAGCAGCTGGAAAAGGAGGCAGCCCACAGTCTTGCTAGGGTTTCTGATAGGCTGTGACAGGACACCAGAGGAAGCAACGAGAGGCTGTGGCAAGTAGACACCTTCACTCGGGGCAGGGGCATGCTGGCTGCAGCACCAACATCCCGCCCTGATGTGTATCCTTCAGTGCCTCATCTACATCTCAAGCCTCAGGTTAGAGCCGCTAGGGGTAGCCCAGTGCAGTCCAAGGATGGCTTAAAGTGGAAAGGGGGCAGACGCTCTTATATTTATGTTCTTCATGTGTCACCTGGCCCTGAACAGTGACAGCTGCTCCTCCCAGAGCCCAGGTGACATTTAGAGAAGGCAACATCCTGCTCTGTTCAGGAATTCTTCATGGGAGCAACACCCTCTACGGCCCACTAGGCTGGGCAGAGCTGCCTCTCAGATGGGCTGCGCTCTGCTTAAGGACTTTCCAAGATAATACATGTTTAAGGAAGCCGAATTCAGAGTACCCGCCTTCGATTCTAAAAAAGAAAAAGTATACGTGTGTGAAGGTCAGAGGTCAACTTCTCTCCTTCCACCAGGTTTCAGGAATCCAACTCGGACTGCCTGGCTTGATTAGCCAGAGCCGTTTCCTGCTGAGTCGTCTCATCTTCCAATCTTCATTTTCTACTTCGTCAACGGAGCTTCTGGATAGCCGGTATATTCCGTGCTCTGACAGCAGGTGGCGCTGAAGTAAGTGGGCAGTTTTTAACAGGGTTGCCTAGAAACCCGGAGTCTGGGGAAGGCATCACATGAGCGTGATGGTGTCATAAATCCGATTTAGGAGAAGAGAATTCCCGCTTAGCAGCTTTCACCGTGTGAAGAAGATTCGGGATGAGCAGCAACACACCCTTCCAAATAAATCCCATTTTACAGGTGGAATTTTCTGTGTTCTGAAAATGAAAAAAAAATCGTGTTCATAGGACAAACAAATGGCCTCTAACAGAATATGAAAGCTTATTTTTGGACTTGGCTGCTTATGACCAAACAGGACATCTCTCTCATGTCCTAGCTCCCTGTCTCTTCCACCGTTGTCCTAGGATGTCTGTTCAAGTTGAATGCTGATTTACCAGAGGCAATATCAGCTGGCCACCCTTAAGTGAGAACATGATTATCAAGGAAACAACAGAGTGAGTTTTAAATCACATGTACTTTATGTCTTCGTGTCTGTGAAGTGTGTGCTTGGAGAGATACTTCAGGTGTGTTCCTCAACTCTGTTCGTGTAAAACCACAGTGCTTATTGCTTGAATGTGAAAATGGCATGCTCTTGAAGTCTTTCGTGGTGGTCTTTCTAGACAGGGGAGGGGACCCCCAGAGGAGAGTCTGAGCAGTAGACACATCTGGAGCCTGGAACACCCCCCAGAGCATCACATGAGACACCTGCCAGTCTACACTGTGGAGGGAAATCTCCAGGTGGAAAATGGAGAGACAGAGGAGCTGGGGAGGGCTGAAAATCAGGGAATGTTAATTATTCATTCTGCACAAAGGCAGGGAAAAGGACTCAGTGGTTCTGACTGTCCCAGCTCCTGAAGTGCTGGCCTGGCTACAGAACTGCTCAGAGTCCACAGGAGGCACCGGGAGGAGGGTGACTCTCAGTAGGCAGCCCCAGCTGTTCTGGAACTCCATATATTATATAGACCAGGCTAGTCTCAAACTCACATGGATCTACCTGCCTCTGTCCCCTGAATGCTGAGAGTAAAGATGTGTGTCATCAAGCCTGGCTTGACTTCAAGACTTATCAAGATTTCCCTAATGTTGAGTAAAGGTTAACATTGGGTCCATCTGTCTGCCTGGAGATGGTACCAGGGATAATGGATTATCAGGATTCCACATTGCAACTGTACAAAGTTCAATTCTCTGCCGCCAGATGAAGACAATAAATCGGGCGATAGAAGAAAAGGAAGAAAGAGACTTATTAACAACAAGTAGTATGTTGGAAACCGGTTGACAGCACGAGATAAGTCATTTTGAGCAGGCAGTCACCTTTCAATCCAGTCATACAGACAGAGCCTCTCAGGACAGACCGCTCCCAGACAATTACCAGGCTGTACCCTGGAGCTGGAGTAATGTATTGCAGAAACCAGATTGATTTTCCCCGGGGATGGCGTTAGTAGCTTCTCCTCTTGGTACCATCCAGTAGTACTAGAAATGAAGCCATGAACTACAAGCCCACCATTTGACCAGGACTGAGCAATGATGCATGTGTCCACTGCCCTGCTCCATTCTTCCTTGAACTAAAAGTTCATGTCAGTAACCTGAAGATGAACTGAGTCATTGTACCCTTTTGCCAGGTGGGGGTCACTGGGGCAGCTGGGGCCATGGTTCCTGCTTTAAAACTTTGGTTCCATTTTCTTTCCAGCTAAAGCCTTTTGGAGAAAGCTGAGTGTTCTGGATTGCTTCTCCATTGCTGTGACTAAAAACTTACCAAAACCAATTTGGGGAGGACAAGGTTTATTCGGCTTACACTTCTAGATGCCATCACCTCATTGAGGGAGACCAAGGCAGCAGGAACCATGGAGAAATGCTGCTTACTGACTTGCTTTCCTAGCTTGCTCAAGGTAGCTTTCTTATACTACCTAGGAACACTGGCCTGGGGGTGGGACCATTTATACTGGGCTAGGTCCTTCCTCATCGATCGATAATCAAATGGTTCACAGGCTTGCCTGTAGACCAGTCTGACAGAGGCATTTCTCGGCTGAGTTTTCTCTTCCTAGATGAGTCTAGCTTATGTTAAGCTGGCAAAAACCAAGCCGTTCACTGAGCCCAGGGGTACTCCTCATTACCATCTTTATGATGCATGTGAGCAAACCTTACCGCAGAGTTCCTGTCATTCCCTTAACCTTCTGCATACCTGCTCCAAGATCTTGGGTTAAGAAAGTAAGCCATTTTACCTTTCTTAGGCAGTGATCTTGGACTGAGCATGCTCACAAAAGTACTCCCATGTGAGCATGCTCAGCAATGCACCTGCTGCTGAAGTTGTGTGTTAGGTGACTATTCACCAAGCTCCCTTTGTTCACGGAAAGCATCGACATAATTGACCTGTTGCAGAGAGTAAATCTTTTGCTCTCTTATTCCTTGGCTGTATTTTTGTGGACTTTGCTTTCCGCCCCCTCCTTGGAATGTTCTGCATGCTAATGCCCACCCTTGTACCTACTGGTCATTGTTATGATCCTCCCAGAGCCTGTCCCATCAGATTCTCTGATAATAAGTCTGGGTAGACTGGGATCTACGGGCAGCTCCAGAATACTGTCCAGTGATGGGCAGTCAAGAGCCAGTTAGACAAAGCTAATTAAATGTGACCAACACAGATAAGACACAGTGATCATTTACCTCACTAGATACCTGTGCCCTCCCATTGGCCTTTTCTGGGGGCTCCTTAAACACCTCACCTTGAAGTGGTTGCCTCCCCTAAACTGTGAAGAGAGCAGAAGGGCAAAGGCATCTTTCTGGGAAAGATGACTCACACCTGTTTAAGAGTCTGCGAGTCCCTGTGTCCTTCCTGTCCGACAGCCCATCCTGGGATGCAGGAGGAAGGAAGTCAGGACCAGGAGAGGGAGCACACACAGCTTCAGTTTTGGACAGAAAGGCATGATTTTAATGGGATCGACCTAGAATGAGTTTGTGATAGCATGTTTTCTAAAATGTCTGTGTACTCTGAGCATTCGAGCCAATGAAGCCATAGCTGCCACACCCACGGCTTAGGCTAAAAAGCAACTTTGACTCAGTCTGTAGCTGTTTGTTGCCCTGCAACACAGTATTACGCTGACAATGGCCTGCTGACGTCAGTCAGTCCCTGGCAAGTGGCATTTGCCTGCCAAAAAGGGCAGAGGCTGTGTTAGAGCTTCTTGGATTTAGGATGGAAGCTGGGTCACACTGACCTACTGTGGGTCTGGAATTACCTTCACACAAAGGAAAAAACAAAATGTGCCTGGTGTGGGCACTGGGCCCTTGGCCCCACGGAAGGGGCTTCTCTCTTTAGAAAGTGGTCCTCAACTTTCGGCCTCCTTCCCCGAGGTACACAAAGTGGCTGCCTGCAAATCCATGGGGCTATGTTCTGATTGACATCTGAGCGTCCCTGAAACAGGGTCAAGGGGCACAAGATGCATCCCGAGGACGGTTCATCTGTTGAGGAGGGTCGCGGTGGGCCTGCAGCAGCGTTTTCAATGGGCAGGAAAGAAGCACAGGGTGTGACCTGAGAACAGGATGCCATTTTAATTCCGTGTAGAGATTGTCTGGTTGGTCTTAGGAGTTGGGGATTATCTGACCTCTTTACAACACACTGAGCTCTTGGCACCTTCAAAGCTCAGCAACTGCTGCTAACCTGAAGGACCAGGTTTCAAAACTAAACACTAAGAGAGAGGAAGTTATGGCTGAGTGGCTCAGCAGGTAAAGGTCTGTCACCAAGCCTGACCACCTGATTGGTCCCCAGGACCCACAGAGGGGAAGGAGGGAAATAACTCTCACAAGTTGTCCTCTGACACACACACACACACACCAGACACACACCAGACACACACAAGCACATAGACACACACCTACACACACATACATACACATCAGACACACACACATACCCACAAATACCCACATGTACACACACACACACATACACACATACACAAACACACACACACACACACACACACAATATAGTTTCAAAAGTTGAAAGAGCTGTGTGCCTGAGCTGTAACGGTGGGAGGGGCTGTAGCCAGGGTCAGGAACACTTAACATGTTACCCTGCTCACTGGACAGGCACTGAGTGAAGGTTCCAGCACCACACTGGAGTTGACTGGCCACCCTGATCTTTGAGGTGGACCCTGCCCTTGTATGCACAGGGACTTCGTAGACAGTACAGGTGTCACCATGTCTCCTGGAAGGGAAGGTGGTGGTGATTGGCTCCAAAGAGGCAGAAAACCATGGATTCCTATGGAATCCGGAGCCCAGAGGCTCCGTTTTTCTCACGAGCTTTTCAGTGCTGGGGTGAATCTATGTCCTCGCACATGCTAGGCAAGTGCTCAAATGCTGAGTTAAAGCCTTGCCAATTTGTTTTGTTTTTAAAAATCTTTTACTATCTGTTTTATTTTCATGAGTATAGATAACTTTGCTGCATGTATCTCTGTGCACCACTTGCATGTATGGTGCCTGCAGAGGCCAGAAGTTAGTGTCAGATCCTCTGGAACTGGAGTTATAATCAGCCGTGAGCCAACGTGGGTGCTGGGAATCAAACCTGGGTCTCCTGGAGGAGCAGCCAGTGCTCTTAACCATCAAGCTATTCCTCCAGTCCCTTTGGAGGTTGTTTTTAAGAGTATGTCAGAAGGAATCACAGTTCTGCCAATCACAACAAACTCTTTCTCTTGATCGACTGGGCCCTGAGGATAGATAATTCTTACCAATGGACAAGCACAATGGTGCCCTCAGTTCCATCCTGGGCCTCTGTGGGGTCTTGATGGGATTAAGGGGGTCACACAGCCCAGTACAGACAGACAGCAGACTTTGAAGGACTCACATTCAGAGTGCATTCCCCTGAGTGTCATTAGTGGGGACAGTTGTTCTTTGACGTGCATTTAACCTATTTGTGGCCGCTGGGAAGTCATGTTTGACCTGGTGCTTTGGGTTGAATGTGTGTCCCCCAGAATTCCTATGAGGAAAATTTAGTCCTGTACCTCATGTGTTAATGGTGTCCATCAGGGCTGTGAGGATTTGCAGGAGATAAGGCACAAAGTTGGTCATCCACACTGACTGTTGGCCCCTGGAGGGTGGTCACTGCATGTGTGTATGTATATATATGTGTGTGTGTATGTATGTGTGTGTGAGTGTATGTATGTGTGGTGTGTATGATGCGTGTGCACTACAGTACACATGTGGAGTGGAAGTCAAAGAACAATTCCCAGGAATCTTTCCTCTCTTTCCCTCATGTGGTTGTGGGGATCAAACTCAGGGCATTAGGTTTGGTGGCAGTCACCTTTACCATCTTAGCCATCTTGTAGGCCCATCTCCTTATGACTTACAAACAGCCAGGATGGCAATAGAAAGAGCTGACCAATCAGGTGAAAATGAGGACCAGGAGTAGGCAGCTCCAAGATCAACAGTGAGGGGCCCTTTTCTGCCTGTCCAGGCTCTGATAACTGGTATCGACAGAATACTGTCTCCATAAGTGCCTGTGTTGGAGTTGTGCCTAGCCTTTGCTCATGCACTGAAGGATATGCTGTGTGTCTGTAGATAACATGAGTGAGCACTCTCAGATTCCGATAAGCACAGTCCAGCTATATTTCTGCTCAGAACAAGGGCTGGAGAGTTACCCATGCCCACCCAGCACCAATGCCCATTGGTGAGTGTGTGTCTTGCACAGGGTGTGAGCCAGTACCTGGAGATTCAATCTAGGTAGCTGACCAGGGCAGCTAAAGAAGGAAAGCTAGACTGGTGAGCATCCTTGATGTATTGTTTTTCTAGTTAAACAGACAGTTATTGGCTTCCTAGGAAGTTCATGGGAGCAGAAAGTACAGGAATTTGAGCAGTTTCACACCCAGATTTGCCAGTATTAACAATGTTGTCATATTTCCTTTGGAGTTTTTATTACTGATTTTAAAGTATAATTGAAACCAGGCAGCATACATAATTTTGGAAATTAAAAAAAAAATCAACATAGCAGAGACAGTCCTTCATGAATTAAACAATTTTGTAAACACAAAATGTAAACATGGTTTTTAATGGCTTCCCCCATTGAGATATAGAAACGGGGCACACTTTAAATTACCCCCCTCTGAAATTATGATTGTAATAATATTGATCCTGGTCACTACACACTGAGCTATGGCTGTTTCTGGGTATGTGTTGAATGACTCATGAACATCTGGGTTTTCATTCTCCAGTGAGTCCATGGACTAGATCAGGCACGTGACCAACAATATCTATGAATGGAGCCCAAGACAAAACCACAAATTTCTTTAAAACACAATGAGATTTTGTATGCATGGTGATGGACATAGATTCTGAGCTTTGCCTTTTATTTTGAGACAGGGTCTTACTGTATAGCCCCGACTGGCCTGAAATTCATTATGTAGAGCATGCTGGCCTCACACTCATAGAGCTCTGCCTGCCCCCGCCTCCTGAGCACTGTCCCACCATGCCTGGCAATTGTTTCGCTCTTGGGGATAAACTTTGTAGATGATAACATTGCTTCAAAACATCAAAAGATGGGTGGTAGACAGCATAGTTGGTTGTTGTTGTTGTTGTTGTTGTTGTTGTATCAGTGTCAAAGATAAGGGAACCAGAATCCAGTAGGAACTAATTTTTCTCACCCCAGTGCCAGCACTGGGGACATATGTGCCACTTGCTAAGGCTTAAGAGTCACATTCATCTTTATTTCTTGATTCCCCTTGGGTGTGCTGGGCTCTGCCTGGGGGGCTG
Organism: Rhynchomys soricoides; assembly: GCA_019843965.1. Lineage (NCBI taxonomy): Eukaryota > Metazoa > Chordata > Mammalia > Rodentia > Muridae > Rhynchomys > Rhynchomys soricoides. The sequence goes on along the minus strand of JADRCH010000107.1, from coordinate 1,776,165 downwards.
GAAGCTCAGAGTCCAGCAGTAGGGATTTGGCTCTTTCCCCTGGAGTGTCCCCAACGGTAGGACACTCAGATGGACAATGACCTTCTGTCTAACTTCGGAGTTTAGGTTTTCTTGGCATGGTGAGGTGGTGATGGTTATGGTCTGGTAACAACGATGTAACTTCAGCGCCATCTCCCCCGCTATCCATGGTGGCCAGGGCTGTGTCCTTCATGGCCTCTGGTTGGGGGTAGGATCTGAGATGAGAGAAAAGAAAGGCAGCAATAACATTCTTAAGAGAACCGTCTAGTGATGGCATAAGGCAGGGACAGGATCTAGAAGCAGGGACAGGCTATTTAAAGTCCCATGAGAATCAAATTAAATAATATTACAGAGTTTCTACATGAAACCTTAGGCCTCTTGCTGGTAATGAGACCATCATTTGCAACCTACCCCTAAAGACGCAAGCTTGGTGACTTGATTATTCAGCTCACAGTAGATTAGATTAGAATCAGGGGTTGCTACCCAAAGATGACACTAAAGAAGACATCACTAAGTCCCCAGACTGGGAGCAAACAGACAGATCCAGACAACTTTCCAGAGGTAAACCTGCTGTGGGGTCGAATGGAAGAAAATGTTCTGGAAACTTCTGGCCTGACTCTGCTTGGTGAAGAGGCCAGTGTAGACTCTCTAGAATCTTCTCAAGGATAAGGTAGTTCTATGAACGAGAAAGGGAAGCTCTCGAGACAGAGCCTGAAAGGACCAGGCCCTACAGGGAAGGTTTGGGCCAGCCTGGAAGGGCAAGAGGAGATCAGTCTCTGGCAGAGCAGGGCAAAGGGAGTGCGTGTGGAGGGACCCACGACTCCAGTACCCAAGGATCAAATGGGTGAAATCATGGAGAATCACAGAAGATCCTGTGGCTAGAAGGTGGCATGGATGACCCATGTCTCTGTCCGCCTGAAGTCCCTACTGCAATCTTGGATGGCCCTTCCAGCTCCTAGATACTCACCAGGAATTCAGACTGTGCAGGCAGACCCTGTTCCCCCTTCTCCAGAGTACTGCTCTTCCTCTGCCTGGACGGGCTGTGCCCACTGGAGCAAATTCTCCCTTGGTAAGGTGTCAGTTCTCAACCTTCCTAATGCTGCAACCCTTTAATATCTCACATGGTGGTGACTCCAACCATAAAGTTATTTTTGTTGCTACTTCATAACTGTAATTTTTTTTACTGTTATGAACCATAAAGTAAATATCTGTGTTTCCAGTTGCCTTAGGTGACCCCTGTGAAAGGGTCAGGTCAAGAACCATAGGTTGAGAATGCTATAATACACATTCTCATCTCATTCCATTGTAAGGTAAAGAGGCCAGACACCTTCTGAAGAGGAGCTTGGACGGTGCCTCTCTGTGACCCAAAGGCAGCATCAGGTCAGTCCTCAATCTCCATGGAGTCCTGATTCTCACAGTTCCTACAATCCTTGGTGAATCTGCTTCACCTTATCTTGGTGCATATAGTAACCATTGCCAGTAAAGTCACGAGATCACTAATGAGTTCAGATTATCCTAGGATTCCCTTTTTACTTTAAGAAATCCAGATGGGTCTTTGGGGCTTTCCATTGCTTCTCATGAGGCTCTGATCATACATCACCTCCTCAGATCAGGAGCTTAGAAGACAGCTTCAAGTCCCAACTCCCATATGTAGGACAGGCCCTTATTTGCAAATAGAATGCCTACAGCTGTCATTAAGCCATAGTCCACAGTCTGGTGTTCTGATAAGATTTGGACACAGACATGCAGGGGGGTGCCATGTGGCAAAATGGGTGGGTAAGAGAAAGTGGCATCTTTCAACCATGGCAGGCCACGGATCATGGAACCAGTGGAGGAGGTGGGAAGGCTGCCCTCCTGCCTGCAGAGGGAGCTTGGCTTTGCTTCTGCCTTCAGTTCACTTGGAACTTCCCCTGCAGGAGGATGGTCTTGCTATCCTGGGCTGTCTGTGTGGGGAGATTATTACAAGCAGTCTCAGAGAACTGCACTCTTCTACCTTAGCATTGAGAATGAAAACATGGGCACATCTACCTAGATGTGTTACCAGCACTTTGTCAATAGCTTTAAAAAAAATAAAATCCGTGCCTCCTCATAAAAATTCTTAAGAAGGAAATCAGCTACTATCCATGGTTCAGTGGATTGTCTCATGTCTCTTTTAGCTGAGAAAGCTGCCTGTGTCTCTCTAGGAAAAAGGCAGGGCTCAGTTTGTAGTGCAGCAGAATGAGAGGTAATGACTGACTTAGGGACATGGAGAAAACCATCACAGGATGACAATGTGACACTGCAGCAGACCCAGGAAGACCTAGCCCCACCCATTTTCCTCATCTGTGACCTTGGGTATGTCACTTCCCCTGAGCGTCCTTTACGTCTTGGATGGAGCTTACAATTGCTTTCCAGCCTCCCAGGACTCTTTAATGTAGAAGTGAATACTGAGGTTGGTGTGGGCTGGAAAAGACAGTGCAAATCCTCATCACTTAGCATCTTGCCACAGAGAAGAGCCACAGTAAAAACAAAGAAAGGGCTGAGAGAGGCATCTGTCTTCCCTGTCTAGCAGCATACATTTGGTGTGATTCTAAAAGTGTCAGTAATGTTTAAAATGTAGACTCTCCAGGCATGGGCACATCCTATTTCCACCCATGCTGGCATTAAATTGCAATTTTACCCAGGAACAAGAATTCCATATCAAGGTTGGGCTGGTTCATCTGATGTCATACATGGTTAATTTTAGCCCTGGTAGAAGGGTGATTTTCTTTCAACTGAGATTACTTGGTCCTATTTCAAAACCTTTGGTAATACAGGTGACGTGATGGATAAAATAATTTTACATTTTAGCTGGGAGTCTACAATGCAACAGGAAACTACAGGGAGAAGCCCAGCAGTATTTCCTTCCCTTTCCCAGAGAGGACGGAGAGGGACTCTGAACTCAAACCAGGGCTAGCTCCATCAATGCACAGAGAAAGGAAATGGAGAGGCTGTGACGATAGCAGACACCGGCAGATTTTCTTCATCTGCCAATGATGAAACAGGAAATCATCTTCTGGTATTTTTTTTTTTTCCTCTAGAGTCGTCACTGTCTTCAAGGCTAAAGTGCCAAGTCTTGGCAGTGATGGTATGACATGGTTCCTGTCCCTGAAACAGAGCCAATAGGCTGTGAGCCTCCACAAGTGTCAATGGTTGCTGTGGATGTAAGGCTTGTTTTATATATATATAAAATATTTTTTACTTTATGTTCCTCCTTTGAGAAATGTCTTCTCCACCGAGGTAAATAACTACATGATAATCAGAGACAATGTGAGTCTGGGAGGCAAGGGTGTAGCTAATGTCTTAGCAAAATGGTAAATGATGCCACCTTCAGGACAGCCCTTAAGTCTGTGGGAAACAACTCTGAAAACATGAGTTCAAAAATATATAATTTCTCAACTATGCAAAATATAAGGATGCAATGTGAATTGTATATAGAGCTTCACAGATTGATAGGAACTGAGGCAGCTTCACTATGAGCCAGCTTGTCAGAAAGATACTAAGGAAGGAGATAAAGAGATTTAGGGAGTGGTGGTCTCAGGGCAAGGTCCCACCCAGTCAAGTTTACAAAGGCAGAGAGATCTCTGAATTCTTTGCAATGTTAAATAAAAATTGCTTGCTGTCTCTTTCTAAGATCATGGGATGCTAATTCATGGGATAATCATTACCTGGGGGTAATGACTGGATTGATATATAAATAAAAGGCTGGGCTTTGGTCTGCAAGAGATGAGCTATCCAGAGAGGTTTTAGAATTGCAAAAAACAAAACAAAACCCAAAAAACAAAAACCAAAAAAACCTGTCTCGAGCAGAGATCGGTCTGGAGATCTCCAGAGAAAGCTAAGGAGAGAGAGAGAGAGAGAGACAGAGAGAGAGAGAGGGAGAGAGAGAAGAGAAGAGAAGAGAAGAGAAGAGAAGAGAAGAGAAGAGAAGAGAAGAGAGCAGGTCTGGAAAGCTCTCTCAAGCAGGCCATCTTGTAACCCATGATTTGACTTTGAGTCATTTGTTTCACCCCTCCTGGACACCCCTTCTCTCAGGAACCCCTCTCCAAGCTGAGGCTTGTCCTTGGCACTAAGGTATTCAGCATGTACCCTCCAAGGGACAGACCCTGGACTCTCCACAAAGCCAAGCTGAAAAGGTAGCTAGCTCCACCTTGTAGCCCACAGTGGGCAGGGTGACACCTGCCTATGTTCACAGCATCCTCTAACTAGGATGCTCCTTGCTGAGACACACATCTTCTGCTGCTTATATAGCCACTTCAGGTCAGGATAGTGAAAGCAAAGGGTGGCAAGGAGCTAAGACAGCCACAGACTCCTCCGAGGCAGATCAGAGCTTCATGGCTGCCTAGGAGAAGAGATGGGCCCAGTGGTCTCTTCTCCCATATTTGCCTGCCCGAGGTCACAGACAAGACAACCTATGCTGATGTTTCATTTTCTGTAGTGGACACCAAGATTTTTTTGCCTACCAGGCTCATCTAGAGCCAAGCTCACCTTCTCTGATGAACAGTGGCTATTGCTGTAAGAAGGGGCAAAGAGGCAGGGAGGGAGTGGATACCAAACCTTGCCTGGTCCTGATGAACACTAAGCTAACTGTGCCCACACATGACACTGAGAAAGTTTTCTGCCAGGTCTCTTTGTGGATGTCATGCATATGCACAGGTGAACTACATTGCCTAGACCCCCTTCAACCTAAGGACACCTGATCTTGTCTGGAAAGAAACAAGCCCAGTGCCTAAGTGTCTTAATTTAATTAGAATGGCCTTTTGTGGAGTAATAACTGCTCACTTCATAGGAGAAGGGGTGGGAAACAACTCTGTGTGGTTGGATTTAAACAAAGTAGCAAGAGGAAGCAAATCCTAGACCATGTGCTTGCATTTTCACCTCATGAACTTCTTTTACAGTAATAGCTGACCTCAGAAACCAGGGGAATTCTAAGAGCCTTTGCGTGGTATGAAGAAGCAATTGTAAGTCTTTTAAAAAGTGTGTATCACTACAGCATTAATTTTAATATAATTCCTGGTTATTCTTGTATACACAGGTGTTTCAATTGCTTCCACTGAAACAGTGGATAATTTAAGATACTTATGTGATTAAAAACATGATTTATTGATGCCTTTTAAGGCTAGATACTGTATCTTGTTTGGTTTTGACACATTACATGTTCAAAAATGTAGATGGGTATTTAATTAGATATTGTGACATTAAAACCAGATGCAAAGCACCATAACTCTCTACTTGGAATTCTTGAATTTTGTCCCTTAACCAACTGATTTGTCTTACAGTATGTAATTCATATGGCCACTAACCATCCTTTGGGTATAGATAATACACCCCACAGAAAGGCCCCCCAAATGATTCTGTCTTCAATAGAATTTGATAACATTGTTTCATGTTTAGATTTTTTTAAAGAAATAAAATATAATTACCACTTAGCCACATGACCCTCCTCCAGCATTTTCTTGTTGCTAGGATGATGAATTACTCTTGGGAAGGTAGTTTGGAGTATTAATGCTCAAAATGGTGTTTGGGCTGCCGGAGATGGCCACCAGAGGGTCTTAGCTGCCAACTGACTCCACCTCTCCTGTGAAGAATTACAAAGTTTTAAAAAAACAGCAGAACTTAAGGGGATACTTAGTTACGAACTCACTGTGTGCCTGCACCAAGAGATATAATATTGCACTCTTACAGGGCAAGAAAAGAATGTTATTTTTATCCAAAGATTTGTCAGAAGTGGGAAATCCATACCTTTCTCAGCAGTGAATGCCAAAAGCTGTCATTTCAGCACAGCTTCAGAAATCAAAGTTCAAGGCTATAGGAATTCTGCCCTCATAGAGAATACCTACTGGGGCAGGCAGCCTCGAGCCCTCTCCTTGGACAACAGAAATACCACAAAATAAGAGCAAAATAGAAGGACAGGTAAAGAAAAAAGTTGAAATGAATTTCAGAAACAAAGCATAGGCTTTTTTGGGTTTGTTTTTAAAGGCAAAACTCAAAAACTTAGTCTCAAACAGCCTGGTAACAAGGTGTCTTAGGGTTTGATTGCTGTGAAGAGACACCATGACCAAGGCAACTCTTAGAGTGGAGAACATGTAATTGGGGCTGGCTTACAGTTTCAGAGGTTTAGGCCATTATCATCATGGTGGGAAGCATGGCAGCATGCAAGCAGACTGGGTGCTGGAGGAGCCGAGAGTTCTACATCTTGATTGGAGGGCAGCCAGGAGGAGACTGTCTTCCACACTGGGTGGAGCTTAACCATGCAAGCTCTCAAAGCCTGCGCCCACAGTGACACACTTCCGCCAACAAGACCACACCTACTCCAACAAGGACACACCTCCTAATAGTGCTTCTCCCCATAGGCCAAGCAGTCACACACATAGGTCTTTGGGGGCCAAAACTCTTCAAACCACCATACCAGGTTTAGGATGCTTCTTTCCAAAGACACTCCCCTCACCTAAGAAAACTCTGGGTTAGCCTAGGGAACACAGCTCTGGCACCAAGGAGGCTAACAGCCCCAAGCTGCATGGAGGCTTTCTGGTCCAGCTACTGCATTCCTCCTCTCTGGAATTAGAAGATAGGTGTGTCTTCTCCAGCTTTGGTCATGTGACAATTCCTTTTTGGACTGTCTGTAGAGAATTTCCTTCTTGTAGTGAGAATTTTAGTTTCTTTTCTTTTTTTTTTTTGGTTTTTCGAGACAGGGTTTCTCTGTGTAGCCCTGGCTGTCCTGGAACTCACTCTGTAGACCAGGCTGGCCTCGAACTCAGAAATCTGCCTGCCTCTGCCTCCCAAGTGCTGGGGTTAAAGGCGTGCACCACCACTGCCCAGCTGAGAATTTTAGTTTCTTAAAAATAAATAAATAGGCATTTGGGGACGTGTTACCGCTTCTTTCTTAGTTATAGAAGAAACAGCATTCCTTCTAGTACTTGACACACTTTCATAGAAGTAGAGACAAGAGCCCTGAAAAACACCCAAACCCACCAAACCCAAAACAACAACAACAACAACAACAACAATAACAATAACAATAACAACAACAGTTACATTATGTGAGTGTGTTTTGTTTTAGTTCCAGGTGTGGGCTAAGAGCCTTCTTCGCAGCAGGTGATTATGATTTGCCCCATACACCAGCAGGAAAATGATCTTTGTCAGCTGCAGATAGTTTAAGTCTGAGGACTCTGGAGAGATCCCTGGGAGGGGCTGTGGCGGCTGCTGCTCCTGGTTGCTGTCGTCGTGGTTTGACAGAAAGAAGAAGTTGGAGATCTCCTAACGACGGAGATTGGACTGGCCCCCAGAACACAGTGCCCCTAATTAGCAGGAAGTAGCCTAAAGAGGCCTCCACCCCTTTCCCCTCTAACCTTTCTCTCCTATCTACTGTTTCAGGGGGTGAAGGTATCAGGGTAGAATAAGGGTTGGATGCTGCTAGATATAAGAACCCAATAAAATACATAAAAAACAGTGCCAACACATTCTGACTCACATAAAAGTGATGAAACCATGGGACTGAAGAGACGGGTCGCTGGTTAGAGACTTGCTGTTCTTGCGGAGGACATAGGTTCAGTTCCCAGCACCCACTTGGTGGCTGTCTTAGTCGGGGTTTCCATTCCTGCACAAACATCATGACCGAGAAGCAAGTTGGGGAGGAAAGGGTTTATTGAGTTTACACTTCCAATTGCTGTTCATCACCAAAGGAAGTCAGGACTGGAACTCAAGCAGGTCAGGAAGCAGAGCTGATGCAGAGGCCATGGAGGGATGTTACTTACTGGCTTGCTTGCTTGCTTCTCCTGGCTTGCTCAGCTAGCTTTTTTATAGAGCCCAAGACTACCAGCCCACAGATGGCACCACTCACAGTGGACCCTCCCCCCTTGATCACTAATTGAGAAGATGCCTTACAGCTGGATCTCACGGAGGCTTTTTTCTCAACTGAAACTCCTTTCTCTGTGATAACTCCAGCTTGTGTCAAGTTGACACACAAAACCAGCCAGTACAGTGGCCTACAATTATCTGTAACTCCAACGTTCTTTTGTTCTTTTCCGATCTCCTTGAGCACAAGGCACACATGTGGTTCATGTGCAGGCAAAACATTAATACACACTAAATAAATAAATCGAAAACAAAATTAGGTGATAAAATCACATACAAACTGCACAGCAATTCAGTGTTAGGCAGTGCTATATAACTTACCTCTTGGGCTCAGTTGTAAAGTGCTTTGATTACAGGGACCTGAGTTTTATCATTAGAATCCATAGGGTGGAGGCGTTGGTAGAAAAGAGAGCCAAATGTTATTTCACAGGCCTGTAATCTCAGCACTGAGGAGGCCAAGACAGGCAGATTCCTGGCCAGCCTAGCCTACCCAGGGGGCTCCACCCCAGCAGGAGACCCTGTTTGAAAAAATAAAGTGGGTGTTGCCTGACATTGACCTCTTGTGTCCATCCAACACACAAACATGCATACATGGACACGTGTGAACATCCCGCATGTGTGCACAGCCCTAACAGCATGCCCACTGAAGCTCTTGTTTTAACTGTTGTTATGTGTGTGGAATGTTTGTAATCCATCCTGAATTGTAGAACACGACCAAACATCATTCTTTGTTACCTCACTGTTGTTTCCAGAGAAATCCATTTACCCCCTGTTTAAATATTCCTTATGTCACCTGGCGCTCAGTGTGCTGTTCCCATGATGCCTCTTGACTCAGGAACTCAGGAGGGGCTTACTGTGCTGAAGTATTTAACTTTTTCCTTTTAAATAAACTGGTGTGTGTGTGTGTGTGTGTGTGTGTGTGTGTGTGTGTGTGGTGTTTTCCTTTTCTGACCTTGGATTGATTGTATTCACAGGAAGTTGCAAACACAGTAGAAGTCCTGAACGTCTTCCATGTGACATCGTAATAGAACTATGACCCATGACCTGGAAGCTGGGGCTAGTGCCATGTGTGGATTGTTTTACTGGTCTCACTTGGAGTGGCTCTGTACAACCATCCAGGACTGACGATCACCACCAAGCCCACCTGCCCTGCTGACCCCACCCTGCCTTCGCCTGAACACCCCAGCGCCCCACCCTCACCTGAATCCCCCAGTGCCACATGATCACGAGGCAAGGGGATCTCTCCTTGAGATTTCTATCTAAAGAATGTAGTATACATAGGATTGTGCATATTTTTTTTGACATTTTATTTTCCTTTGTCAGTGTAGTGCCCTTGCGTGTGGCCGGGTCATGTTTTTAATCTACTTTCACACTGTCTCTTAATTGGTATATTTAGAGCACTTATAGCCTTGAGTACAGCATTTAGTTTATTATTTCATCTCTCTCTTTTCCCCACTTTTCTTTCCACTTTCCTGTGGGTTCCTTGTCTTTTTTATGAGCCCTTTCAAATCATTTTTATTTTTGTAGGTATGAGTGTTTAGTCTGCATGTATATCTGTGCACCACTTGCAGGCCCCGGTGCCTGTAGAGACCAGAGAAAGGCATCAGATCCCCTAGAACCAGAGTTACAGTTGATCATTAGCCTGTCTTGTGGGCACTGGGAATGGAACCCGGATCTTCTGGAAGAGCATGCAGTGCTCTTAACTGTTGAGCCATCTCATCGGCCCCAGGTGCCTTGTCTTTTACGTAGTGGTTGATTTGGCTTCTCTGTTTTCCAGTACATCTCCTTGTTTAAACTGCTTGACCTCTGTCCTGCTATTGAGTGAAGAACAGAAATTGCAGCTCTCTTAGTTCTCTCATGCCCCCTGACAGTCTTAAGTATCGGTTATGGTTGGCATCTTAAGTGTCTCCTATTGGTCATTTTCCAACAGGAAATGGAGGGAAGATTTATTTGTCTCGTGGTTGCAGTTCATGCATGGTTGGCTTCAGTTGCTATGGGGCAGTAGTGAGATAGGGCAGCAGGGCAGCAGGAGGGTGTGGCATAGGAAGCTGTTTGCTTTACAATATAGCCAGGAAGCCGGGGGTGGGGGGAAGAGCTGGGACTAAGCATTGATCAAAAACACACCATTGCCAACTATTTCCTCTGACCAGGTCCCACTTCTCAATCACGCTGTCAGATTAGGGACTCATCAACCCACTAATGTGGTCAGAGCCCTCAGGGTAAAAGTCATTTCTCAATGACTGCTTCCACTAACTAGCTGGGGATCAAGCTTTCAGCATATGAGCCTTTTGAGGGACATCCTCTCTTTGAAATTAGGGGACCACATTAATAACTCTTGACTTATTCAATATCCCCCATTGTTTTCATGGCAGGTTCTAAAATCAATATATATATATAGTGTGTGTGTGTGTATGTATGTGTATATATATATATATTTATATTTGTAATTCATATCCATGCCATAATATCTTAACATCCAGAGCTTCAGGTGTTGAAGGCTAATGCAGCTTTCAAAAGTGGTGGGGTGACCCAGGGAGATAGGACTTACCTGGGAAAGCAGGTCACTAGAGCTGTCCACTTGCAGAGTATCTTTTCCCTGGCCCCTGTTTCTCTCATTGCTTCCTGGATGCCATGAGGTCCTCTGCCTTAACCTGACTAGTACCTGAGGACCTCCCTATGTAGCTAAGGATGACCTTGAACTTCTGATCTTCCTGCCTCAACTTCTTGAATGCTAGGATCACAGGCCTGAGCCGTCACACCCGTGCGGTGCTAAGGGTGGAACACAGAGCTTTGCGCATGCTCGGTACATAGTCTACTAATGTTACATCTCCAGCTGGGGCCTTTTATTTTCTTATTAGAAAGGTTTACATCCGGACCTTGATCCAACCATATACCTTGCTTCCTTGAGCTGCTATTATCATCTCTTCTTTGAAATTAGAGGACCACATCGGTAGCTCAGTAGCTCTGGACTCATCCAGTCTTTCTTGATTTGTTTCATGGGAGGTTCTAAAATCAATATATATATATATATATATATATATATATATATATATATATATATTCACACACACATATATATATACAATTTGTGTGTATGTGTGTGTATGTATATGCATATGTGTATATATATACACACATGCACCCATATATAAATTCTAAATATCTATACAAGATAGAGTCAGTTCAGTGCCCTACGAATACCCACCATCAGCTTCACCACCAACCAAGGACTCTAGAGTTGATCACCTGGCTTCCCACTCGCCCACAGTGGGAAGCCTGATGCCCTACTAGAGTTCTCTGAGCATGACCTGTGTGTCGTCCCTGTTTGAAGCCCTGAAGGTCATCTGTTTCTCAGAGGTGTCTTGAAAGATATAATGACACTCCTAGATTTTTCCTTTTTAACTACAAACATATATTAATTATACACAATAATGGGTTCAATGGTAACATTTTCATATGTGTGTGTAATGTATTTAGATCACACATGCGTACACATTCCTATCTCTCCCACTCTAGTTGATCACATGCATTTTCCCAGACAATCTTTCCTACTCTGTGTGTGTGTGTGAGAGAGAGAGAGGAGGGAGAGAGAGAGAGAAAGAGGGAGAGAGAGAGAGAGCTAGCTTTCAGGAGCTTGAATGGAGGTGAGACATTATTTTCAGTAGCACAGGCAACTTACCAGTGGCTACACTACTAAAGAAAATGTCTTCCCTTCCTCCCTCAACCTTGCTTACCAACAACTCAAGGAAGGGAGGTGCTCTGGAGCCCCCGGCATGTTTTCTTTTCTTTCTCCTGATGTTGGGCATTTACATCTTTTAGATCTAAGAATTTTCCTTCATTTCACATTTTGACTTTTTCACACAGATTTTTATCTTACTTCAGACATGGTTTACACAAAGTCCAAAAGCTTTTTACGCATTCTGAATGCATCCATTCTGCTACTGCTTGACCAATGCAACGTTTGCTCATCCCTGTGTGGATTTTGAGCACTGGAAAGGTGTGCTCTTGGCTTCTTGCTGGGGATCATTTTGGCTTTACTTTTGTTTCTATTTGCCGTCATGTGTCTAGCAATGCTTGTCTGCCCCCTCATGACAACAGCTGAGACAATGAAACCCAGACTGGCTATGTCCTAGCAGGGGCTGTTGGCTTTGCCAGCCCATCTCTCTCTCTCTCTCTCTCTCTCTCTCTCTCTCTCTCTCTCCTGATTTTCCTACTGTCCTCTTTCTGAGGACAAGAAGACTTTTCAATACCCCTTCTCCCCGTCAGCCTTTACTGGTAGCTCGTGGTCCCCTCAGCTAGAGTAACCACTGTCACATTCTCTGAATAAACCCTCTGGTCCCTGTAAGATGGAGATGCCAGATCTGGTGTCCTCAACTGGTGGGGATGGTGGAAGTGGCCCCCTCACTGTAGTCTCTTCTTTAGCATCCCCTGTAGATATGTCTTTCTCTGTTCCCATCTTCCATGCATTTACTGAGATAGCTCATCATGCTGTCTTCTTCCATTCGCTTTATTACTGTGAATATTTCCTTCAAATCCATTTTCTAAAGTGTCGGGGAAAAGAACGCAGGCATGTTAGGTAGAACATGTGCTTGCTTTCCCAAAGGACTTTTCATTCTTTCGGTTTTTTTCCTCTTTAGATGTGTGTGTGTGTTTTAGTTCTGTGTGTGCACTTGCATGTGTGTGTGCACATATTTGATGTGTGTATAGGTACTCATGAAGGCCAGAGATGTCTTCCTCCACCACTGTTCACTTTCTTTTGTCTCTCACTGACCCTGGAACTCACTACCCCAGCTGTATGAGAAGCCAGTGAGCCCCCAGGATCCTGCTGTCTCCATCTCCTGGTGCTGAGATTGTAGCTGTTTACATGGATGCTGATCCCATGTCCTTATGTTTGCATGACAGGCACTTTCCTAGCTTACCTGTCCACCCCTAAGGTATTTTTATGACCTATATACCTCTAAGAGATATATAATGTCCTCCCTTAAGGATCAGATTATTTAAATCCAATTCTGTTCAGTTGTTCTAACATCCTGAAGAAGGCAAGTCTGTGACCTAAGAGCTACCTGGTGGCTTAGGGTCAGCCAAACTGTCAGACTTTGAAGGAGTGCACACAACATGCAGGGAGCTGTGGCACGTTGACCAAAAAAGGTTTCCTTCACCTCTTCCTTGGCCGTGTCTATAAATAGGCTCCACGGAGATGGTGCCCTCAACCTCAGTCTCCTGCCTTGCTCCATATGGCTAATGGCTCTGCTTTCCCCAGCATTGTCTGATTCAGTGGCTAGAGGTTATTCACCAGGTCTTGATGTGTCCTGTCATGACGGTACGAGGCAAGAATGTGTGGGTTTCTCTGCCTCTCAAAGGAAGAAGGGAATTTCTCATAGCAGTGGAACATTTTTTATGATCATTGAATTATTCAGCCCTGGTTTGTTCCGATAGCTGTCAGCAGGAGGGAAGTGGCAAGAGTGGAGTCTATGATAAATGGTGTTTTGTTGAGCAAAGCTTAAACATTTCTTTCCAGGGAACACTGCTTCTCCCGTTCTTTACACGGCTCTGGCCTCCCAACCTCCCAAAGAAAGGAAGGTGTGCAGACTACCCAGGTTCAGTTGTCTGTGCTACTGGAGACAGTGGTCACTTCCTGCCCTCGCTGGGCTCCTCATCTGTAGGAGCTGGGTGTCAACTGCCCTGTCTCCCATGCTCAGACATTCCAAGTGCCAGTGCTGGCTGCAGTGGAGGGAAAGATCCATACACAGGTGCTCTGTGGCCTGAGCGCAGTGTTCCAACCCCAGCACCCAGACCGACGACAACCAGCAGCCGATTTCAGACAAAGAGACCTGGAGACATAGGTGAGAGCTCAGGAGGGAGAAGGAAGCGTCTAATCTGACTCAAAGGGTAAAGCTGAACTTGGCTACTTAAAGTTGGAATCCTGTGAACACTGTTTGAGAGAACAGATTCACATAAATACAAATGCCCATGCAATCTTGTCAACATAGACATGTGTATGCACACACATACTAGCACAAACACAGGAACATCCACAAGCATGTGCATGTATATGTATACTTGTGCAGGTGCACACACACAGACACACTCATACACACTCACACACACACAGGCATGCACATGCACACACATGTACACAATCACACTCATGAAAGCAAACTTGTTGCCGTGAGTCATTCTTTGTTAAGTCTGCTCACTGTGTGCTTAATCCCAGCACTGTTAGCATGCCATTTGTGAGACTGAAGCAGCAAGAACAGGTTTCTCGGCAAGCAGGGGAGAATCTGGAAGAAGATGTGTGAAGAGCAGGCTGGCCAGCTCCATCCCCATCTATGGCCAGTGTATGCAGAAATGTTCCAGTTCTTCTAGAAGCAGGGACAGCCAGTTTTTATCTCTTGACACTTTCTGAGTGCTCGACATGATAGGAAACACAATATAAGTTCAACACACGATAGACATTTCAAAACAGCAGCCTTAAAAAGAAGCCAATCTCCCTGACAGTAAATGTGTCGCATCTAAAAATAAATATCTCACTTTTATGCCCAACATATAATCAGTTACTTGAGAACTAGATCGTAAAATGAGCAGATGAGGAAAGAAAACAATGTGTTGTTCCCGGTGGAGTTTATAAAGGCACGTGTAGGAGAGCGTGCACAGCAGGCAGAGATGTAGCTCTCTATTTCCCTGCAGATCTGGACAGATATCATTGTTTGAATAAAGCCAAGACCTGTCTTGTTTCCAAAAAGTGTTTTAGTTTTCTTTCTGAAACATAGATGTTTATGTCCCGTTGATAAGGGACTGTTGAATGTTTATCTTATTCCAAACTGTCCTTAGCTGGTGTTCTTATTTCATGTCAGGACTTTCCCAGCTAGGGCTGGACTGAAGCCAGGTCTTTCCTAAGGCACCAGCATGCTGGTGAGCAAGGTCAATACCTGGGGTATGTCCAGCCCATTGATACTGGCACCTCATGTTCTGGGACTTACCCTGGGACATCCCTCCACATCCTGCACCTAGTTGAAGCAGTCCACATCTCCCTGAGTAGCCCTGAGGTTTAGTTGACTATGTGGGGGCAGGGGAGGGGGGAGTCACCTATAACAGCAAGTGCTCCTGTCCTTACTCAAGGGAACACACTGATTCACACATGTAAAACTAACAATAGCATGGAAGTTTTCTCACTTGGTACCACCCACCAGTTCAGACTCTCTTCTGCTTCCAAAGTAGACTCTCCTCCATAGGGCTGGGTTGTGAAGAGGCTCAGAGGTGTTGGGAATTCTGTACTGTCATCTGATGTGGATAACAGCATTTCTTTTGAGGAATCTCACCCTGGTGTGACAAGCAAGATCTTGGGAAAGGCATTTATGGAACGAAGTGAACAGGTCTTCTCAAGGGACGGCATCAGTGGCATCAGCGGCTGAGTACCATCTCCGCCAGAAGCAAAATTCTTTTCCTTTTAGAGAAGTTAGAGACACCAAATGAGCTTCATTTGGAGGTTATAAAATAGATTTAGGGGTGAGTACATTCCAACATCATCCACTCATTAGGTAGTCTCAAACAGGCAAGAGCCACATCTCCTTGCGGACAATTCCTAAGAGGACGGAGGGGTGCAGATAGGTCCAGGGGGAAGGAGTTAGAGACACAACCTTCATGGGGAAGCACTGAGAGTCTGGCTCACACTGTCTCCTTCATTAGTCAGTTTCATCCCATCAACTGGATGATGTGTGTACACTGTCTTTTATGAGATGTCCTGTCTAAATTTGTGATGAATGAGAGGAAAGCTGAGCTTCTGGGGACCACATGTGGACTCTGCAGGCTCCGTACCTCCTGGGCACCATCTTGAAGCCAGACACATAGTGATATTGCCTCTGTTTTATTTCATTCTCTGTGGCCACTCTGCATCACAGACACTATGACAGCACAGAGAAGCAAGTGACTTGCCCACTGTGTGGTGTGTCAGTTATTTTTTTCATCCCTGTTCCTGGATATCTGACAGGACCAAATAAAGGGAGAGAAGCTTGTTTTTGGCTCATAGCTTGAGGGTGCAGTGGCTCACAGTTTGAGGGTGCAGTGGCTCACAGTTTGAGGGCACAGAGGCTCACAGTTTGAGGGTACAGAGGCTCACAGCTTGAGGGCACAGAGGCTCACAGTTTGAGGATGCAGTGGCTCACAGTTTGAGGGCACAGAGGCTCACAGTTTGAGGGCACAGTCTTCATGGTAAGGAAGAAACATAGCTGGAGCAGGAGACAGCTGGTCATGTTGTAGCCACAATCAGGAGGACGAGAAAGATGAATGCTGATGTTCAGCTCTGTTTTTTAAAAAATATTTATTTACTGATCTATTCCCCCCCTCGTGTGTGTGTGTGTGTGTGTGTGTGTGTGTGTGTGAGAGAGAGAGAGAGAGAGAGAGAGAGAGAAAGAGAGAGAGAGAGAGCACGCACACACGCATGCACATAGGAAAGCCATACAGTGCAAAAGTCAGAGAACAAGCCATGAGAGTTAGGTCTTTCTGTCTACCATGGGTCCTGGGCATGAAACTCTGGTTATCAGACTTGGTGACAAGTGCCTTAACCCACTAATTCATCTTTATGCCTTTTAAAAAGCTTTTAATGATATTATTATGTTTATGTGCATGTGACAGGAGGGCACATGTGTTCTCCTGCACATGTGTGGTCAAAGTCTGTTCTCTCTTCCCATCCTTTACACGACTTCCTCCAGAGACCTCTCTCTGGTCCCACCATCTCTTCTTTTTTTCAGTCGAGATCCACAGTCCATTGGATGGTATTGTCTTCTCTCCTGGTAATTCCACTCCCCTTGCCAATGAGCACTTTCAGCATAGCTCATCCATGCTGTGTTGGCCCTAAAGTCTGACATAAAGCTGTATCTTTTCAAGAACTAAACTAGCAGATTTTGTGTAATTCATGAGTGACTGGGAATACCACAAAGACTGTATTAGTGACATTTTTGTTGCGGTGATAAAAATATGTGACAAAATAAGCTTAAGAAGGGTTGATTTTGACTCACAGTTGAATGTGTGATCTGGCGTGGGGAAGAAGTCATGGCAGCAAGATCATGAAATAATTTGTTGTGTTGTGCCTACAATCAGGAAGCAAAGAGAGATGATGTCAGTGCTCAGCATTACACTTCAGTCTAGAACTACAGCCTATTTAGCAGCACGCCCATGTCAGAGTGGGTCTCCCCTCCTCACCTGAACCTGTCTCATAGACATGCCCAGAGATGTGTCTCCATGGTGATTCGAAATCCTGTCGAGCTGACAATGAAGATTCACCTATACCAGGACCAGCATGAGCAGTTTAGCCCCAGGATAGAACTAGCTCACAATGCAGACTTATGGGTAAGAGAAGAACTTGACTGTTCTCTGTAGGAGGAACAGTGAGGTCACCTCAAAGTGAATGCTGGGGGCCATGCAGCCGCAAAAGTATCTCCTGCAGGAAGACCTAATTGAAGACTGCCTGAGAGACCAAGGATTTCTGCCTCACACAATGTCAGCCAATCAGGAACTGCTGTTTAGAAGAGACACTTTCTTGGGACCAATGGGGCGTGGGTGGAGGGTACTAAAGGAGCTTGCAGTGCTCAGATGAGCTTGCTGCAGTGTTTCTCACCTGCTCCTGAAGTCTGTGTCACTGACTCTGTGTCACCTCACCTCCAACCCCCAAGGACAGGTAGATTTGGGCAGCGAGTAGTCCAGGGCACAGACAGCAGTTTTCTATGAATATCATAAGGTATCACCTCCCTCAGCCTGGTGACATATGTTCCCTACATAGCAGACATCTACCTGGGTCCTTTGTAAATGTCTCTTACTGTCCAAGGAGACTTATACTATCATCACTGTACCTTCCTGATAAGAATTTAGACTCATGGAGGAAATCCGGAGTATGCTGCCCTAACCCTCACCCTACTCAAGATTTCGTTTTCACTGTGTGGCAATGCCCATGTGCTAAGGCTCTGGGACTCTGACTGGTAGCCTCAGGTGGAAGAGTGTGCCATTGAGTGGAACGAACACATCAGTTCCCATTCCAGGCCCTCTGCTTTTCATATGTCAAGTACTATACCACCACCATAAATTCACCAAGGGGTATAAATTCCACTGCACACCACTAGTATACTGACATCATTCACGCTGATTTGTACCACGGCTT
>JADRCH010000107.1:1740644-1758115 GCA_019843965.1 Rhynchomys soricoides | reverse complement strand
GAGTTACTCTTTTGTGGATAAGGGAACTACAGGTAAAGAAGCACAGATATACAGTTGCTGAGAGAAAGTGTCAGGGCTAATGTATCACTAGGGTGTATAAACCCCGGCTGGCTCCCGCCAGCCAGTGAGCTGGATTCATGGACTCAGCCTGGACAAGAGAAATGTCCCTGGGCAGTATGGCCAACGCTGACATCATCTGCTACCTTTCTTGTTATAACTAAAAGCTTGACAAGAAGAGTTTATTTTGGCTCACCGTGTAAAAATGATATCGTCAGTCCACCATGGCCTAGCAGGCATGGCAGCAGCAGTGTGAGGTAGCTGGTCACAGCGTGCCTACAGTCAGGAAGGAGAGAGCAGACAGGAAGGGGGGCTGAGTTATCAAACCTCAAGGACCCTGCTCTGAGACTTTGCCTGGTAAAGGCTCTACATCCTTCCAAAATGGTGCCACCATTTTATATTCAAGCACATGAGCCAGTGGGACTATGTCTAAACCATGATGCTAATACTCATCTGAACCCTGGATTCCCCTACCTGGGGTTTCCCTTCCTGGGGCCTATGCTTCAGCACTTAGTGTTATGATACATGTGTCCTTTGCTTGTATCTTTCCTAGAAGATACCTTAAATCGAAATTAGGATTGCCAACTAGTATCCAAGGTCATCTGGATGTTGTTAAGGGGATCTGTACATGTGGGGGACAACAGAGTTACCAGGCAGCTGGCATACCCCTTCTGACAGACTCTGAGTTGGGACAAAGCATGGGTGTCTTGTAACTATGGAAACAAACTGAATTTGGGAGGGGGGGCACAAAGCCAGCTTCTGACATAAAGATTACCCTCCTCGATGGTGACAGTGGCAAAGAGAACATTAGTTCTGAAATCCCTGTTCGTGAGAACGAGTTCCCTAAAGTCTCTCCAAGTGTCTGCTGGGACAGAGGTCTGGCTAACTTGGGATATGTGTCATGACATCAGAGGTCAGTTCTGGGAAAGAGAGAACTGAAAGAGGGTCCCTCCCACTCACTTGCCTCTTACTGAGAGGAGTATCCCATTTGGATGCTTAGTAGGATGGTATCTGCAATTTTCCACGGTGTAAGGACATCGTGGACCAGGGCAAGGTCATTACACCTCCCCAGGGATGGGACCCCCACCTCCCTCTTATACTGAGAACTGCCAGGTGTCCCTGAGAGTGTTAGTGAGAGCTGCATCTCGAGCTACTGTTACAACAGGTCCTGGGAACTCTTCCTCCCCTGTGTGACAAAGGGCAGTGGGATGGGACCACGTCTGCCTGTGACCATTTCCAAAAACAACTGGGAAAGAGAACAGTTTTCAGTTCGCACACATTCCTGACCAGGAGCCCGTGGCTGCTTCCAAGAATGGAGTAAGGACACGGAATTTCTCCTTATTATTCTCTCCAAGCCTGGCTTCCTGCAGCGCTCCAAACCATCTATCCACAGAGGTAAGGGTGCTGGTGCACCAAGCACAGTTTCTTGGAGGGGGAAAAAAAAGAAAAAAAGAAACGTTTGTGGAGCAACCTGGGTAACCCGCATAGGGTTTGGATAACCAGCATCTCTGGTGAGGAGCTCCGAGGCCCTGTTGAGGTCTCTGCAAAGGTGTCCAGGAAGCAGAGAGGACAGGGAACACACTTTCATCTCCTCTTGGTCCCGCCTGGCTCCATGCCCCTGCTCTTGGAAGCAGCCGTCCCTAACCTGGGTTAACTAAGAGCAGAGCTGCTCAGTTTGTGGCTGCCCGAGAGCGCAGCTGCGGAAATAGCTGGCCCCCGCAGCAATTACGGCTCATTTGTTGCTATGGAGTTCCTTTGGCCTGCTGGATCCCTGAATGTCTTGATTATTTTTCAGTGCCCATTTATAGAATGTTCTGTTCATCACAAAGGGCTTTGGATTCTTCTTCATGGGCTACTCCTCACGACAGATGTGAGCCAGTCAAGACATTGCTGCTTTACAAGGGAGCACGCTGAAGTGGAGACCACTTTCACAACTGAAATCAGGGAAGGCACGAACGAGAAAAAGCGCTTGAATACGGTCCTGAAAAGGGCCCCATGTTAAGCATTTGACATGAATTGGTGTTTTGTGTCAGAGGTTTATGGAGGCTGTGACATCTAGGTGGTGTTACAGGAATATCATCTAAAGGGCAGCTTGCTGTCAAAGGAAGGCTTGGAAGGAGGAGAGGAGCTGGGCAGGAACTCTGCCTCTCAAGTCTCTGATTTCCAATGACACTATTAAAAAAATCAATTCATAGCTCTTTTGTGAAGCGGACTCTGTACTCAGAGGATGTCTACAGCTTATGAATAATCATATAAAACAATTACTGTGTATGTATATAATTACACGGGTAAATAATATTGAGATAATATTATAATACATGAGAAAAAGGAGAAAAAGAAATCATTAAACAAACATGTTAGTTAGGATTACTTTTGTTGTGGTGAAACACCGTGACCGAAGCAACTTGGAGAGGAAAGGCTTTATTCAACTGACATTTTTACACTTCCACAGCACTGTTCATCATCAAAGGAAGTCAGGACTGGAACTCAAACAGGGTAAGAACCTGGAGGTGGAAGTTGATGCGCAGGCCATGGAGGGGTGATGTTTACTGGGATGCTCCTTATATTAGGGTTTGATTGCTGTGAAGAGACACCGTGATCGCAGCAACTCTTATAAAGGAAAACATTTAACTTGGGGCTGGCTTACAGTTCAGAGGTTAAATCCACTGTCATCATGGCAGAAAGCATGGCAGCATGCAGTTGGTCCTGGAGAAGAAGCTGAGAGTTCTACATCTTGATCGGCAAGAATCGGGAGAAAGACTGAACCACATTAGGCCTAGCATTTGAGCATATATGAAACCTCAAAGCCTGCACCCACAGTGATACGTTCTCCAACAAGGCCACATCTACTTCAACAAGGCCACAGCTCCTACAAGGCCACACCCACTCCAAGGCCATATCTCCTAATAGTGCCATTCTCTAGGACCAAGCATTCAAACATAGAAGTCTATGGAGGCCATTTTTATTCCCCACATTCCACTCCCTGGCCCCCATAGGCTTGTAGCCATACGTAGTACAGAAATGCATTCAGTCCAACTTCAAAGGTCCCCATAGTTTATAACAGTCTCAGACTTGCTTAAAAGTCTGAAGTTCAAGGTCTCTTCTGAGATTCATGCAATCTCTGTAATTCCCTGTAAATTCAATTTTTTTTTTTTTTTTTAAAAAACAGATCACATACTTTCAATGGCACGGGATAAACATTATCATTCCAAAAGGGAGCATAGTAAAGAAATACTGGACCAAAGCAAAGTTGAAACCCCTGGGCAAACTCCAAATTCTGCATCTCCATGTCTGATGTCAACACACTCTTCAGATCCCCACCTCCTCTCAGCTTTGTCGACTGCAACACGCTTCTTTCTCTCGGGCTGGTTCCACTCCCACTTAGCTCTCCTTGGCAGGTATCCCACAAATCTGGCATCTTCAATATTTTGGGTCTCTTCATGGCAATCCAGGTGTCACCTTCACACAGTGGCTTCTCCAGGCCTCCACGCAGGGACACCCCCACCACACGACTGGCCTTGGTGACTTTCCTTAGTCTTGGAGGGAGATTCCAAAGCACCTTTCTTCTATCCTTGACTCTAAGCCCAGAACCACATGGGCAAAACTGCCAAGTTCTGCTCCTTGCAGGGCTGGGAGATGCCCCCTCATTCAGTCTTTGCAGGGCTGGGAGATGCCCCCTCATTCAGTCCTTGCTGTAGACCAGGCTAGCCTCAAACTCAGAGATCTGCCAACCTCTGCCTTCCGAGTGTTGTGATGAATGATGTGTGCCATCACACCTGGCCCTAAGTTTTTCTCTGATTCCTATTTACTTTTCTTTAATTCCTTTTCCAAAGCTGGAAGCACAGCTGGGTGTGGTCTTTCTCGCCCTGAGGTCACTCAACCCCGAGGTCACTGCTCCCTGAGGCCACTGCTCCCCGAGGTCACTGCGCCCCGAGGTCACTGCTCCCCGAGGTCACTGCTCCCCGAGGTCACTGCGCCCCAAGGTCACTGCTCCCCAAGGTCACTGCTCCCCGAGGCCACTGCACCCTGAGGTCACTGCTCCCCGAGGTTACTGCTCCCCGAGGCCACTGCGCCCCGAGGTCACTGATCCCCGAGGTCACTGCGCCCCAAGGTCACTGCGCCCCGAGGCCACTGCGCCCCGAGGTCACTGCGCCCTTTATTCCACTTAGCACCTTGCTTTTCCTTTTATCTCCCGGAACACAGGACTTAGCTTCGTTCCACTTCCTGGTGCCCCCTTCTCCTCGGATTGCACATTTTATATTTTCTTTGCCCAGCTCGCTCCTTTCATTATAGATTTTCATAAGAGTGAACACATGACAGAGTCAATACCAGGCTGTTTTGAGATTTCCTTCTGATGTCAAATCCAAAACTCTTCGATTTAACCCCAGTCAGACTCTTCAGACAAGGGCAATAGGCAGCCACATTCGTTGCCAAATACCACAAGAACAGTGTCTAAGCTACTTACCAACACTCTTCTCCTCTGAAACCTCTTGAACCAGGCCCTCACAGTTCAAATCACTCTCCTTCCATGTTCTCCCTAGCATGGGCCATTAAGCCCTGGTTAAAGGGTTCAACTGCTTTTTATATCCAAAATTCCATGTTCCTCTAAACAGAAGTATGGTCAGACCTATCACAGCAATACCCGAGTCCCTGGTAGCAACATTCCTCATGACTTGCTCAGTTTGTTTTCTTATTGAACCCAGGACCACCAACCCAGGGATGGCTCCACCCACAGTGGGCTGGGTCTTCCTCCATCAATCACTATTAAGAAAATGCTCTACATCCAGAATTTATGGAGACATTTTCTCAACTGGGGTTCCCTCCTTTCAGATGACTCTAGCTGATGTCAAATGGATATAAAACTAGCCATTGCAATGGGTAAATAAATAATGACATTTATATGAAGGGACTGACAGTCCATCACCATGCAAATGAATGACACAGAGCAACATACTTCATTTCCCACAGATCACATGACAAACACATCCTTGAACGAAAGAGTGAGTCCTAAAATCTGAAGACCCTTCTAGAAGTGTCTGGAATGTTCAAGACCTAGCAAGGTGCAGTCTGAGGTGTTATGATCCTGTGGGGAGGTTGTATAGGAAATTGAGTAAAATTAACACAGAATTCAGATGAGAGGGCCCAGGGTCGAGAAAACTCTGAGTAAGGTCCCCAGCCATGCTGGTATGATTGAGGTCAAGTCTAATGTCGAAACATTATTTCTTATACTCTGCAATACCTTCTAGAACGTTCTTGCACACTGATCTGCTCTTGATTTCTTACCCAAGAATCTTGGGTTTGGGCACTCACCATGAAAGGCTGTCCCAAGCAAGCATTTGCCATTGAAAAACAATGGTTTGCTTGGGATTCTTCACAATGTCCAATTTCATGGAAACTAACCACATGATAAGAAGAAATACTCTCTGCAGTTTGTGTTATGGGATGGGACTGACCTCAAACGCCAAGGATTATAACCCAATCAGGATGAGCCAAGCAGAGGCTGAACCTTTAATCACATCTGTCTAAACAAAACAGAACAAATAAAAAACCATGCAATTATGAACCAGACCCCCCCCCCTTTTTATCAACAGAATGTGTTGGCAAAAACATACGAAATAAAATGGAGTATCAATTTTCGTTTCTACCTTTATATGACTTCCCTAGGATAAAACAAAATCGTATTAGGAGCGTATTGTATAATCTTCCCTAGCCAGATGAAAAGGAACTAGGGCATTCACAAACCACGCCCCCACTCCCCTTCCACGCAGAGTCTACACCTAAGCCCCACCCCCATCTGCCATCTCTGGGAAGGCTTCACCTTCACTCTCTGGTCTACTAATCCTAAGGAAGAGGAGGAGCCAGTCAGGCAGTTGGTTCTGACAAAAGAGCACGGATTTGGGGCCAGGAAACCAACATTTCAGCTCAAAATACATAATCTACAGCTTAGTCACTTACTGGCTAGGAACCTTCATTTGCGGAACGACGTGTCAGACTCCTTAGCGAGCAGGTGGGATTCTTAAGCCAGACAGAAGGTGTTGAAAGTTGGCCTTGGTGGGGTCCCCGGCAGGGCTAGCCTGCTGTTTCTCCCTGAGGAGACACTCTTCACCAGCGCCACAAGGTAGGAAGAACAGACATGCCGGAGGCGTTGGCGATGGCTTCATACATCATCCCGTGTAGTTTCACACATTATTCTGTGTGATCTCAGGGTTAATCCTGTAGATATTGTCCTCCTTCTACATGATGGAAGGTCCCTGGCCTAGTCTAGATCACGTTGCTCCAACGTGGAGCAACGTTGCTCCAAGCTGTTGGTCCATCTTCCCCAAAGTCAGGAGTAAGCCAGAAACTTAGAAATGTTCCTATAGACTAAAGTCAAGCAAAAGGCGCAACGTGCCACAGACACACGAGCATTCGTATTCCTGCCAGATGGAAGCCAGCAACTACTTCTGCTGCTTCTGTTGCCAGCTGGAAAAAAAAGCCTCAGTTCAATTCAGAGCCACACACTAGAGATTAGATCAGGAAGAGCGAAGGCTAAGGTTACCTGATGGAACATGTGGCATTTGCAGACGTCCCTGGGAACAGTCTGTCCTCACACTAACCAAAGAGACACATGCATAGGAAGGTGGTATCCATCATCCTCACACATCTGATGATGCTGGACTCCTGCAAATCTCCAGGAACATACATAGTGCTTTATTGATGTTATTATCATCTATGTGGGCACCTGATAGGCATGCATGCATATGTCTCAGCACACGTAGAGGTCAGAGGACGACTTCCAGGCGTTGGTTCTTTCCACCGTGGTCTCCTGGAATCAGAACCCAGGTCATCAGGCTTGAACGGCAAGTGTTTGTACCTGCCGAGCTGCCTTGCTGGCCCTGTAGTGCTGCTTTTGTCTGGCCAGCTGGAGACGGGAGGGAGGCCACAGCCCTCCAAGACCTCCAGCTCAGCTATAAGAACCATCTCAGCCTTTAATTTGTGGGTGAGGGAATGCATGTGTTTCCTGTAAGTTCATTCAATCATTCTGATTTATGAATGAAGGATGTAAAATTCCCTCTTTGTTTTGGCTTTTTTGGGGGAATTCCTTGCCATTTCCAAATAAAATTTAAGAACATAATCTCAGAAAATTAACAGATAAGTTTTTGACAGGCCACATGTACAAAACCTTGGGTTCCATCCCCAGCACTAACAAGGAATGGGGGCGTACATGAGGACTGTATTGAATCCATAGGTCTCTTTACTGTTCTGCTTTCTTAATAGTAGTAAGTCTTTGGCTTCACAAGCGCAGGTGCCTGTTCATTTGATTAGATTTTGTTTAGTTTCTCTTAATAATGCTTTATAGGTTCCAGTGTTCACGTAAGTATTTGTTAAATTTAATCCTATATGTATTTTAATGTGATTATAAACTGAATAGTGGCTGGAGAGATGGCTCGGAGTTTAAGAGCACTTGCTGCTCTTGCAGAGGAGCTGGGTTTGATTTTCTGCAAGTATATCAAGAAGCTCCCCATGCACCTGTAATTCCAGGGCCAGGGCATCTGATGCTCTCTGCTGGCATCCATGAGTTCCTGCACTCATGTTCCGCATACAGACTCCCGGAAGCTCACACACATATACTTAAAAAAAAAAAAAAGAATCTTAAGGTATAAATAAATGAAATGCTTTCCTTAATTTTATTTTTGTATTACTCATTGCTATGCATATCAATGTAACTAAATCTTGTGCACTGACCTGGCTACCTCTTGACCAAGCGGTTTTTGTTGTTGCTGTTTGGATTTTGCTTTGGGTTCGGTCATTTTTAAAATGGTTGTTTAGGCTTTTCTATGTGTAGTATCATTTCTTCTGCACAGAGAGATACTTTTATTTTCTCCTCTCTAACCTGCATGAATATTGTTTCTTCATCTGGCCTAATTACTAGCTCATCCCTCCAGTACAGTATCAGAAGGTGGCAGGCATTGTTGACTTTGGCTCTTAAAATTGTTAATCTTTCCCCAGTAACAAATGGCAGCTGTGGGATTTTCCAGAGGAACTCGTGAAATTGAGAAATCTGCCCTTTATCCATGTTTGATGGCTGTTTAAATGGTGGAAAGGTATTGGTTTTATTAAGTAGTGTCTTTTTAAACACCTATTGAGATGATCGTGGGGTGTTTTATTCTCTATTCTGTTAATATGGCCCATTATACTGTTTGCTTTTCAAAAATGTTGATCCAAGATAGAATTTCTGGATAGACCTACTTAGACATGGTGAAAAATTCCTTTAATCCAATTCCAGATTCATTTTGCTGATATTTGGATGAGGGATTTTATGTCTACATCCACAAGGGACATTGGTTTGCCACTTTGTTTCCTTGTACCTCATCTGGGTTTGCTAATGCTGGCCTCGTGGAAGATGTTAAGAAACTTTCATCCTCAGTTTCAAACCTGTCAATCTACAAAGGTGACATTCCTGCATGATATGCTGGTACAAAGGTGGCGTAAAAGCTGTGGGAATAGCCAACCACTCTCTGATTGGACTTAAGGTCCACTCTGTGAGATGGAACCCATGCTTGACACTTCGTCCTTAGAATGTGCATTCTTCCATTGCTGCTCTCTGATCCTGGTATACTGTTGGATAATGCTGGGCCAGTGGATGGCTCAACACTTACCACCAAGCTTGATGACCTGAATTCAGTCACCAGGACCCACATGTGGAAGGAGAGAACTGATTTCTGAAAGATGACCTCTGACCTCCACACATGTGTTATGGAATGCACATGGGAACACACAAACACACAATAAGTAAATTTAATTAGAAAATAAAATATTATAATAAGGGCCAGTGGTATGGCTCAATGTGTAAAGGGGCTTGCTGCCAGTCTTGATGACCCGAGTTCAATTCCCAGGACCCTCATAGTGGAAGGAAATAACTGACTCCAGAAAGTTGTCCGTACAGACAATGTGACACACACATTTGAAGAGAAAATACAGCTACTCCTGGTTTTGTTTCCATTCTGTTCTGCTCTCCTGTTGGGAGTGTCCAGCTAGCCCATGCTTAGCTACTGCTATGGTTCTCCATCCCTCCTGACTTTAGCTGGGGGGGAGGGGGGGTTCAGTATAAAAGCCAGATGTGCACTGTCTTTAGAAATACAATGTTCAGTGGGGCAACCATTTGCAAGTCTGTTTCTTGCCCTAGATTGTAAATGCCTTAAAAACAAGATACTACTGACTCGCACTTTTTTCTCTGCATTTCTCAGTGAGAGAGCCATTTTTTTCCAAAGAAAGAACCATGTCTCTCATTTATGTAATTTTACTCCTTGGAGAAAGTCCAACCACGCGGTGGGACAAACGGCACCAAGCCGTACTCATGTTTAAATCAACTAACACATTCATTGCCACACGCTTGGACTCAGTGGTCAGCTGGGAGGCCCCAAATTTGCAGGACAAGTGCAAGACCTTGCTGTCACATCTGCAGTCCCATATATTTGGAAACTATTGTATATATGCAAAGGACCTGTGAAGTCTTTTAAAAAAAGTACCCTGATTTAATGTTATGAGACAAAGAACCTCCTGTTGAGTTTGCTTTGAGATAGTCACCTACTGCTGGACCTGGAGCCTGCCCTTAAGAGAGGTTTGTTTACTGTGTGAGACTAACTCCCTTGGAGAAAACTTGAGTTTTTGTTTGTGAGTGGCTATCATTTGGAGACAGCTTCTTCAGCCTGCTTTCTCATAGCACCCAATATCACAGGCTCAAGGGGGGTACCACCTCCGGTGGTCTGGACCCTCTCATTCCAACATCTACCAAGAAAAACACCCTATAACAGTGGTTTTCAACCTGCGGGTCGTGACCCCGTGACAAAACCTTATCTCCAAAAACATTTACATTAGGATTCATAACAGTAACAGAATTACCGTTGGGAAGTAGCAACAAAAGTAATTTTATGGTTGGGAGGGGTCACCACAACACGAGGAACTGTATTAAAGGGTCACACCGTCAGGAAGGTTGAGAACCGCTGCTCTAGAGCCTTGCCTACAGGCAATTTGATGAAAACATTTTTCTCAACTGAGGTCCTCTCTTCTCAAATGACTCTAACTTTCATCGAGTTGACAAAAACAAAAAAACTAAAACAGTCAGACGAGGACCTGAGTTGGTTCTCAGCAGCCGTGTCTGGCTCTTTACAGCTGTCTATAACTGCAGCTCCAGGAGATCCAATATCTCTGCAGGCACCGGCCCTCACATTCACAGACACGAGCACACACACACACTACACACACACACACACACACACACACACCTTATCTCTTCTGGCCTCCATGGTCACCAGACGTGGGTGTGGTACACAGACAAATATATAGGTAAAAACACACACACACACACATGCATGTATGCACACACCACACACCACACACACTTGCAGATGTGCACATATACCACATACCACACGCACACACACCCCCTATCTCTTCTGGCTTCTATGGTTACCAGGCACAGATATGGTATACAGACACACATGCAGATAAAACACACACATATACACACACACACACACACACACACACCTTTAAAATTTTTTTAAAATACATCTAATTCTGCCTTACATCAGGAAAACACTTCTATCAAGTTGCTGGGAATGGCACCCACAGACGAAGGGTGACCAGTGCCTAAGATATTGCCCAGCACCAGCAAATCCCTCCCTCCCCAGTGATTTTCATAACAGTTATTAAAACCCAGACACGTTCAGTGCTCCGGTGTCGTCCTTCAGGCTTTCCTCTCAGGCACGCTGTTCTGAGAGTTTTTCTTGGGATTCTGTTCCACAGGGAGCTGAGGTGGGGCCCAGGAGGGCCTCAGCTGGTGGAGTGCCTCTGCATGTTCCGGGACCTAAGACTCCAGCATCTGTGTACGACGCTCAGGCGCGGGACACATGCCTGTAGTCTCCACACTAGGGAGGCAGAGACCAGTGGATCCCTGGGATTCACTGGCCAACCCACATATCATAATTTGAAGAGTTCTAAGCCAATAAGAGACCTTCCCTTAAAATAAGGCGGGCAGTGTCCCTAAGGACTCACACCTGAGGTCGTGCTGGGGAGGTTTATGGCAACTTGACACAAGCTGAAGTCATTTGCATAAAGGAAGCCTCAATTGAGAAAAGGCCCCCAGTAGATTGGTGTGTGGGCAAGCCTGTGGTATAATTTCTTGCCTGACAATTGATGGGGGGGGGCAGCTACAGTGGGCAGTGCCACGCCTGGACTGGTGGTACTGAGGTGTCTAAGAAAGCAGGCTGAGCAAGCCATTATGAGCAAACCAGTAAGAAATATTCCTCCATGGCCTCTGCTTCAGTCCCTGCTTCCAGGCTGCTGCTCTGACTTCCATTTGGTGGTCATCTGTAATGAACATTAGGTGAAATAAACTCTTTCTTTCCTGAGTTGTTTTGGCCGTGGTGTCTCATTACAGCAATAGAAATCTTAACTAAGACAGTTGTCCACTTGTAAATGTGTACACACACACACACACACACACACACACACACACACACACGGGAGACGCAGACTGGGATAGAGAGTATTCACAAAGTCTCTCCCAGCATCTCTCTCGGGCTAAGTTTCAGGTCAGATGAGTTTGGATGTGTAGAGAGTCTTTCTGCACACAGGAGGATTTAGCTGCCTGGAGTCTATTTTAATTCATTCTTCATTCTGAAGCATTTCTTAGCCACAAACTTAACCCCCTAGCTCTCCAGATCCTAAGGGGTAGGGGTCAGGGTAAACCCACTGCTTAGATCTTAACAAGGAATACCCAGGCTTTAACTTCCAACTCTCCACGTCAGCAACCCTTTCCCCCAAGCTTCAGCCTTTCAGTCAGGAAATGAGAAACGGAATACAGTGGAGGAGCCAGTCTCTGCCCTGTTAAGTAAAACAGTTTGCCTTCCAGACCTCAGACTCTTGGGTGACTGTTGTACTTGATTCTACATGAGAAAACTACAAGTTAGCAGCACCGGGAAGGGCAGCCTTCCACCTGACCCTGATTTCTTGTTGGTGGAGGAGGCTATTGTTTACTTGAACAAAGAGTAGTCCAGTCACAGTCATTAGCTGCCATTGCATTGCAGAGCCTGGCACAGATGGGGAGAGGAGGAACTCTTGGTTAATGAGCTGAAGGTGATCCTTGGCCTGCCACTAGGGCAGACAGCAACCCCATGCTTCCTGTACCTCTCCGAGTGGCCTCCATACCGTGAGACACTGTGCCTGTCACTTCCAGAACATCAGGAACATGCAGGTGGCTCTAGGCTTCTGTGACGCTTTTCACCTACTTGGAGTCTGATTTCTTTCTCTTTTTCTCTTCTCTCTTTTTTTTTTTTTGCTTTTGTTTGTTTGTTTGTTTGTTTTAAGACAGGGTCTCTCTCTGTTACATAGCTCTGACTGTCCTGGAACTTATTACATAGACCAGGCTGGCCTCAAACTCAGAGATCCACCTGCCTCTACCCCCTGAGTGCTGGGATTAAAGGCGTGTGCCGTGATCGAGTCTGATTTCTAAGAACTACAATACTAGAATTTTGGGGTTAGGCACCCACAGCAGCCTCAGTATTTTATATCAACTGAAAGAACCTCTGCTAATATCCAAGGTCCTTCGGCATGTTTGCCACGTAGCCTCTCATGCCAGCTCACCCTTGAATTGTGGCCTCAGTTTCCTATACAACCCAAAATCCAGTAAATACTGAGAGAGCAATCAGACAAAAGCACTGGGCTAGAGTCACAAAGGATTCATGTGTGCTGAGCCCATTTTTATCTTGGTGATTCTGAGCCTCTGCCAAAGTCCTTCTGAAACCTCAGGGCAGGCGTTTCCTAGGCTGCCCGACCCCAGGAGGCACTTTCACCTTGAGTCAGTCTCCCAACTAAGCCGTGCTCTGATGGGTTTGTTTACTAAAGGAAAACAGCTGTCTGTGGGAATAGAAAATGTTGCTATTATAGGCAGCAGGCTCTCCCGCAAGCTCTCCTGCAGCAGCCTTCTATTGTGAAGTCTGACGTTGCAAAAAGACACCCATGTGTCAGGGGGTTGTTTTAAGTCATTGCATCTTTGTGTGAACAACCTACTCAGAAGAAAGAGTAGTAGCAGTTGGCTGTGAGGCAGGACCCAGGCTTCTAATCGCAAAACAGAGGCAGAAGCCAGAGATCTAGTTGCTGCTCCCAGCCGGGCGGAGGCCAGTCTAACTTGATTCCTAAGGGAGATCAGTGTTTACTAATTCCTAATGGAAAGCACCCGCCTCTAAGCTTTGAATACATCTTAACCATCAGCTCTATTTGCCATATTTCCCTCCTGAAGAGAAAAAGCTACATTTTAAAGGGTCGTTTTCTTCCCTGTGAGATTATTTATTCACTCTCTCGGAGAGCTGCCAGGGTACACTAAAGCATCTCATGTTTGGGTTTCAGAAGCAAATTGCTTCTGCACACATTGTCATGAGCTTGTGGGTTGTTTTGTTCCTGCCTGAACGTCACAATTTCATTAATCTTCTGGTTTTTAATAGAGGGGCCTTTCATTTATTGCCTCTCGAAAGCTCAGTGCATTGCCAAGGATCTCATAGGCAGAATCATTTCTCTTGAATATTTATTGTTTAATTACTGAATACCTACAACGTGCAGGGGTTGTTCCCAGGTCCAGGACCTCAGAGTACACTGTCTTGAAGAAGTCCTGGGCCTCAGGATCCCATCTTTGTCCCACTTTGAGCTAAAAGGAGTTTGGTTTTCCATGACACGCTCCAATCGTCAGCGATTTAAAACTCTAAGAGGCCAAATCATTCTTTGCCAGCAAGGAAGAGAAAGCTCTCAGCTCCCAAGATCTTCCATTCTTGAAACTCTGGGCAAACATCCCTAACACAAAGGCCACAGAGGGTGGGGATGGGGGAGGGCTCTCAAGGAGCCTGCTTTGCATCCATTTGCAAATGTGCTAAGGTTGCATGTATTCAGAATCCGTGTTTTAAATGAAATTTTGGCATTCGTCATTTAATCCCAACAAAAGCTCTTTGGTATATTGACCTAAAACGTCTTTCAGCTGCCAAGACTTGGATAAGATCTTTGGAAAGGTTAAATGAGCCGGTTTTCAGAAGCTCTTGTCCCTCACAGACGCAAGAATCTCTCGGTTGAAAAAGAATGGTTGTATGCTGACCCTTTTCTGTGTCTTCCTCCGGCGAACCGGCCTCAGCTCCGAAGAAAACCTGCTACAACGGGGCAAAACGCACTCCCACTTCCGTTTAAGCTTTTAGTTTCATCAGAGGAAAGCTGGACGACCTCTGTTGGTGTGGCCACATCCCTGCAAGAAAATACGGCAAACTCTTTAAGCACAAGCTCGATGCAGTGGCAAAGGCTGACAGCAGGGGGCGCACTCAAGCTCACAGCAAAGACAAAGGCCAGAAGCAAACTGTTGTGGGGTGGTCAGCGGATGGAGGCAGCTTGGAAAGGCAGGGAGCAGAATCTGAAGGGTCCAACAGCACCCTGGAAGAAAGTATCAAACCTTTCACCCCCAAAACGAACACTGAAAGCACAGAAAGACAGGACTGCCCTTTTCATGTCTAGAGGTGAGAATCGTTTTTTAAAAGATAGTTTCTGTGCTCAGGTCTTTGCTAGCCAAATGTTAAAAGTACACACACACACACACACACACACACACACACACACACTGCCCTAGCATGGCTCCAAGCGTGGTGGCAGCTTGAGTCTCAAGCCTCAAGCACACTGCAGGCCTTGGGAAAGCCTGCTCATTCCTGCTGCTTCCGGAGCTGGCCTGGCCTCGGCCCTGGATCCAGTCCTTTTCTTTTCAGCCCACTTCCTGTCCCTCCCCACCCCCGCCAAGCACAATCAGTGACCTCATTCCCACTGCTGAGAGTGCTTTGGGTGAAACCTTAGCCAGAGGCCCACAGACAGCCCTGGCTTCCTCCCTGGGAACACACACAGCGACTGGCCAGCACTGGCCGTTTGGTTTTGCTTTTCAGAAATGCCATGTATATCTTCAAGCTCAGAAACTTGAATCGTGCAGTGTGTAAAAGCCTCAGGCTACGACTACTTCCATGGTTGGGCGTTCCCTGTGCTGTAGTGTAGCCTGTTGCTGAGTATCTGGAGGCTGGCAGGAGAGATGATTTTTAAGAGACACTTGGCTCTCCCTGCAGCGTCAAACGAAGACAATGGATGGCAAAGAATTGGAATTTGCAGTTGCTGTCTCTAACCTGGAGAATGAGAAGTCTGGAGTCCTCTGGCCAGCCAGAAAGAAAACTTGTCTCTCAGGAAGAGATGTCACACTCTTCTGACATCTGTCAGAACACCAAGCAAGACAAAGACAAGGGTCAGTGACAGGCAGGACCCCACCTTAACCAAGCCTGCTTGCTTTTGCTCACTTCTTGTCCCTGTTTAGATCTAAAGCTCATGTCAGACCCCAAAGATGGAGTTATCGGAAAGTGTCACTGAGTCTGTTTATTTGTTTCTCTTGTCAATGTGACCATCTTGAACAAACCTTACAGGTGACCTGCTGAGGGTAGATGGCTGAGCCTGGTTCTTTCAGGTTTCCAAGGCTCAACCAGATGTTAGCCCTCACAACTCCAATAGCAAAAACACAGGGCTGGTACAATCAGATTCATCATTAACCTGCTGGTATCCTTTAGAAGTCTAGCATGTGTGGAGTCCCAAGGAGGGGAGGTAAGAACCAGAAGCCACCTGTGGGTGACCTGGCTTTACTTCCAGGTCACTTGGAGACTAGCTTCTTGCTATAGACTGGAGACCTGTAGCCAGGATTTCCACACAAGCCTGATTAGCCCAGAGGACACAGGGCCTTAGAATCTGTCCTCCCCCACTTCCCACCCCTCCCCCGCCTCCGGGAATGTCAAGGTCTCAACTCCAAGTTCATCTTTCCCTAGCTACACACCCTGGCTCTTCTAAATATCCACAGAGTTATGTGGCCCTTTGTTGTGGCTTCCATTTCCCATGTGTCTTCACCATACAAGAACAGAGAAGTTGAGGAGAGGGGAAGATGAGGAGCCTGCCAGTTTGCTCTCCTTTCATGCCCCAGTGAACTCACCACTCCCCCACTCCTTGGACTGGGAGAGATCCAGCATGCTGCTGCGGTCGGAACACTCTGTGTTGGATGCCTTTTCTTTTTTAAGATAAAAGTTTTGTTTTACAGAGAAGCACAAAGCCCTGGGTGTTGTAGCCCTGAGTGTTGTGAACTAGCTGGGATTGGCCAGGAGGGCTCCAGGACTTTCAAGCTGTGCAAAACAAATGGTACTGCCCTCTGATAGCCCTCAGAATACAGTGTCTACCTCCTAACCCAAGGTCGCCACCCTGGACCCAGGCCTGCTCCTCACAGGCTGCAGGGAGCCTTGCAGCTTTCTTCTGTCATGTAACTCTCAGGAGTAACCGCTTTCCCCTTCCCCGTGTGAGGGTTAGTACTGACTGTCAGCCTCCCAGGTCCTTCAGTCTCCTAGGAGGCAAAGCTCTGGGCACCTGTGTAATGATGGTTCCAGACTGGATTAGCTGAGGTGGGAAAACCTATCCTAATTATGATGGCACCCTCTACCAGCCGGTGTCCCAGGCTGAATGGGAAAGACAGAGTGGGCAGGAACTGTGTTCATCTCTCTCTGCTTCCTGACTTTGAATGAGAAATAGCCAGCCTTCTTTACACACTGCCTTCCCTGCGGTGACTTCCACCTGTGGGCCAAAAATGAGCCCTTCTTCCCTCCTCCCTCCCTCCCTCCTTCCCTCCCTCCTTTCCTTCTTTCCTTCCTTCCTTCCTTCTATCGATCATGTCCTGTGTGTTTGTCTAATCAGTGAGAAGCAGGGACTCAGTTTACCTCCTAAACCCCCTAGCCTCTTCACTCTCCCCTTGAAGCCATAACTCCCTAACCCCCCATCCATTCGTACAATCCCCATTCATACATTTATGCACGGAGCATGCATTGTTTGAGTGCCTGCTGTATGCAACACAGTCCTAAATCCTGGAGCTGTAACATTGGTGGAAAATGAAAATCTGGTCAGATTCGGCCTCCAGCCACTCTCAGAGGAAGTGGCAAGCCAAGGCAGACAGACGCGTTGGCATTGGGAAAGCCTGGGCTCCTCTGCCCTCCTCCTCTGCAGATTCCCATTCCCTCTCACCTCAGCTGAGCAAGTGCAGGGTCTATCTTCACAGACTTCAATTTGTGAGCAGTCTATTTCTCAACGCCCTTTACATCACCAGCTTGAGGGGTTCTGCCATAGAAACAGGAAATAAAAGTTTCTCTTCCTTCTGTGTTCAGCCGTGCTCCCCATCACCGACCCTTGCCCCAGCACCACATCGCCTTCCCCACTAAACCCTTCTAGTCTCATCATTCCTCTGTCAAAGCACAGTTCCTCTCAGTGTCCCTCTTTGGAGAAGCCTGTCCTTTCACTAGCCCTGCAGGTGTGCCACCACCCAGCCCTGCAGGTGTGCCACCACC
>JADRCH010000107.1:1672977-1732718 GCA_019843965.1 Rhynchomys soricoides | reverse complement strand
AAGGGAGGAGGGAAGCCTGTGCCCACTGCGCATGTCCCTTTGAGTCCTGGGTTGAGTGTTAGGGATCTGTTATCATTCTTTCCACCACCGGCCTGCCAAAAAGGGGGGAGAGGGGCGAGATGTGGCTGGAAGTTTAAACTTACATGCTTTAAATATTTAAGCAGCCCACATAGAGACCACAGTGTTCTAGACAGCTACTGGCTAAGTCTGGGTGTCTAGCAAAGAAGAAAGCAGAGATAACATCAGAGTGGGCAGAGATGACCGGGAACCCTCCCAGCAACCCTGGACTGTTTACAGACTCACCTGTCGCTTCTTTATGTTTGCCTTCACGTCCCTCTGAGCCCGTGTGTGTGGATAGCTTAGAAGTAACCAGAGCTTGGGCAACATTACCTTGCACTGTGCGGAGAACTTGCAGGGCAAAGAGCGTCTGCAGAACAGAATCCCCTTGGTACCCATTCTCTGTGTGCTCACCTTGCTGTCGCCGTCATTCAGGATGGTGGACAGCGAAGTCACCTTTCCCTTTCAAAGGACAGTCCCAGAGCTGGAAACATGGTTCAGCTGGTAAAACTCTTGCTTTGCCAGCATGGGGACCCCAGAAACCATATAAAAAAGCTAGGCATGGTAGCTCTCATCCCTGTGCTGGGGGGACCAGAGAAGGGAAGACTGCCGAAACTGGCTGGCCAAGCAGCCTAACCTACTAGGTGAACTCTATCTCAAGAGATTCTGTCTTAAAAAAAGAAAAAA
This sequence comes from Rhynchomys soricoides, assembly GCA_019843965.1. Classification (NCBI taxonomy): domain Eukaryota; kingdom Metazoa; phylum Chordata; class Mammalia; order Rodentia; family Muridae; genus Rhynchomys; species Rhynchomys soricoides. Next base: position 1,731,974 of record JADRCH010000107.1, on the reverse strand, counting down.
AGAAAAAGACACCGAAATTGACTTTTGACTTACACACACACACACACACACATACGTATGCACTACCCCCATGAACACACACACCCAAGCATGCATGCACAAGTCCCCACACACATACAAATAAAAGAGAAACTTAACACCAACAAAGACCAGGACTAAGAAGGGACCTCCATACTTAGTGGGTGTCCGTTTCTCTGTCGTCATATTGAACACTTTAAAGGGAAGCGGGTTATTTTATTAATTGCAGTTTTCAAAACAGATTTTTCATCTGGTCTCATGGCCCAGTCACCACTGGATGCCTGGGTGACAGTGGAAAACAATACCCCCATGGGAACAGATGAGGCTCCTGAGATTAAGTCCTTACAGCCTAGTGACCCCGGGGGACCAGAGGGACGATAGTTTTAAGAAGGTGGAAATCTTCTCCGAAATTACAATTAGCATTTGAGCTCATGATTTTCAAGGGGAGAAATGTAGATTTTAGCCCTCTTCAGTAAGGGCACGTCCAATTTAGCATGTGCTAACTCAGCAGGCATACTGACAGCAATGCAATGTCACACAACCAACACAAGTAAAAACTTGTGTGTGTGAGGAGTCCTTGTCCAGGTAGTTCAGCCTTTCAGAGAGTTAAGGAGTCCATGCTTAATATTTGTGTAAGATGCCTTTCTTTAAGACTCTGTTTTTCCCTAATGAAAAACTTATACTCTCGTGTTGTTGGTTTATGAGACAGCGTACACTCATTGGCACCGAACTTGATGCTTCCTCTAATTTATCTGCAAAATGTCTTGTCAAACTGAGTCGGTTTGTGAATGGGAAAGTGTGAGTGACAGAGTACAAGTACTGAACTGCTGGGGGAGGGAACTCACAGATATTTGACCTTTCCAGTCTTAAAAGAGGGGGTTTCACCCTCAGGTTCCCCCCAAATGATGGCTTCTTGCTTCTCAGTGGAGACAGTTTGGAAGCTGGTGATTTTTATAGGTTGGTATATCCATAGCTGTACAAGTGGGTTAGGGCCAGGAGCTCTTGAAATGCTATTTAGTTGAGGAAATATAGTAAAATATTTTGGGGTCACTTTCAAACACAGATTAATTGCTTCGAGTCTGAAGGCTGAGGCCCCCAAAGCCATGTGCCATCCTCTCTGGTGTCTTCTGTCCTGGTTGTCAGAGGTTTAGGCTCTGGGTCCCCCTGACCTAACCGCACCGCAGAGCACTGTCCCTGAACGCTACTGCAGTTTTCAGTATGGATGTTCAGTAGCAAGAGGTCTCAGACTCTCCCCCACTTCAGTCATTACTAACAATGCCACGAGCAAAAGCAACAGGAAATGATCCACACGAGGCTGACGAGGACTTTATGACTTGCTATTGCTTTTTGTTGTTGCTCAAAATCAACAAAAAATCAGAGAGCGCTTAAGAGTGTCAGTCAGTCAAGGAGGGGAGAAAAGTTGAGGACATTGTGAATTCTTCCTCAGTTTTTAGTCTGGTCCAGACACGGTTGTGACTGTCCGCTCAAATCCTACAGTATTTTGAACCAACTCCTCAAACATGATTAGAATATGGGGTGTGGATTGACGTTGACCTGACTTCCATCCCTGAAGCCCCTCAAGAGACTTAGATAATGTGTCTCTGTAATCCCAGCACTTCTACGGCAAGACAGGAGGCAGAGAGGGGAGAACCACCCAGAAGCTCATCGCCCAGTAATCCTACCGTTAAAGAGCAACCCTGCCTCAGCTAGGTGCAAAGTGAGAATCAACTCCCAAAATTTGTCTTCTGATCTCCACACACTCACTGTGCATGTGCATGCCTGTATTCAACACACACACACACACACACACACACACACACACACACACACACACAGAGAGAGAGAGAGAGAGAGAGAGAGAGAGAGAGAGAGAGAACACAAATAAATTAATTGTAAAATAATCATTATAACATGATCCAGGAATTGTGGTACATGCCTACAACCCTGGCCCTGGGGGATCAAGGCAAGAAAGAGGATTGAGAAATTTGAGGGGAACCTGGACTGTACAGTGAGACCAGCTCGAAAAAACCATGCACAGCAAACAAAGATGGAGGGAGGAAGGGAGGGGCAGATGGAAAGAAAGGATAGATGAGAGGAGTTTGGATAACTAAAGAGGTGGATAGGTAGGTGAATAGAAAGATGGGTGAAGGGAAGGAGAAATAGAGGAGGAGGAGAAGAAAAGGCAAGAGAGAGAAGGCTTGAGATTGACCAGTCGAAAGAATCAATTCCTCAATGTGACCTTCCCGAACAAATAGGGGTGGGGTATTGACATTAAATACAGAGCCATGAAAGAAGATCAAATAAATAAATTGGGGGCTCTTAACACAAGGATACACTATGGGGCCATGTCCTGAGTTTTGCCTCTCTATACATGCCGGCAGAGAAAAGCTCTCACAAGCTGTGAGAAAAATCAGAGGAACAGCCACGTTCCTTGTTTGTTGTGCCGTTTGGTTTCTGTGAGTATGAAATGACTCAGAGGAGGGAAGCCAAGAAAGCAGAGCCTCCAGCTGGGAGCACAGCTCTGTGGTAAAGAGCACCTGCACAGCATACACAAGAGGTGGCTCTCCAGACCATCAGTCCCTGTGCAGGGTGACGTCACACAGAAGCCCGCTTTCCCCAGGACGGACTGAGTGGACTGCTCTGTGCTGCAGCTCGAAGATGCTTCCTGCAGTTATCTGTGAATTATATTAGCAACTCCTGATGTCTCTCCTCATGGAAATAGGAGACAATCTGGTAAAATAAGATGTTCTTTGACCAAAAAAAGTGTTGATTAAATACAATGTGAATGGGGATGACAGAAATGTCAGTCTGTGACACCCATCAGGAGGTGACTGAGTTGGGGGCTTCTGATTCTCACGTGGCAGGGTACGCATGTCCTATGGCCTTAGTGTGTTTTGTAGACTTAAAAAAAAAATGCAGAGGCAGGTGTTGAATATGAGTCACTGCATCTCCTTGCAGCTGAGGGCTTCTGAGCCTTTCAGAAGTACATTCCCTGAAGGTAATGACTTTAACTTAATGCTACCATGGCCAATCCAGGCTGTAGTTTAAATGTCCTGGAAGCATCTAGAGATGCACAGCACAGCTGAAGTACTGACTCTGGGAAGGTCTCTATAAGGACAAGTGACAGGAATTCACTGGTTGAACTGCACAGTCATCATTTCCTCTCCCGTTGAAATGCTGAGTCAGTGGTGACAACACACAGAGTCACAGGTTTCAGTGTACGGTGTCGGAAATCTCAGGCACACATCCACTCTGAAAAGATGCTTCCCTCGGAGACTTGTGAGACACCGACCCACAAGGCTTTTAAAAGATCTTGAGAGGCTACACTGGACTAGGGGTGTAGTTCATGGACTGAGTGCTTGCCTAGCCTGCAAGGGTCCCTGGGGTTGACTCCTTGGGTGAGTGTATGCGTGCACGCACACACACACACACACACACACACACACACACACACACTATAAATAGAGAAGTGCCCGGGGAGTGGGAATTGTTCCCCATAAAACTCCAAACCAGGATCCAACACAGTAAGCAATAAGCAACACCACATCTTTCTTGGACATACAAACCTTCCTCATGTCTTAAGTATACCATGATCTGGGGGTGTAATGGTTTATATGGATTAGCTACTTGACAGAACCTAGAGTCATCTAGAAGATACATTTCAGGAAGTGTCCCTGAGGATTTTGTAGATTATGCTAATTGGGGTAACTAGACCACTCTAAAGCCAGCATACCTGAGGTTTCGGACTGAATTAAAGAGAGAGAAATTGAGCCAAATATCAGCATGCATCTCTCTTGCTTCCTGACTCTGGGCACGATGTGACAATGTGACCCAGCTACCTCAAGCTCCGGGTTTCTTAGCTTCCCACAGGATGGACTGTGCCCTGGAGCCACCAGCCCAGATAAACCTGTCTGTAGGTTTCTTTTGGCAGGCATTTTATCACAGCCATGAGAGAGGGAGCTAAGACACAGGATAATCCCTGATTCACTCTGGATCTGTCTCCTTCCCACTTAGCACTGGTCACTGACCACCTCGTGCCTGTCTCTACAGCCACACCTTTGACCAGACAGTCAGGGTGTGCTGGTACCCACCCTGGGTTGTAAGCATGTTACATATCACCAGGCATTGTTCAGTGACTGGAGAGCTCATACTTTTACATCCTGGTAATTAACTCAGCTTCGGGGACTGTGCCCTGATACTCTTCCCATAACAGCGTGGATTCCCAAGAGTGCTGCCACTGGCACCCACCCACCTGGTAGGGAAGACATTCTTGGCCTTTGAGCGTCAAGATCTACTTTCTCCACAAGAGCCCTTCTTTAATGTTCTCTAACTCTGTGTGTGGTGTTCACAAAGCATGCTTATTACTAATTCATATTCCTCTGTCATAAAAAAAAAAATGCATGGAGTAGGCAGTGATAGGGCCTCGAATAGCCCAGGCTAGCCTCAAACTCTCCACGTAGCCAGTTTTTGTGGTGCCAGGGAAGTGTTCTACTCTCTGAATGAGAGAGATATCTTTACTCATGAAGAAAATATTTTCTATGTTTAAGCAAATGTACGAAAACTGAGGACGGCAGCCCAGTGGCAGAGAACCTGACTAGCATCCCTAAGTCCCCGAGTTCTAATCTAAGCTCTATAAAATTAGTAATAAGATAAATAAATAACTACTAAAACGGAAGACAAGTACCAGACAGACAAAACTCGAAGCAAAATAAACAAAAGCCCCAAACTAATCTAGCCTGAAAGAATGGTCTCAGGTTGTCAGCTCTGAAGAACATGTTCTCACTGGCCAGCAGGACTCTTAAAGTGAGACACGAGCCACCAGGAGGTCTGAAGTGTGGATGCTGATGGTCGTGATGAGGCTGGACACGACGACATAGGATTGTCTGTCAGTGTGGGAGGCAAGTGGAGCACACTGACTTGCCCAATGACCCTTGCCTGGGTCTGCCATGCTCTGGCAGGCGGAAAAGGGATCACAGTGGCAGGCAGGGAAGCTGGATCACAGTGAGACAGTTGAGTCACAGTGCTTCACATTTTCAACAGGAAAATGGGAAAGACTTTAAAACTGAAACACACCGTTTATGGCCTAGGGACTTAATCGGCTCCAGCCCAGGCCAGGACTCCAAAAGAAACTTTGGAGGACTCAGGCTTTGATCTGTGTTTGGGTTACATGGCTCCTGGCTCCAGATCCAAAACGAGGCACCGGGAGCCAGGGAAGACACTGGTTTTTATGACTGGGTGTCTTATCCTCCAGGCAGACCCTGGGAAGAGACTTAGGCCCATGCGCTGGGTTATGGAAGGTGTCTGGGGTGACTGTGTCACTGACTCTTTTTACCACAGGAAGCAAAGCTGCTCAGCTCAGCAGACGCCAAGAGGGCAGTACAGGCCACTGGGCCTTATCAGTGAGCAAAGATCTTTGAGGACAGAGCCTGGGTGTGATAACAGCCCTGGCAAGCTAGACTCAGCCACCCATCCTCAAAGGCCAATTACACAGATATCTCAGACAGGCAAGGGTTTGTTCGATCTGGCCACATTGGGAGAAACAAATAAAGAGATCCTTTGGCTGTCAAACCCATCTTCAGGGTCCTGACACGAAGTTTAGGTTTGGATGGGAGGCATAACTAACCAATGATGGCTCAGGTGTGGTCTTGTCCGTCACTGATCCGTCTCTGTCTCAGCTTCCATCTCTCCTGCAAGGTGTTCAGACAAGCTGCAGACTGGTGTCAAGCCCCTTTCTAGGAGACAAACTCCCCACCTTGGCTGGCCCCAGGGCTGAGCCCTTTCCTTTCCCAGCAGGAGGTGCCGGGAAATTCCAGTTTCTTGAGGACTGTTGTTTCCCCAGTCTGACAAAGTATGAGTCTCCTTAGAGCATCTTTCTTCCCACCCGAGCCTACCCACTGAAGGGGAGTTGGAGGAAGGCTTAGGCAACGGTAGAGCACGTAATTACATGGCTAGCTAGAAGAGCGATGAAGGAAAAGATAAAAACAGAGCTCCGGATGAGGAGATAGGGCCAGCAGGAGCAGAGTAGAAGAAAGGACTGGATGCACATAAGCTGTCTTGCAGGAAGTGTCACACCTCCGGAGCTCCACACAAACCTTCATTTCAGGGTTCTTTGTCGCTAACCACAACTGGTGCCGGCAGAATGCAGGACTGGCAGGTGGGAATTTCTTTGGCTGAGGGTGGGTTGTATTCTCATCCCTAGGAACAGGTTAGAGGTCAGCCCCAGCACGGAAGACCCAAATTAGGAGGACAGTGTGGAAAGAGGAGAAAGGACTGGAAATGAATCACACTGGAAAGCAACAAGCCGCCTGCAGAGTCGCTCTAGGACTGCACCTGCGGCTATCCCATGATCAGTGGTAACCAGAACCGGAAGAAGCCTAAAGGAATGTGGCCCAGGCATCCACTGCCCAAACCTTCAGCCCGCTGACAGTTTTGTTTGAACGTGTTACCCCCATGTGGTATATTTGTTTCGTTATAAGAGGAATGTCTATCCATTAATAATTCAAACAGCATGGAAAGTTAAAACATTTGTTCGGGGCGGGAGAGATGGATGGTTCAGTGGTTAAGAATGTTACCTGTTTTTCCAGAGAACCTGGGTTTGATTCCCAGCACCCACAAGGCTGATCACAATGGCCTGTAACTCCAGTTTCAGGGGATCCAGCATCCACTTCTGACCTCCTCAGGCACTGCACACATGTGTGCAGACATGCATGCAGGCAAAACACCCCTACACATAAAATAAATAACTATTTTGAGACTGGAGAGATGCCTCAGTGATTAGTAACATTATGTATGCCCTCACAGAGAACCTGAGCTTGGTTTCCAGAATCTGCCTAGGGTGGTTCACAACTATCTGTAACTCTACCTCCAGGGTATCTAACACCCTGTTTTGGCCTCTGTAGGCACCTGAACCTGTGTGCTCACCTTGTCCACACACGACTAAGAATAAATCTTTATAAAAAGTAAGACAATGATCTCCAATGACCCCCCCCTTCGTTAAATCCCCCACACACTGCTGGCACTAAGTATCCTGTGCACAGCCCTGTATTCTTACCATACTTTGGTATGTATCTGTCTAACAGGACACGATGCACATTGCTCAATAGTGCACAAACGTGTGAGCGACAGTCAGGTGTGTGTGGCTGCTCTGAACACATGGGTGTTCCAACATCTTTACAGCTGTGACTTAAAATTCTGCTGCAGTCATTTGCATCTCAGTACAGTGGAGATCAATTTCACTTTTGTTAGCCACAGCATAAAATTCTAGTGTACAGCAATAGCAGAATTCATTCATCTGGCCTCTTTTAGGGAAGCAATGAATTTTTCAGAGTTCTCACAGTTAAAGAATTCTGCAATATATATCAGAACATGTGTACATTGACAATAAGACTCTGCTTTGAGTGTTTCAAAAGATAAATTCTTTTAGGTATACTCCTTGTGAAAGGACTCGTGTATTTAAAGCTTCTGCAGAGACTGCTTATTTTTCTGTGTGGGATTTGTCACAGGGTTTGCCTATATACTTACATCTTCACCCAGAAAACAATATCAATATTTCCTTGTTGATCTGATGGGTGAAAAGGAGCATCTGCTTCTCCTCGGTTGTGATTCTGTTACTGTTAAACTTCAATCAGAATTTTTCACCTCCTTTGGCCACCTGGGGGTTTATTCCTGGGGACTAAGTGTTCCTCCATTTTGCTTACTTCCTCTTGGGCTCCACACCTTGATGACCCCTTTGCCAGAATATTAGTGGTTCACCCTCCATCTGTTGAACAGTTGATGGCATTCTGCCTGCCACGTCTGATGTGTTTGGTTAGGGCACTGATTTTTGGCTTGTATATTTGTTTGTTTGGGTTTTTTTTCTCTTCATCTTGATCTCAAGCAAAAACAACAGCAACAATTCCCTTCCTGAGCTACTAATGAAAATGTCTCTACACTTTCCCAGCCCCACACTGCCTTATTCACAGTCAGACACCAGCGCCCTTCTGTTCCCTGAGAATGATCAATGTCTTCTACAGTTTGTGTATAACCAAGTATTGCTCTTTGTACTTCCACAAATCCTGTCATGTATGGAACCAGGGCAGGACGCCTGAGGTCCTCATTCTTCCTCAGCAAACTTCCTCAGACTCCAGGACATTTCCACTCTCACCCCTAAGGAATGTTTTTCTGTATGAAAGTGAGGTTCAAGTTGAACCTTCAGTGTGAGGAAAGAGACTCCTATGGAATAGTGAACTTCATCCTGTGAGGCAGGGCGCCCCTATCACTGCCCTTGGGTTTTCTGTTAATGTTTCCATATGATTATTTAGTTTAAATCATATACATGTCTTGTTATACAGTAAACTTTATGAGGAATACAGCTGTCATTGCTGTTGAGAATCGTTACCTGTGGAAAGCAACATAGAACTGTGTAAATCCTTAAGTGTAATGATGATAGTACTTCTGAATACTTTTGTAACTTTCCTGAAAACTTGATTGCTTTTGCTCTTGCAATGATTTGGGAAGTTTTGTTTGTTTTTGTTTTTCAAGACAGGGTTTCTCTGTGTAACAGCCCTGGCTGTCCTGGAACTTACTCTGTAGCCCAGGTTAGTCTCGAATTCATAAAGATCATCCTGCCTCTGCCCCTCCCGAGTGCTGGGATTAAAGGCGTGTGCCACCACCAACCTGCCACTTGGGGAATATTTGAAATGATAATCTCTAGTTACAGAGATAATCTTAGCTTTTTTCATCGCCAGCATTCGTGTTAATGTTGTTATTATCGGAAGTAACCGTCAAGCTCCCTAGATAGACCAAGATAACACCGTCACGTCTGTTTATCATCTCTCTTTTAAGTCTTAATTATTTCTGCAAACTTCCCAGGCAAGACTTTTCCTCAGGATCGGCTCCTGGATTTTAAATTGTGATTTTTAATATCATCGAAACCACTGCCTCATTTGTGTTTGACCTATATGTTGTGAAGACCTCAATTTCCAAGGGCAAAGACTACATGTGTGTTACATGCAATCCACAATTCATTTGGCTAGTATTTCAATTAAATTATTTTGCATTCGTTTTCCAAATGAATGGTCCTCTTTCTCTCTGGCTTTTTTTGTGACGTTCTTAGTTTCCACATGTAAAATGAACCACCTTGCACTGAAAGCATGGAAGCAATGCAGGCGTCATCTGTGCTTGGTTTTGTAGAATTTTGCAGCTATTGGCATTTTGCTCCATCCATCCTTGAAAATATAGGGAAATGCACACAGCAAAGGTGCTCATTCGAGCATGATTTATTTTTATTCTGAAGAATTGGGACAAGGTCAATATTGAACAACAGGGAGTAACAAGGCAGATGTGAGCCTCAGATTAGAGGGGAGTGAACCATTATACAAACTGGAAGAGTGGCCAGTGAGGAGCATTTCAGACACTGACTGAATGTGTCTTAGCATTGCATTCCGTAAGAGTTTAGATACACAAATGAAGTGGGTCTGTGAAGTCACCTTATGGGGATGTACTTGCTCTCTTTGAAAAAAAAAAAAAACAAAAAAACAAAAAACAGTCAGTCTCTTAATGAGATCAGGGATAGCTAACAGATAAGACTTAGGACCTGTGGCTTTCTCTTATCTGACCTCTACCCTATCCCAAGTTCCCACTGCAGGTAGATCCTGAAATCCCTCTGTGCTTCAGCCTGTTTCCTCGTTTGTTGGCCTTGAACATTAAAAACACTCTTACATACTGATATAGGCACACAAAAGCGTTTCTAAGGCACAGCAAATGCCACATAAGCTTGTGCCTGTTTTACTGAAACCCTTGAGTGCATGGCCCAGTGAATAAAGGCTGGCTTGACTTAAGCATGAAGCCCTGAGTTGGTTCCCTAGAACCACACAAATTCATAGGTAGTGGCTCAAGTCTAATTCCAGCTGTCTGGCATTCAGGCGGAAAGCAAAGACAAGAAAGTTCGTGGTAGCTTGTGGGCATTCTAGCCAACAAAAGACCTGGCTCTAAATAAGGTCTTCTGACCTCCAGAAGCATGCCACATGAACCACAGCACGCGCACGCTCACAGATGATTTTGTGGGAAACACTTGTTATTTCTTTGAGCAGGGGCTTCAATAGCAACACCTTGCTATTTCTTAGCTAAAAGGAGATGACTGCTGGCAGAGGGATTAGGTTGGCATGCAAGACCTGAGAAGAACTCAACTGGGAAGCTAGGAAAACCCTTGGCTGACCCAGAAGCCTCTGCGACCTTCAGATGGTGAATGCGGAAAGAGGGCGGAGCCTGGCTGTGCTCTCCACAGGAGGTCACCTGTGAAACAGGCTGCTTCCCAGAAGACTGACTCAGGGAAATTGGTTTCCTGGGCTTCTCCACCTTAGTTCTCATCTTTCCCACGTTTAGTTCCCAATCCAGAGCATCTAGTCTTTGGGTTTATTTTATCAGCAGGAGGGGAGGTAGGACCGAGAGCCACTTCTGAGGCCAGTGCAAATAGCTGTATCGCATTTCCAACCATTATGTCAGGAGGTGTGGCTCACAGACAGCCAGAATGTTCTTCAGACCTGGAGCTGGTTGCAGAATGTCTAACTCAGCGGTTTCATTCATTTATTTTTTCCTATTTGGATCACCACATCTCAAAACACTGAGTGTGTGTGTGTGTGTTGTCCCAGATTTTACTAACACATAGAGGCTCTGATGAAATCATTTCTGCCTGTGTCCTATTTGCCCTGTGATATAAAGTACCCTGCTCTGGGTCCTTAAGACAACACCTTGCTCCTCAGAGTTTGCTTATCCTCGCTGGGATTTTAACTCTGAGTCCAGGGCAGCCTGGCTCTAAGCCTCTGGACTTCCCTAGTGAGAATAAGAGCTTGCTTTGTCATACGACAAATTTCCTTTTTAAACTAAGTAGTTTTGCAGGAAGGAAGGTACAGCCCTGAGGGAAAATCCAAGTAGCACCTGACCCACCCCCCCTTCCCACCTCATCGAGGTTTCCAGGAGTTCATCCTCGGATCCTGGAAGAGAAGACACAAGCCATTATCTTGGAATAGACACAAATCCATGGAAGGAGAGCCAAGCACAGCACTGGGTCAGTGTCGGATGTTGCCATGGTGAAGTCCCCACAGTCATGACAGGCATAGTGGATAAGGGTTAGGGTTAGGGATAGGGGGTTAGGGTTAGGGTTGAGGTTACAGTTACAGTTATGGTTAAAGGGTTAGGGTTACGGTAGGAGGGTTAGGGTTAGAAAGGTCCTAGAAACTAGAACAGTGGAGAAAGAGGAAGATGGGTAAGAAGTAGGGCTCGCTCCCACTCCAGAGACGTCTACAGGAGAGACACAGCAGTGAGTGGCAGCTCAGCCATCTGCCACCTTGTGATTCTTTCTCTGCAACAGTGTCTACATCTATTCCACAATGGCTTCCAACCCAGTTCTCTGTGACGTTCTCACACTCCGGATATCAGGAAGATGTTGAAAGGCAACCATTAGAATGCCTGGTACAAGGGCAGTGCGGAGGGGGCAGGTAGCTGTGTATGGCAGCTTTCTGGCCTCCTGTAGATCACTGAGGATCCCTTCTTGGGCATTGAGTGGAGGGGATGAAGCAAACCCGAAGGTCAGTCCCAGAGCAGAGAGGAGCAGAGCACAGCAGAGCAAGATAGCAGCGTTCTCGTGGCAATGACTCAACACCTGACCAGTAGCAACTAAAGTGAGGAGGGTTCACTTGGCTTGAGGTTTGACAATATAATCCATCACCGTGGTGAAGGAATGGGGGCAGAGTGCATGCGCAGTGGAGAAGGCACGGAGGCAGGGTGCATGCGCAGTGAGAAGGCATGGAGGCAGAGAGCCTGCACAGTGGAGGAGGTACGGCAGTAAGGTGCATGCGCAGTGAAGAAGGTGTGGAGGCAAGGTGCATGAGCAGTGGAGAGGGCTTAGAGGCAGGGCTGCATGCACAGAGGCAGGGGCTCATGCGCAGTGGACACTGCATTTACATATCTCCCAGGATGAGGAAACAAGTCCTAGCTATAAAGGTCAAGGGCTGCCGGTCAGAAGTCTATATCTTCCAAAGCTAGGTTCTGCTTTCCAAAGGCTCCTCAACCTCCCCAAACAGTGACACCAACTGGGGAATATGTACTTAAATGCAGGGGCATGTAGAGAACATTTCACACACCATAACTTCAGGAGAAACTGAAGCAGTGCAGCCTCCAACCCATTGCAGTCAGTAGGGAGACATGTGACATCAAGAGGCATGGCGTTGATCATCCTGAAGGAAAGCTACAGATGCGGGACACATGCACAGCACTCTCAGTGGCTATATAGCAGCTACCCCAGGTTTGAGCAACTAGGTAGTGCAGGGATCCCCACCATCGTTGCTTTCTGCACTTTCCCAGGCAGTCCATCTTCCTTGTGAAGACATTTATCAGACCTACGGCCACACTGTGGATTAGCCCTGCAGTGAATGCTTTCATAGGAACCTACAAGCTGAGGCACACTGTCCCTCCCCAAATCCCACCCCCACGTCCTCGTCCCCACCCCTGCCAGCCCCACCCCTGCCAGCCTGCTGCCGTCATTTGTAGAGCTTGACAGGTTTAACGCTATGAAAGAATCAAATTCACAGCCCCCTAACAAAGATATTGGACACTGTAATGACGATCTCAGGAGGGGTACTCTTCACTCCCGTGTGAGCTCTCACCCCAAGAAAGGGCATGCTGCCTGTAAGTGACTTCCTAGGGATCCTCACTCACATGTAGAAATTCCCAGACTCTGGTGATGTGGGGTGGGCACCCAGGATCCCCCCATGCTTCTTGTTCTGACCACTGAGGAACTGTGGGCCCCTCCTGCTTCTCCCTTTTTGGTCAGGGATGTGAAAGCTGGTCCCCTACATGACCACCTCAGATGATCTTTCTTCCCATTAGAGGCTCTGGTTTCGATCTGATACAAACCAACTTATAAAGAATGGGGGTTAGAGAAAAAGGACATTGGTATATTAAGTAGTATGTATGTATGTACGTATGTATTATGTATGTATGTATTAGAATGGCTTAAAGGTTGTAGTCCAGCTAGTCCAACAATGACTGTCTGCAAATGAAATGTCATTTCATTCAAGAATTCAGTAGTTAGGCTGGAGAGATGGCTCAGCGGTTAAGAGCACTGACTGCTCTTCCAGAGGTCCTGAGTTCAATTCCCAGCAACCACATGGTGGCTCACGACCATCTGTAATGGAATCTGATGCCTTCTTCTGGTGTGTCTGAAGACAGCTACAGTGTCCTCGTATAAATGAAATAAATCTTTGAAAAAAGAATCCAATAGTTGTTCAGTCTACGACGCTAGATATCTCAGTTGGTCTTCAGTGTTCACCAGAATCCCAAAGAAGTCAGCTCTAATGACAGTGACAGAGTGGATGTGCCAACAGGAGCCAGCGGAAGAAGGCAAAGGGAGAGCAAGTTCCCTCTTCTCTGTCCTTTCCAGGGGAAGGTGTGGCCCAGATTAAGACTGCATCTTCTCACCGCAAAAGATCTGGATCAAAGATATATCTTCCCATCTCAAAAGACCCAGATTAAAAGTAGGTGGCCCTACTTCAAATTATTTAATTAAAAGAAAATCTCTCACTGCTTGGGTTTTAGTTAAATGAGATGTAGTTGAGGTGACAACCAAGAATTGCTGTCCCAGTTGCTAATGTCTTTGCACTCCTAAGAACCTGAGTTCTATTGCCCAGAACCCACAGGGGATGGTTATTTTCACAGTCTACTTGACACAGTCCAGAATCACTTAACAAGAGTCTCAGTAAGGGGGAATTGTTTAGGTGAGGTTGGCCTGTATATATGTCTATCAGGGATTGTCTTGAATACACTAATTGAGGTTTGAAGATTCAACCACTGTGGGCATCACCATTCTCTAGGCAGGGGATCCTAGCTTGTATAAGAGTGAGGGCATGCATCAGTTCATGGCTCTGTCCCCTGGACAGTAAGTGCAAAGAAGACAAGTAGCCTCAACCTCCTGCCCCTGTGACTTCCTACCATGATGCTCTTTAACCTGGGATTGTGAGCCAAAGAAACCTTTCTCCTTTAAGTTGATTTTATCACAGTAATGGAAATGAGATTAATATGCTACTTTTTTTATAAAAATGTCAGGTAGTGTGGTACATACTTTCAATCCCAGAGATGAGCGAGTGAAGGCAGAAGGATCTCCAAGGCTCACTGAACCAACAAAGTCTGGGTTCAGTGAGATATCCTGTCTCTAAGCTATACAAGGTAGAAACAGATGAGATAAACATCTAACTTTTCTGTCTGTTTCTGTCTCTGTCTCTGGGTGTCTGTGTGTTTGTCCCTCTCTGTCTCTGTACCTCTCTCTCTCTCTCTCTCTCTCTCTCTCTCTCTCTCTCTCTCTCACACACACACACACACACACACAAGAATGGAAAATGAAGTCAAGTATGTACTTAGTGAAACAATCTACATTTGAGGATCAGCACAGACAAGTACCAAGAATTGGGTCCAGTAAGGACAGGTTCTATCTAGGTAGCCCACCTGGCAGTGACCATTCTGTGCTGGCTCCAGGCCCTTGTCCCAGAGATGAGCATCTAAGCAGGGAGGCAGAGGCCTGGAGGCTCCTTGCTGGTTGTCCCCACCCCCACCCCCCAGACAGGGTTTCTCTGTGTAGCCTGGAACTCACTCTGTAGGCCAGCCTGGCCTCGAACTCAGAAATTCAACTGCCTCTACCTCCCAAGTGCTGGGATTAAAGGCATGCGCCACCACTGCCAGCCCCTCCTTACTGTTGCTTTCTCTCCTCACTACAGTGACGTCAGTGCCTGGGTTGCCCTGGCTCTTTTTCCTCTGGCTCAGGGGACTTCTGTAGAGCCAGTCCTGCCTGGGCGCCTGCCTGAACTTCTGAACAACAGTGGGGTAGGAATCGCCTTGTGAGCTTGGGGAAGCTGGCCAGAAGTGCAGCTATTTTAAGACGGGTGGTTGTGCAGCTAGCTTCCTAAGAGGCTCAACAGATTTCTTTTAATACCGTTAGAGAGGCATTAGTATGCTCGAAGAGCCAATGAAAAATAAGGCGGGCTGGGGCCCCAGAGACGGTGAAACACCTCTCAAATACCACGCCAGTCCAGGAGCTCCGCCTGCAGCGTGCAAAGGCGTGCATTGACTGACAGACGGTGTTTATTTTCCCGGGAGCTGGGATCTGATGCAAATTAGCAGTGACTGTGCATGTAAGTGCTCACAGTCTACCTCAAAGCGCCCCTTCTACCGCTGGGTCCTTTAAGGAATGCTTCTTGCCAGTTTATTTGTTTGTCTTTTCATAACGGATCTAAAGGTGATAATGAAGTTATCTCAAACGAAGTCATACTCCACCCTTTTCCCCTTAGCTTCTTAAATCACGTCTCACCCATGCTACATGGTCTTGCATGTAATTATTATCTCCTCCTTTGTCCTCTAAGGGCTCTGTGTGGGGTGGGGAAGTCCTTCCACCTCCCGGTCTAGACCACGGTATCGCACACCTGTGAGAGATGATCAGGCTCTGCTCTGTCCCCCACTACTCTCCTCTCTGCACACACTGCCTGAAGTCCCCCCAAAAGCACACCTGTGTTATCGCATCTACACGATTGTTTAATTGATTAATTGATTAGGATGTCAAGATCATAGAATGTTGGAATGTTGCAGATCCAGATCTGAAGTATCTTTGGCTCTCTTTAGTCCCCCAGTAGCCACTCATTGTTTACTTCTTGTCTGACCTAACATTCTTTTGACTATCAGGTAATAAAAAAAAAAACAAAAACAAACAAAAATCAAACCAAAACCAAACCTTTGGAACGTAAATTACCTAACACTAGCTTCCACTACCTCAAATGCCATCAGATAGCCCCTGAGACCTTTAGCATAGATTTCTGTGCTTCGCTGTGACATGCCTGTCTAATGCTCCCACCAATGCATCTGTTAAAGGCTGAAATGTATGGCAGTCTTTTGCTCGGAGAATGTAAAAACTAATGTAACCACTTCTGCAGCAGAACACACTATTCGGGGACCACTTGATCTTTTTTTCTGGGCAGTGATCACTCATACTCAACTCAGAATAAACCAACGTTTTTGGTTTGGTTTTGTTTTTTTCCCTAAGGTGGGAACTTCATTTTGTGTCCTCAAACTCAGAAATAAATTGAAAACAAATTTATCTAGGATCTGGAACCTGGTGGGTTCAAGGAGAGGAAGTAGCTGTAGGGACAGAAACCCAGGGGGAAGAAGCCTGCCCGGACACTGATGGCCGCGGAGATGAAGACCCAGATTCTCCAGTGTAGGTAAATACTACAGATTTCAAAGTTTACTCAGCCAGTTTCCGGCCAGAAAAGACTGCGTAGAAACGCGGAGGCTGGTGTCACTTCAAAGAACAGAGAGGGGAAATTGGGTGAGTTCTACAGAGCTCTGCCTCACTGTCAATTAATGACCTGTTCTGGCAGACATGCCGCCGGCGGCCAGCCTGGAGGAAGCTGGCTGAGGAGGCCTGGTCTTGTAAATGTTCCAAGTGCAGGATGCTAACCCCCGTCTGAGCTGAGCGCTGCGTTCTTACTGCATGATTCTCCCACGCCTCTGTGGAGCATCTCACAGCAGCACCCCATGAGTCTGCATCCACTGCTAATGGCTCTGTGGCTCCCAGAGAGTCCCCAGAGGAGCCAAGCCTGCTTGCAACTTTTTAATCAGGTATTGTTTGGGCCACCTTCTTTCTTATCTTGATGGGCAGGGCCTCGGAGAAGGCAGTGGGGCCTTTTCGTTTAATCCAGTGTCCTTTCTAGGCCTGGCTGCGGATGTCCTCCTGTGGAGCTCTGTCTTAATGGGCAAAGCATTTTAGACTCACGGCTTCCTTGGCAAACCAGGGTCCATCTATGTAGGAATCCTTTCTCCAGACAACACGTCACTCCCTAAAGCAGTGAGTGGTTCTTAACCTGTGGGTCAAAACCTTTATAGAGGTCAAGTGACCTAAGACCATTGGAAAACACAGATATTTCCATTAGGATTCATAGCAGTAAAAAATTATAGTTCTGAAGTAGCAACAAAAATAACTAGGTGGCTGAGGGTCACCACAACACGAGGAAGTGTGTTAAAGGTCACGAATTAGGAGGACTGAGAACCATTGCCGTGAGGGGTCAAAGTCTTAGGGAACCGATTGAAAAGTCCAGGAGACTTTTTAGAATTTGCTGGGATGCTGCTTTGGCACCATTTTAAAATTCACCCATTTGTGTTACAGCTGGAAGCCTCCCGTGTTTGGGGTCTGAGAATTTTAATAATTCTTTAAAAGCAGTCACTTGGGGGACAGTGAATTAGCTCTGCTTTTTTCTTCTGTGATGCGAATGGAACGCATGGCCTCAGTCCAGAGAGGCAAGCGCTCTGACACATCCCTACCCTCACTCTGATTTTTAAAAGTGTATATTATATGAGTACGGGCACGTGTGTGTGTGTGTGTGTGTGTGTGTGTGTGTGTATTTACACGTGCGTGCGTGTGCGTGCACATGGACATTTGAGGATTATGTCTAAGGTCCTGCTTTGTAACTCTCTGCCATATTCCGTTTGAAACAGGGGCTCTCACTGAATCTGAACCTGGTATGCTCTCTCTCTTTCTCCCTCTCTCCTCTCTTTCTTCTCCCACCTCCCTCCCTCTCTCTTCCTCTCTCTCTTCCTATCCCCTCCCTCCTCCTTTCGTTTCCTCTCTCCCCTCCCCCATGCCCTCCCCCTCTCCCCTCCCCCCTTTCTGTCTGGCTGGGCTGGTTATCCAGCAAGTTCCTTGTGATAGCCTGCCTTGCATCCTCAGCCCTGGAGTTACTGACCCATGTGACCATGCCTGATTGCTTATGTGGATTCTGGGAATAGGAACTCAGGTCTTCTTGTTTGTGCCGGAGGTAATTTTATCTACTAAACCATCTCCCTAGCCCGAGGCTCGGTTTTGAGGGGAGCCCCAGACTAGGGCAGTGGACCAGAGTGGCACTACCCATTGAGTGGCACTACCCATTGCTCAGTTTCTCTGTGTGTAAAAAGGTTGTGTCAAAACAGCAGCATGCATTTTAGTGCCCAGGACATGCTGGATTGTCACAAGGTTAGGATGGACCAGGTTAAACCACTGTCTGCACACAGGGTTACATGTGTTTACATGTTTACCGTCCATGATTTCCAGGGCTTGGCTGCCTTGTGAGGAGGCTGTCCCTTTAAATCCACTGAGACTCTGGAAGTGTGGCCAAGTGTTTTAAAAGCTGCGTATAGGCTCTGCGGTGACTTGTCACTTGCTGGGTGTGGGGGCATGCGTTTGTAATCTCACATTTGGGAGGTAAAGGTAAGAGGATGGAGAATTCAGGTCATCACCAGACACACAGCAATGTCCCATCTCAAAAAACTGTTTGTCTTTTTTAATTTATGCATCCATGTGGCTGGGGTGGGGGTGGCTGACATACCAAGGCCTCCCTTAAGCATGATGCATTCTGCTGTGGGAGATTGGTTTTTCTTTTTACTTGAAATTGGCATTTAGATCAGTGGACTTTGACAGTTAAATAGATTGTCCTCTGAAATGTGGGTGGGCCCTGTCCAATCACCTGAAGACAGAGTAGAGACTGTGAACCCTCAGTGAAAGTGGAATCCTGGAAACTTAGCTCTGAAAGCCTGTTTCACTCTCCCATGTGCCCTGTGAGGTGCAGATTCTCCACTTCTACTCCAGCTGTTCCGACCTAGGTCTCCAGCTGGTGGGCACGCCCTAGGCAGTGAAGACCTTCCAGTAAGACCGACAGATTTCCAGTAAGACCGACAGATAGACAGACTCCTGACTCCTCTCTCTCTCTCTCTCTCTCTCTCTCTCTCTCTCTCTCTGTATGTGTGTGTGTGTGTGTGCACGCGCGTGCATGCACATGCATGTCCTCTCTACACACATCTGCAGAGCAGGGAACTCTCCAATACAATATATCTCCTGTTGGCACAGTTTCTCTACAGTACCGTAATATAAACACCACATGCTCAGAAGCCCTTACATGGCAGCATTCTGCTTCAAACCAGCAATTCCTTTTCTTCCAGAGTAGCTTCAGTTTGGTTAGAGAAAATGCTTCTTGATTAAGGCAACTCCCATTGTTTGAAGTTTATATGATTGAAGTTCATGTCTGAATTTAAGAAAAACAGGCTGTGAAACAAACTATTTAGGGAAGCTGACGATAAGGGAATGGCACTTGAAAGTTCTATCTATCATCTATCTATCTATCTATCATCTATCTATCTATCATCTATCTATCTATCTATCTATCTATACCTATCTATCTACCTGTCTGTCTATCTATCTACCTCTATCTATCTGTCTATCTATCTATCTATCATCTATCTATCTATCATCTATCTATTTATCTATCTATCTATCTATCTATCTATCGATACCTATCTATCTACCTGTCTATCTATCTACCTCTATCTATCTGTCTGTCTATCTATCTATCTACCTATCTATCTAATGTATGGGAGTGTTTTGACCTCATGTATGCCTGTGTACCTCAGAGGCTAGTAGAAGGTGTCAGATCTCCTGGGACTGGAGTTACAGACAACTGTGAACGGCCATGTGGGTGCTGGAAACAGAACACTGGTCCTCCAGAACAGTCAGTGCTCTTAACCTCAGAGCCATTTCTCCATCTCCCAGTGAATGACACTTTAAACAACAAAATCTTTAATTAAATCCGTGTAGAGATATAGGCCCTGTCTGTGGTTACACAGTTAACTTGCTTGTTTTTTGTTTTGTTTTGTTTTGGTTTTTTTGAGACAGGGTTTCTCTGTGTAGCCCTGGCTGCTCTGGAACTCACTCTGTAGACCATGCTGGCCTCCAACTCAGAAATCCGCCTGCCTCTGCCTCCCAAGTGCTGGGATTAAAGGCATGTGCCACCACTGCCCGGCCACAGTTAACTTGCAAAGGTAGGCTTTCCTTAGAACAAAATTATACAGTTAGTGAGAAATAAAACATGCTGTTTCTTGCTAAAAGCAGTGAGAAAAATGATTTCAGTGAAATAAATGTCTTTTTCAAGGGCTCCCTCGTGTTTCATCCCGTTGTTAGGTATTTGTTGTGCTCTGGACAAGGGGGAATATGTTGGGGAGTCAATCTGCCCTTTCCAGTAGCAAAAGCAATTTAAAGAAGGAAGGGTTGACTTTGGATCCTGCTGAGAGTATCATCCCCATCCTAGTGGAAAAGGCATGGCAGTTGGAGACAGCTGGTCACATCACATCCACAGTTGGGAAGGAGAGTGACGAATAGCTAGTGTTGAACTCCCTTCTCCTTTTTCCGAAGTCCAGGACACAAGTCCATGGAGAGATGCTTTCCTTTCGTGTCACAGTTACCGCCCAGATTTAAACCTAACACCCTGTAGGGAGCTCCTTAAACAGGAAGGTAAACAACTCAAAATCTTCAGGAAGTCCCTGAAACTGACCAGATTCACTAGGCTCCTTCTTGCCATAGTAAGCCATGAAAGTTGAGCTCCCTTGCAGAGGAAGTAAAATTCATGCAAAGATGGTGCTGGGACCAGACCTGCTGCCTGGAAGAAATAGAAACTAGCCAAGCTGCCTGGAAGAGGTTTAGACCAACCAAGGCACCTGGAAAGGACACCCTTCCAACCTGTTGAGCCTTCTGCAGGCTGTGTAGTGTGCTCCAGGTTCCAAGCTTTGTGAGCTGTCACTCATGCTGGTGTGGACTTTGGCGATGCAGCTGCCTTTGAGTCATTTCTGGTCCTTTAAGTAGGCCATCCCAGTATAATTCATTGGTTTGCCAAGTTGGACCTGACAGCATTCATATTTTGGTCTGTTGTGAGGTCACTATCTGAGATGAGTAGGGGTGTGTGTGTGTGAGTGTGTGTGTGTGTGTGTTACATCTCCCCAGGAAGAGTTTTGTCACACAACACATCCACACTCAGGTGGGTTCGTTCCTTGATTATTCCTATCTAGATATTCCCTCACGAACATGCCCAGAGGATTATCTCCTAGGTGATTCTAGGTGCTGTCAAGCTGACAGTGTTAACCTCACAGCTGCCTTCAGATGGGAAAACAGGAACAGGAAGCCATCCACCACCCTCCACTTTGATGACAAGATCATATGTCACCATATGACATGTGGAGTCACAGAAGGGACAAATGATGCTTAAAGGCTTCAAAGCAGGGACACTTTCTACATGCTAGAACAGGAAGAGCATGTGTGTTGGGCTGCTGGGGTGCATGAGCCAACAAAGCAATATCACTCTGTAAGAAGCTTTAGTGGGGGACTGGAGAGACTGCTCAGTGGTTAAGAGCACTGACTGATCTTCCAGAGGTCCTGAGTTCAATTCCCAGCAACCACACGGTGGCTTACAACTATCTGTAATGGGATCCAAATGCCCTCTCTGGTGTGTGTCTAAGACAGCTACAGTGTACTCATATAAATAAAAGTAAATTTTTTTTTTTTTAAAGAAGCTTTAGTAGCAAAATCAAGCTGACGTCTGACTTTGTAAGATCAATCTGTGACTTCACATAATTAGTGTAAAATCAGCTTTTGCAGCTAGCTGTGGTGGCTCACACCTCTCATCCCAGCATTAAGGATGCTGAGGCAGGAGGATGGATGAGAGTTTGAAGCTTGGGCGCCATAATAGGTTCTAGGACAGCAGAGGCTACACATGGATTGGCAAGATGACTCAGTAAGTAATGCTGGTCGCTGCCAAGCTTGGTTATCTGAGTTCAGTCTCTGAACCCACAAAAAATATCGATAATTGAAGGGACTTGGCCAACTCGGGAATGGTGAGCGTGGCTCTGGCAGGCCTTGCCCCCCTTCCCCGTCTCCCTTCCCCATCCCCATCCCCATGTCCACTTCCTTATTTGGCCACTTCCTTCTCCTGAGGCTGACCGCCAAGGTCCAGCCATCAAAGTATTGAAGTCCAGCGATCAAAAGCCCTCTTTGGTCCACCTAATTAACATGCCCAATTAAAATCAAACACCTCATCCTCACACAGGATGCCCCCCCCCCTTTACCTTTACAAACTGCTGTTTTCCTAGGGGCCACTTCTGTCTCCTCTCTATCCAGAAGCAGTCCTTTCTCCTGTTCCCCGCCAGGACAAATATCCTGTTCCCCTTGCTCTGTTTCTCTTCTCCCCCGCTCCTCTATCTCCTGTCTTTGTCTCTTATTCCCTGCCTTCTGTCCATCTGGGGAAAATAAATCTCCTTTTTTGCTGAGAACTTGGTCTTGGGATATCCTGGGCTGATACTTTACTTTTCTAGAACCAACTCTACAAAATAGTCCCCTGACTTCCGTACATGCACCACAGCACAAGCCTACCCTGACATCACGTACACACATAACAATAGTAATAAGTTGCTACGGCAAAACACCATGACCAAAAAGCAACTTGGGGAAGAAAGGGTTTATTTGGTTTACACTTCCACATTGCTGCTCATCACTGAAGGAAATCAGGACAGGAATTCAAACAGTGCTGGAACCTTGAGGCAGGAGCTGAAGCAGAGGCCATGGAGGGATGCTGCTTACTGGTTTGTTCCCACTGGTTTGCTCCCTATGGCTTGCTCAGTTTGTTTTCTTATAGAACCCAAGACACCAGCCGGGGATGCCCCCACCCACAATGGGCGGAGCCCTCCCCATCGATCACTAATTAAGAAAATGCTCTACAGCTGGATCTTACGGAGGCATTTTCTCAACTGAGGTTTCCTCCTTTCAGATGACTCTAGCTTGTGTCAAGTTGACAAAACTAAACAGCACAATACACATACACATAAGCATCGGTTTACAGTATACAGAAGTATCTCAATCTTCACAGGTTGGACTTTAGAAGTGGAGATGTCAGGATGCTGAGAGAGCTCAACAGGTAAAAACACGTACCTCACAAGGCTGATGACCTGAGTTTGATCCCTGAAACCCACAGTAGAAGAAAGAACTGACTGACCCTGTGGCATTTGCACACATGCACGCACAGTGATGTGCTGCGTACATGCATGCACGATAATAAACAGATAACAGTGGATGTGTCTGTTTCCGCTGATGTGAGCAAGTGATCGTTATCATCATCGATGGTGAAATCCACAGGGGCCACCTTCATTTTTGTCTGGTTCCTCCCAGTGTCCCCAAGTATTATAAGGAGAGGCATTGCAATCGCCCTTGAAGGACACAAAAGTGGGGATCAGAGAGTGGAAAGAGTCTTGGGCCAGAGGACAGTGCTTTTTCCCAGCTCCAGGAGTGGATCCCTCCTCTCTGCTTCCCAAGTTCAGTTTCAATGGCCAGGCTCAACAGGTGTTTTGTTCCTCTGACTAGAAAGTGACCTTTGATGTCAGAGCACTCCAGGGAAGGATAAGGAGTGCCCCAGTTTCTGCTGGCAAAAGGACATTAGTCACACTTTGAATAGACACGGTGGCTTTAGAGACTTAGAGAGCACTTGTGTGAAATAGCAGGTCTGACTGCCCCTGAAGCTGGCAAGGGCTGTATCTTGGGCATTTTGATTCGTCAATTATGCAAGACTCTGGGTTGATCCACAACCTCTGTGCCTTTGCCATCTGTGGCCTGCCACCCCTCTGCAAAGGTTCACCTTTGTTCTAATCATGGAAGAAGGAGCTGCCCTAGGCTCAGCACCAGATGGTGCTGAGAACTGGTGCTGGGTTTTTCTGCACTTTAGGGGCTGTGTAGAGTTCAGGCCTTGCTCTTCCGGGCCCCTGGGAATTACAGCAGCAAGGCTGATTAGAGCTGGCTGCTTAGCAAAATTTGTTACCACTAAAAACACTGAAATACATTTATTAGCTTAAGTGAAGACTTCAAATACAGATTGAGGGTCAATGAAGTCCAATACATGCCTAAGAATGGGAAAGGACCAGAAGCCTAACTGTAGATTGCTTAGGAACACAGCCAGCCATAGGAATAAAGCTCCATGTCTGAGGGCCCCGGTCATCACAGGAGAGCCCTCCTAGTCCTGCAGTAAGATGCTGTAGGTCTTGTGATGTTCCTTTTCTGGAGGACATATCTTATTACCAAGTAGTAAGCAGGTTCTGTACAAAGTTTAATAGTCTAGTGGCATGGCTTTGCAGTGCCCCAGCACTCAGGAGGCAGAGGCAAGAGGATGGCTATAAGATTGAGGCCACCCCTTACGACCCCTGTCCACCCCTCATTAATCCTCACTACCTTTTACCACACTGCAGCACCACAGTGGTGAACAGAATCCCACAGGAGTTTCTGGAAGGGCAAGACTTACTCAAACTGCATCAGGGAGGCAGATCCGACATCTAAGTCACTGTCTCAGAAGACATAAGGCAAAGAAGATGGTGATGTTCATCCATGAGGTAGAGAGGCATCAAGAACCTCTCAGGTGACACATCACACCTTCCAGTATGAGCTTGTCTGCTCCAAGGATGGAATTTGGGAGTTGGTGGGTGCCTGTGGGCTACTGTCATCTCCAGCATCCTCCCAATGGCCACGCTGCAGGAACCCTCTAAGAGTCAGTGTCCGTAACCTATCAGTAAACAGAATCCACATTTGGCTATGACTACACACAGTCATCCCCACAGAGAGCAGACACAGGCGTTCTTGAGAAATTAAGCAGCTTGCTTCCCTCTGTTGGCAAATGGGAAGCTAGAGGAAGGGACTCGGACCAAATCCACTCACCTGTCCAGCGTATACTGACAATGCACTGTGACTCTAGATCAGTGATTCTCAACCTTTGGGTCAAGACCCCTTTTATTCATGGGGTTGCATATCAAATATCCTACATATCAGATTCTTACATTAGAATTACATTAGAATCATAAAAGAAAAAGTGCAGCTGTGAAGTAGCAACAAAAATAATTTTATGGTTGGGGTCAGCACAATATGAGGAACTGGACTGAAGGGTCTCAGCGTTAGAAAGGTTGAGAACCTCTGCTCTGGCTAGGACATTTACTTCATCACCCCAAGGTCTCTACTCCAGCTCTCTTCTTTGAGCAATGAGAAAGTTGAAGGCTAGGAAGGAACTTACTGGATCAGCCAACAGGCCAGTTATTGGCAAAGACAAGATTGGCCCCTAGGGAACTAACTGCAGTTATCACTGTTTAATGGGCTAGTGTGGATTTTTAATACAAAAAAAGAACATGTTCACAGGCACCCTCAGTAATCCCTTTTATCTTAACAGGAATCTAAAATCCCCTCTGGAAGCTGACACGGAAGTCTCTGGTTATTCACTAAAGAGACCCTGGTTGTTGATACTCAGCAGGAAGCACGGCACAGACAGCCTGGCTGCAGGACAAGGCTCCGTGAGGCTTGTTCCTGCTTAGAGTTGAGGAAATACAGCAGTAGAGTGAAGAATGAACACACACACACACACACACACACACACACACACACACACTCACACCAGGAGGGGGAGGGAGGGAGGGAGGTGGATCTACCTTCAGTGTGGTTGAGATGATCCATTGCCCTTTGGAAAGTCACAGAAGCACAGTAGTTTCTGGTGAGGACAATGTTAAGAGTCTTAGTCACTTTGGTCCTTACTTGATTTCATCTCTGTTTAAGAAAGGCTTGTGAAACTTTAGTTTTGGTACCTAGGATACCAACTTGAGTTTCCATTGGTAACAACTACTTGGTCCTCTGTTTCATGCCACTGTAACACAGTGGCATCATCTGGATAACTTTTAAAGGAAAGAAATTTATTATTCAAAGTTCTAGAGTCCAAGGAACTCTAAGCCTAAAGCCCTCGGATCTGGTGAGGACCTATTTGCTGCATCACAACTGTAATTCTGCTACTGTTTTTGAAATGTAATGTAAGTGTTTTTGGAGATAGAGGTTTGCCAAGGGGCGAGACCCACAGGTTGAGAACCACTGCTTTAAAGCAAGCCCACTTTCAAGATAATGGCAGTAGTCCGTTCTTGAGGGTAGTGATATCATGAACGATTCAAGGAAACCCCGCCTCCCAACACTGTCTAATTGAAAATAAAGTTTTCATTCCATGAACTCCTAAGGATGTTTCTAACCTCAACAGATGCCAGATATACAAATGGGATCCCACAGTAAAAGGTTAGACAACAGAACACAGATGATAGATGATCAGTCGTGGGAGGCTCCCTGTAGGCAGTGTCTCACCACTTCCTCCTGGCCATCTCCCATCATCTTGTGCTCTGGGAGGAGGGGTGCCAAGAACGCAGACCTAACGCCAGGCCTGCTTTGGCTGATGTTCGACAGGCAGAATCTGTTCTGATTTGATCCTGTTTTTGCAGGTGCACATAAAAAGGGAAGGAGAGAAGGTGCCCAACGGGAGCAGGAAGAGGAAAGGAAGTAGCTGTGGAGAAAGGGAGGGGCACTGTAGAAGGACCTGCATGAGGAGAGAAAACACAGGAGTTGAGGAATGCAAGAGGTTAGGGTGGAGAAGTAAGGATAGGTGAGAGTAATCCAATGTCTTAAGCTCCTGCCCAAGGCTAAGATGATGCCCAAGGCTATTACCATACCAGGAGCTAAGTTTGCTTCTCCAGAAAGCATTGCACGCGGACTGCCTTTGAAGGGTGGTTCTGTGTGCTCTGGTTCTCAGGGACACAAATGTCCTCGGAAGCTTCCTAAAAGTGCGCTTTCCTTTCAGAGGGTGGAAATCCTCATCTCCCGCAGCCCGTTAACAAGTAGGAATGATCACATAATCGAGTGATACACCAAGGTGCTCCGAGCATTGGAGACACAAAATCGGATGCTTCCTCGTGTCCGCAGAAGAGGCTCTGGTCGCTAAGTGAAAGAAAAATCGAGTGGAGAACTGTCTTCCATTGATCTCTAATTGTTGGATATTTTCAGAGAAGAGGCGAGAGACTAAACCTTTCAGTGGGTAAACGTGAAGCTGGAAATTGCTTTGCGCAGTCTTGAAGCAGAGGTGTGGGTGGTTTTACTCAGCACCAGTTTTTGGGCTGCAGAAGTATGGGACCATAAACCCATAGAAGGCGGCTCTGAGCTGCTGTGAGCCTTCTGCACTGTCTGTGGTGGGGACTGGCAACCCTCCACAGCCTTGCAGGACCACTGCCCACAGAGTCTGGGAGGGAGGGATATAGTGTTCAGGCTGAGGCGTCGGGCTTGGCCCTGTGTCTGCTCTCCCTGCTTGCTGTGTCAGTCAGGGTAAGGCACCAGCCAGAACTTTGACTTGGACCCAAGACAACCTTTCCGTTTACCTCCATGTGTTCAATACCACATGGGCACATTTTAGAATGTCACTGTGGACAAAACAAGGTCACAATTTAAGCACATGAGGACTGAGGTTGTAGGCCACGGGTCCACTCATAGCTTCTGAGCACTTTTCTCTCATGCCTTGCCTATCCATGAATCCTGGGCAGTGGGAAGGCAGGGGTTTACCCAGCTCCATGGGCCTACTTTAGAAGTCAAAAGGAATCCAGACAGAGGGTGGAGCTAGATAGAGGGAGGAGCCAAGCACAGGGTGGAGCCAGGCCGAGAGAGGACCAGGCCGAGGGAGGGGCCAGGCCGCGTCTGCTGCAGGAAAACATGTTGTGCATGTAGATGATAGATACTTCTGGGCTGTTTCAAACGCAGTCATAGAGCAGGGTGATGCTTACAGCTCCACAAAAGCTTGATGGAGAAGGCCAGGGAGAGGCTAGGTTTCTGATAGGTCCACCATTTCTCTTGTTACTTCATGTGGAGGAGTCCTCAGTGTGCATTGGCTGAGGTGCTAATGACAGTCAGGTTTAAAAGGTTAGTCCGTGATTGATTGTTCCTTTGGTATGTCCCGTTCTCTCCTTGGGGAGTGAGAAGGCTTCCTCCCTGTTATAATATGCTGGAAATACGTGACTTGTTTTTTGTTTTATAGGAATCATGTGTTTTTAAAGATTTGAGAAACATTTAAAAACTGGGCTGTATTTTACATTATGAGATGAACATGAGACTTTGGGGACAGTGGTGGTTTGAATGACAAATGCTCCCCATAGACTCATGCATTGGAACAGTTAGTCCCTGGTTCTGGCTCTGTTTAGAGAGGTTGTGGGGCCTTTAGGAGGTGTTCTTGTGGAGGTGCTTCACTGGGAGGGCTTTGAGGGTTATAGCCGCCCTCTGCTTCCTGCACATTGACAAGAATGTGAGCAGTCAGCCGTCTGCTCCTGCCTCCAGGTTTGTCCCACACTCATGGACTCTCAAACTGTGGAAGTGTAAACCTAAATTACTTTCTTCTTTAAGTTGCTTTCAGTGATGGTATTTTATCAGAGTAACAGAAAAGTAACTAAAACAAGGACAGGAGGTGGGGGGAAAGTGTTTTTTTCTATTTTAAAGTGATGTATTTGTAAGTCAAATACCAAGGGGGTAGATTGAGATTGTTAGCTCTATATGTTAACTTGATACAACCTAGGATCAAGAGTCTTAATAAGGGCTTGTTTACTTTGGGTTAAATTTGGCATGTCGTGGATGATTGTCTTAATTAAGTTCATTGATATAGAAAGACCGAGCCCAGTGTGGGTGGCATCATTCCCTAGGCAGTGGCTCTGAAACTATATGAGTAGAGAAATCAAGCTGAGTACAAGCCAGCAAGTAAATATGCATGCAGTCATTTTTGCACTTGACTGTCGTGTGAGGTGACTAGCTGATTCAGGTTCCTACCATTGTGACTATAACATGGAATTTATAAACAGGATGACTCCTTTCTCCCCTAAGTTGCTTTTGTGTCAGGGTAATTTTATCACAATAGGAAAAGTGAAACTAGAGCAGAAACTCCTAAACCCACTACCTCCAGCATTCTGGACTGCATAGTGAAAGCATGCCTCTCCTGGAAAAGGCAGATTAGGACTCCACATGGCTAGGTGGAGTGGCATCTCACTGTGATTGATTTACTCTAGGCTGAGGCAGGAGGATCAAGAGTTGTAGGCCAGCCTCAGATGCATAGCACATTGTGAGCCAGCCTGGGATATAGAGAGAGACCATATCAAAAAGATGAAAAAAATAAACACACATGCAAAACTCAATATGAATTGCATGTAGAACATATATATATATATATATTCAGTGTAAAAAACCAGTATATATCACAAGCACCAATCAGAGACATGCTTACAAATAAATTATGAAAAACCTATTCGCAATTCTCCCAGAAAAGTAAAGTGCCTCGTCCTTTAACTAACCAAGGAAGGGAAAGACTATCACAGTGAAAGATTTAAAATACTGAAGAAAGAAGTTGAAATGGAAGACAGACAGACAGACAGACAGACACACACACCAGTTGGCAGAGTCAGTATGAAAATGGTTACAGAAACCAAAACAAGCACAGATTCCATGCAATCACCATCAAAATTTCAAAGGCATTCTCTACAGAAACTCAAAGCCAACCCTAACATTTGTACAGAAGAAGAAAAGGCTCCACACAGCATTGCAGAAACCTGCTTGACAGCACCTGACCTCAAATTATACCATAAGCCCCTAGTGCCCCAAACAGGATGACCCTGACACAAAGACAAGTAGGTCAGTGGGATAGAACAGAGGACCCGCAAACAATCCCACATAGTCACAATCCCCCCTAGCCACAGCCACTTGATTTGTGACAAAGACGTCAAATACATACCGGGGCATTGGGGGAGGGGGAACTTTTCAGTAAATACTGCTAGCAAAACTAGGTATCCACAGGTAGATGAATGAAACTAGATCTTCAGCTTTAACCCCGTAGAAATCAATTTAAAATGATCAAATGCACTAATGTAAGGCCAGAAACTCTCAAAGTATTAAAGGAATAAATCAGGTAAACGCTGCAAGATACGGGCACAGGCCAGGATGCTCTGCAAAGGATTGATTCTGTTAGCTCAGCAAACAACACCAGTAGTTGATAACCAGGGTTTCGCAGAGTTAAATGCTTATGCACAGCATAAGAAATAATTCATAGGTTGCAAGAAAAACATGGGATGGGAGAAAAATCTGTCTATATATCAGACAAAAGAGCAATATCTTTTTATATCTTAATATCTACATAAAGAACCCCAAAACTACCCAAAAAACCCCCAAAGCCAACCAAACAAAAAACCAAAATCAACCAAGCAAACCAACCAAAACCCCACCCTCAACAGGACATAACCGATAAAAAAGCTAATGAATAGAAAGTTCTCAAAAGACAAAGTAAAAATGGCCAAAGCCAAATGGCAAACGTGTTCAACATTCTTTCCTATCAAGGAAATGTAAATAAAAACCTCCCTGCGAGTCCACCTCACCCCAGTCAGAGTAGTTGACCTTAAGAAAACACAGAGGGACCTGGAGAGATGGTCCAGAGGTTAAGAGCACTGGCTGCTCTTCCAAAGGACCTGGGTTCAATTCCCAGCACCCACATGGCAGCTCACAACTGTGTTCTAGGGTCCTACACTCTCATACAGACATACATACAAAATACCAAGACACATTTAAAAAAATCAAGATGAAAAACAAAATAAAACATTAACAAAAACCCAAACAAACAAAACACCACACACACAAAAGGACTCCTTTGAGCATATGTGTGGAACTTTCTGCACTGCTGCTGAGAATGGAAATGTATCCAGTCAATCACTATGGAAATCTGTCATTTCCCCCAGTAACTAACCTAGAATGGCCACGTCTAAGTCAGCATGCTACAGAGACACTCGCATGGCGTCCACGTTTATTGTAGCACTCTTCACAAAAGTTAATCTATAGAATCAGCCTGGGTGTCCATCCACAAGGCAAATAAAGTATGGTATAGAGATACAAAATGAAATTCAAAGGAAAATGAAGTGTGTTCTTCCGGGATTACCTGGAGATCATCATACTTAGCAGAATAAGCCAGGCATAGAAATGACAGGTTATCGTGTGTTTTCGCTCATCTGCGAACACTACATTTTATCATATGTCATAGTTAGCTTCAGTTAGAAACATGCCACCCAGGGAAGGGCCTCTCAATTGGGGGATTACACCCATTGGATTGGCCTGTTGATATGTCTGTGAGACAGTCTCTTGATGGCGGCTAACTGGCGTAGGAGGGCCCAGCCAACTTAGGGTGATGCCATTTCTAGACAGGTGGCTCTGAGCTGTTTAAGAAAGGCTGCTGATCAGGAACTCAGAAATGAACCAATCGAAAGTGCTCCTCCGTGGTCTTTGCTTCAGTCCTAGCCTTTGGGTTTCTGCTTGAGCTCCTGCTCACATATTACAGTAAACGTACTCATATATATGTATATATACACATATATACAGTATATAATATATTGGAGTATGTATATATGTATGTATACACACACTCAACAGAATAGCTGCAACATACTCCGATATATATATAGCTGCAATATATATATGTGTATATATATATATATCACAGACACACACACACAGACACACTCTTTCAACAGAATAGTTGCAACATCTTAGACCACCAAAGAAAAACAAAGGAAGATTCTGGAGTCTTCTCTGGCACTGTGTCTTGAGCTTGGGCTCAAGGAAGACTGGTTTTCTAGCGCCTGCTAGGGTAACTGCTTCAGTTCCTGGGGCGGGGACTCCAACCTCACAGCCATCTGTGTAATGATGCTGAGGGTGCTGAGGAGTCAGGGAGGAAGAACTCTAAAGCCAGCTTACCAGTGAGTGTCTCACATCACTGACACTCCTCATGGCCAGTCCTCACAGCTCATCCCAACACACCACTCAGAGACTAGGACTGGAACCAACCACACTGGTGACTTTGATGACAACAGACCACATCAATCGTGTAGACATGGCACGTTTTCCATGTTCAGACATTGTGACTTTGGCACCGGGGTCTTCCTACTTGACATTCTTTATAGACCAAATGTATCATGAACCAGGCATGACTCTCAGCCCGTTTTGGTGATATATAAAATTAAAAGTCTTCCAGATATGTGTATCGCCCTAACTTTTACTAGTAGCTTCTTCCGGGCCATCGCCCTACCACCCAACAACCTGGCTACCCTGTCATGCCAGGGCTGCGGAAAACCCCAAATGTCCGGCAGCCACTTAAGGGGACAGGATGAAGAATGATGAATTTGGAGCAAGCTTGTGGTAGCCTAGCTTCTCAGTCTCTCTGTGTGGTTTTTGTCGTTATTTCTATTAGCCAAAATTCAATGTAAAATTTTACTAGTTTATTCCCACCGATTTTAAGGGAGAGGGGATCTCTAAGTGTTCTGTAGACCTTAAAGTGCCTCCAGTTTCCCTATTCATTTCTTCGCCACAGACACTAAAGTACAGCATCATTTCCATGTCTGAAGCAAATGGGGACAGTGCTGGATCTCTTGGGAAGACAGTACTGCAGAGAGGGTGGGAGAGCCAGGCAGCTTCCCGGATGAGAAAGGTTGAAGGCCTGCAGAGGAAACGTCCCAGAAGGCAATGTGCCGGGAGTCTGCCTGCTGGCTCCTTTCTTCCCCTCCGTACACCGGTTGCTAAATGTGCATTCCTCCCACCGCTGGCCTCGGTGTGTCTGGCACAAATCACATTTGTATCTGAGCTTTCCTTTCCATTTTTATTTTCTCCTTAAATGGCTTCACGTAAACAAATATTAACACAGCGTTTTGAAAGCTTAATCCCTTCCCTCTAGAATTACTCCTGGAGTCCTACAGTGCCCCAGCCCAGAGGGCGTTTAGAAAGGTTCCTGTCTCTTTTCTGGCATTCATTATGGGCTTTGGTGCAGATCCTCACTTATAAGATCTGTTTTCAACTGTGGGCCTATTGGCAAGCCAGCATCTGGAGGTGACCAGAGAGCATTGCAAAGCTAGAAACATGAAATACTAGAACTTCTGTGCTAGCAATATGATTAAGGAACCCAACTAACAGCACGACAAGAAACTCTTTACAGAAAACGTAGGAAGAACGAATACAGTTGATTCAAGGTTCATTTAATGCCTTTTTGTTTTGGTTTGGATTTTGACCCTAGTTACACACTTCCCAATTTTACAACAACAACAAAGCAAAACATGGGGATGGGCTTTTGTGTTAAAAGCCTTTTCATATGTGCTTGCCTTGTCATAGGTCCTGATGTCACACTGCCGCATAGAGAAATAGCAAGCTATCAATCAGTGTGTTTGAGCGCAATGATACCAGGGAGCAAAGGACTCATTGCCTTTCGTGTCTTTCAGGTGCGATCACATGAGGGGCGCGACTTTACCGTCGCCAGACAGCTCTGCCGGCCTAAGCGCCTCATGCACTCCAGAAACATCGATCATCGAACGACCCTGGCAGGACCCTGGCAGCGGGGAAACCGTAGCTAAGCCGCGACGTCGCCCCAACGATAATTCTCCTGGAGTTGCTGCGCCGCGGCAAAGTGGGCTGCGATATGCAAATGAGCTGAGGCCAGAGCGCCTTCTGATTGGCCGAAGCTCTTCTTTCGCCCCGCCCCCTGAAACCTGAGTCTGTGTCCATAAATATCCTCAAGTCAAAAAACTCGAAGCCTTAAAAACACGTAAGAAATGGTGCCTGCACACCAGCACTTCCCCCTAAAAAAGAAAGAAAAAAAAAAAGTAAAAGAAAAAGAAAAAAAAAAGCAGTTTGCAGAGCAACGGGGAGACAAAGGGACAATTCGGAACAAACAAGCTCTCTATAAACAGATACTCTCCAATTAAACGATAAGATAGTGAATGGATCTCCTTTAGCAGAAAAATACTAAAAGTCCTGTGCTTGGCAGATTCAATGAATCAGCGAATTGTTTCTGCAACCATCTGAGGTTAGTTAAATTGACCTATCATTCCGGCTAACATTTCTCTGGCTTGTTACTTTTAAAACCTCTAGAAAATTGGGAAAGCACTATGCTAGCTCTGGAAAGGCCAGTGGGGGCCTGATGCCCAACAGCTTTGAAAAGAAGGCTGTGAAACCTGCCCGTAAATTATCTCAGTCTCCCCTCTTCCCCTCCCCGCCCCCCCCCCCCCCCCCCAAGAATCTGGGTGTGAAGGTGAAAACATGTCCGCTTCACAGTTGTGGAAGTGGAGGCTTGCAAAAGCCCAAATAACAGAAGTCTAACCAGTCAGTCGAACACCCGTGGTTCCATCCGGCAATCTTCTTTCAAACCAGGTAGCAACATCAAGTTGTTCTAGCATTTGTGAAATAATCTGACAGCATCGTTTCTACATTTACAAAGAATTGAGGACAACAGTCATATTATTGTTTGGATGTGAAATGCTCCCCTTCCCTCACCCCACCCCCACTCAGGTTTTTGAATTTTTCATCCCCAGATGGTGGTGCTGTACTGGGAGGTTGTGACACTGAGGGGTGATTGAGCCATGCTGGAGGAAGTGGATTACTAGGAGGCAGGTATTGAGGTTCACAGCCTGACCTTGTTTCCTTCCGGATCCCTCTTTTCGGTTAACGGCAAAGATGTGAGTAGCCCTCCTCACAAGTTCCCAAGCCACAGCCAGGAGCTACTCCGGTCAAGTTGGATCGACTCCAACAAAGCATGAGCCAGAGTAAATCCTTCTTTCTCCAAGTTGCTTCTCTTTGGGTCTTGCTGAATAGAAAACGATAAACACAAGTCACAAACTAACACCTCTGTCACACTGAAGTGAGGACCATGGAGGGAGACAAGCTAGGAACTTTCTTACCTCATCCAAGCTGTTTCAGGACACTGCCTTCAGGCACAACTGAAAGTTGTGTGGGTCCTTCCAGGTCACACCCAGACATAGAAGTCACTGTCATGTTGCAAACGGGGGAACTTGAGTCTGAAGGAGTCAAATGATTCACCTCATATCACACAGATGCCGTCTATACCCAGACTTAGAAATTCCATGACTTTGAAGAAAATGTCAGATTTTTCAGGAGGAGGCTCTACTCAAACTCCTTCCTATGGCATCCATCTACCTATAAACTCAGTTTGTCTAAGACTTGTCGGAAAACTTTTTGTGAGGGATCCTCCCTAAAAGAGTTCAGCTCCTAAAACGATTACTTGTATAGGGCCATTGATTATAGGGAGACACAATAGCAGTATCATCAGGTGGACCCGGTACACAAGAGTAAGGACTGATGATGCTGGTCAACGGAAAGAAGGGTCGTCCCAGCAGGTCAGCACTGGCTCCCTGGGGTTCTGTCATGACCATCATGGCTTGGCAGATCCTTGCTTCAAAATGCGGAAGCTTTCCCACCAATGCAGAGGGGTTGGGTAAAGAGCAGTGGACCTGATCATGTTAAGTATTCCTGGGTTCTTACACATGTACAGCTATAAACAGAAAGTAGAGACAGAGCAGGGCTAGGCTATAAACCTTAAGGCCCAAGGGGAGGACACTTGCTCTTCTGGGTGGGTGGAACTGAACTGAGTGACAAGCCCAGCAGGCTTGTCTATTACTCCTACAAGATGACCCATTTCTCTCCGTCTTCAGAATTACCCAGGAAACCCTGGGAAAGAAAGTCTCAGAACTTTTGCACACATATTACTCTCTACAAGTTAGGGTCCTTGGAAAAAATGTTAAGAAATTTGTATGTTGCCAGGCAGTGGTGGGGCATGCCTTTAATCCCAGCACTTGGGAGGCAGAGGCAGGTGGATTTCTGAGTTCAAGGCCAGCCTGGTCTACAGAGTGAGTTCCAGGACAGCCAGGGCTACACAGAGAAACCCTGTCTCAAAAAAACCAGAAGAAAAAAAAAAAAAAAAGAAATTTGTATGTGGTGGCTTTTTTTTGTTTGTATTTTTTTTTTAAATTTATTTTATTGGTTTTTTTTTTTAAAAGATTTTATTTAAGTACACTGTAGCTGTCTTCAGACACACCCGAAGAGGGCATCAAACTCCATTACAGATGGTTGTGAGCCACCATGTAGTTGCTGGGAATTGAACTTAGAACCTCTGGAAGAGCAGACAGTACTCCTAACCACTGAGCCATCTCTCCAGCCCTTATTTTATTGTTTAATGTATACCTATATGAGTGTCAGTGCACCATGTACATACCAACAACAACAACAACAACAACAACAACAACAACAATAAAGCCAAATCTCCTGGAACTGGTGTTACATACAGTTGTAAGCCGCCATGTGGATGCTGGCAATCAAACCTCTGGAAGAGCAGCCATTGCTCTTAACCACTGAGCCTTCTCTCCAGCCTCTATTTTTTGTTATTTGAGATAAAGTCTTGTGATGTAGCTTAGGCTGGCCTAGAACTTTCGACCTTCTGCCTCAGCCGCCCAAATGCTGTACTGTAGCCACACATGTCATGCCTGGTTTTGAGAATTGGTATTCAAACAGTGATAACCCTCTTCTCTCCATTCCAAAACTGTTTCGATTCTTTATCACTCCTGTTATTTTTAGAGAAAAATGATGGTGCTGTTTTAATTTTGTTTTGAGCTCTAGACTTGTTCGCTAAAGTCATCCTCAACTGGATGGTAAGCACATGGCTCCAGGATCAGAATTACCAGTGGTTTAGAACCCTACATCCCAACCTTGCCAAATAATAAAACAAAGACAAACTTTAGGACATCACTGTGCCAACAAAAGTGTGTTCAGGCAGTGACACTGCAAGGCACAGGGGCTCACAGAGAACACTCCATGCCAGTTCTGCACCCGCACCACAGGCTGGCAGCCACCACACACATCACAGTTAACAGTTATTGAAACAGAAGGTGCCTTCCCGTGACAGCCAGGTTACTTTCCAATTCTGTTAACATGTTAGTCCACATATTCCCCGATCTAGTGCTCAAGCTCAGTGACACCCTTGTCACTCTCATTTCTCCCATCCCCAAGGGAGATTCTGACCATCCGCTGGGAAGTCACCCCCAACCGGGGGAGCTTCCAGAAGGTGCCTATATCACAGTGACAATCCACCATCAATATTCTAAAAGCTTCCAGAAAAGTCCTTGTCACTGAGAACAGCTTTGGAAAGGACTGGAGATGTGTGTCAAATATAAAATGTTCTATGTACGTGTATTGCACAAACACACACACACACCTGTATTTCATGACATCTTATTTTCTCATTTCTGACCCCAAGCTTTTAAAACGTCAAATTAATTTAATCTTAATATGCTTTTAGGCATTTATTCTTTTGATACATTTTGTAATATTGTTGCGATTCAAATTGTAGCAACAGTATTCTCAAAAAGTGGAAACAATAGCATTCAACATAAACAAGAGAAATAGAAGAAACAGCCAAAGATGATTGAGCTGCAAGATTAGATAGAGGGATTTTCCCAGAAGACAATAGAAAAGGGGGTGGGGGAGGTCAGGAGTGCCAGAATCTAAGCACAAAGGTCATAGAAGGAGAGGCTCAGCAGGATTGGCAAGGGGAGAAGGTGGAGAGTATTGGTCCCTCTTCAAAAAAAGAAAAGGTTCCTATACTTGAAAAACAAAATAAAACTAGGAAGGAAAGAAGGAAGGAAGGATAGGAAATCACACGGGTGGCAGTGAATCCAGCCTGCTCCATACATAGGAAATGCTTGAAGGCCTTCAGGAGTGAAGGGTGACTCCCCACAAGAGAGAAAGGGTCAGGCTGCCCTTTCGTGTGGAAACATGACCTCTGGACACACGGCAACAGCACAAGGCTCTTAAACGAGAAGAGGAAATGTCCCAGTGCCCCGGGTGCTATTTCCAGACAAATGCACTTAACTTTTGAAAAAATAAATTGTGAGAGAGATGGGGGGTGGGGAGAGAACGCTCAAGTGAGCAAAATCAAAGGCATAATGAAAGCACCCTCACGTCTATTTCAGGCTGTCGACTAACCCAAAATCTACTTTTCATAGGAAAACGTATGAAAAGTAAGAGAAATGTCCCCAGAAACTTCCTATTCAAGACAGTGAAGTAAGGGGCTGACATTTGTTATTTTGGAAAAAATCTAGAATTTCAACTCTAATGAGCATGGATATCAGAGAGGATGGAGGAAGGGTATGGAGCTGCTGGCCGTGAGGACCTCTGCTCTCAGGACAGAACACCACCACCATAAATTAGGGACAGTCAGGACACACCCAGGAGACTATGTCCTAACACAAAAGAAGCAACCAGAAAACCAACCATATCACTTCCAATCCAGCCAAGGAAAGTGTGACCTGTAGAGCAGAAGTCGGGAGCAAACGGCAGAAAGGAAGGCCCGCGTAGCAAATATTAGTGTACCAGAAGGTCTGCATAGAGCTAACTATAAGCCCAAATAGGATCCACCTACAGGCTGAACATAGGAAATTCTCTATCTGCAGTCAAACACAGAACAAGCACACTGAGAACCAAAGACGACGGACTGTTGAAAACACAAGGATTGTAAACTAACAAATACAGAAGAAGGAGGCTTGGCGTGATGCTCTTCAAAATCTGAGCTAAAAGACCTGAGGTCTGAGGATATTTAAGAGGCAAAAGATGATGTCACTCTCTAAGGAGTACAGACCTACCCATGGGTGGTACAGCGCCATCTGTGGTAGTTGGGGACATTGGCCCATCCATTCTAAGATGGGCCAAGGGAGAAGAACAAATCTAAGGACAGAAACCAAAGATCCAAGGACAGAGG
Organism: Rhynchomys soricoides; assembly: GCA_019843965.1. Lineage (NCBI taxonomy): Eukaryota > Metazoa > Chordata > Mammalia > Rodentia > Muridae > Rhynchomys > Rhynchomys soricoides. Next base: position 1,693,662 of record JADRCH010000107.1, on the reverse strand, counting down.
CAATGTGGATACAAGGCAAACAGGACTCTCACCTAGAGAGAGCACACGTTGCCTTGAATGTGCATCCGATGCTGTTGCACACATAGGCCAAGGATTAGGCTATATACTTTGAGCCTGGCTCAGATTAGGCCTTCTTACCCTACAACAGCAAAAATAGAAATGGCTGTGGCTGGCAAGAAAGATCATCTGGTAAAAGCTCTGCCCAAGAAGAGCCCTCTCCACCTCTGGTCCAGCTCTAACCTACCTGCTGATGTGAGGGACAGACTCCAAGCTCCGTTTTCTACCGGTTTTATGGAACATAAATTTGCGTACCATACAGCTCGCCTGTTAGAGTGTATCTCCATTTCAACGGCTTTAGTATTTTCCGAGTTGTGCAATAATTGTCTGCTTTTAGAACATTTTCACTACCCTGAAAACCTAAGGCAGCCACTTTTTTCCAGTTCCCTTCTCGACCTCACCCTGATACTTCTAGCCCCAGCAGCCCCGGGTTCACTCTATGTCCCTATAGACCTGCCTAATCCAGACGCCTGCCTAAACTGATACATAATGTTATCTTTTATAACTAGTTTCTTGGACGTGGTATAGCGTCGTGTCCATGTTGTAGCTCTTGGGAATAATTCATTCCTTATCACAAGGTTTCAGTAGGTAGACACCCCATGTTTTGCTTTCTCATCAGCTGGCTGATATCTGAGCTATCTCTACTCTGGGGCTATTACACACAATGAACGGTAGTGTACACATTTGTGTGTGAATTCGGGTTTTAATTTCCTTGATTATATACTCCTGTGAATACAACCGCTGGTTGTGAGCAGGATAGGATGAGGTACATCTGTAATCCGAGCACTCCAGAGGCAGAGGCAGGAGGATTTTGACATCCAGGTCAGCCTGGGCTCCACAGTGTGTTCCAGGCATGTCTGGGCTCTGAGGTCCTGTCTTGCTGAGTCATGAGGTAACCCTGGGCCCACTTTTTAGACACTGCTGAGTGACTTCATCGTCTTTGCTCCCAGCACTTACGTATATGGTGCCTTGAACTTCTCAGCATCCTCTTTCCATCCCAGCCATCCTGGGAGGTGTGGGTGGCATGTCATTGTGGTGTGTATTTGCATTTCTTGTCATGTAATCATTAGTTTCAGTGTATGTTTGGTGGCCACTGGGAAACTGCCTACTCCAATTCTTTGCACATTTCTAATTGGGTTGTCCTTTGACTAGTGAGTTGTAAAGTTTACTAAATACAATCCCCTTACGAAATATATGATTTAATAACGTATTTACCCAAGCTTTGTGCCATCTTCAGTTTCAGGATAGTATCGTTGGAAGTGCAAAAGGTTTCCTTTAACTGATTTAATTTTAAGAATTTATCTTATTTTTATTTATGTGCCTATGTATGTGTGTGTGTGTATGTGTATTTATTCCGGTTATCGGAGAAGCCAGGAAAGGGCATTGGATCTCCTAGAGCTGCAGTTACTGTTGGTGAGTTGCCTGACGTGGCTGCTGAGAACCATAGACAAGTCCTCTGGAAGAGCATTACCTTCATGTACTTAGCCATTAGGTCACTTCTCCATCCCCCATTTATGTATGCATGCATCTGTTTATTTATTTATTTATTTATTAATCTATTTACTTAAATATATGGTGATTTGACTGCGTGTGTGTCTGTATACAACTTGTATACCTGGTGCACATGGATGGCAGAAGGGATCAGATCTCCATGCAACTAGAGTTACGGATGGTTGAGCCATGATGTGGGTGCTTTAACCCCTGATCCATTGCTCCAAGCCCCTTATTTATTTATTTATTTATTTATTTATTTATTTAGAGATAGGGCTCATTCAGCCCCAGCTGACATCTCCTCCAGTGTATAGCGAAGACTGCCTTTAAGCTCCCAGCCCTCCTGCTTGCCCCTCCCAGAGTGCCGCCACACCCGGCATAAGTTTTAAATTTTGACCAAGTCCAATTTATCAGTCTTTGATCACTTACGACTGTGGTGCCCCAGCCAAGAAGCTCTTGCTTAACCCAAAGCCACAAGATACATTTCTCTTTTTTCTTTGAAGAGTTATATGGTTTTTAGTGCTTACTTTTAGGACCATTTCCTGCTCTGAGTTAATTTTTTTGTATAATGTGGCACAGGGTCAAATTCCATTCTTTTCCATGTGGATATTCATTTGTCTGAGCACTATAGTGAAAAAGATCACGCCCCCCCTCCCCCCAAATTATATACGTATTCTTTCTTCAAGCCTTATATGACCACACAGCTGGGAATGCAGCTTAGCAGAATGCTTGCCTAACATACAGAAAGCCCTGAGTTCAATCCCACGGCATGTATAAGCACAACCATGCACATGCCCCCTACACATACACATACACACACCCACACCCACACACAACATACACACAAAAATACATAATTTTTATTTTGGAAAAATTTTTTATGACTTCAAGATCAGACAAAGGCAGTATTAAAAAGAGAGCAGAAGCCGGGCAGTGGTGGCGCACGCCTTTAATCCCAGCACTTGGGAAGCAGAGACAGGTGGATTTCTGAGTTCGAGGCCAGCCTGGTCTACAGAGTGAGTGCCAGGACAGCCAGGGCTACACAGAGAAACCCTGTCTCGAAAAACCAAAATAAAATAAAATAAAATAAAATAAATAAAAATAAACAGAGAGCAGAGTTTCCAGTAACCTATATAGTATCAGTTAAGACAATGAAAGAGCTGGGTATAGCTCAACAAGAGGGTGCCAACACACACACACACACACACACACACACACACACACACACACACACTGGCTTCAGTCCTCATCACTGTAAATAGTAACACTATTTTTCCTTTCTCTTTTTTTGGTTTTTCAAAACAGGGTTTCTCTGTATAGCCCTGGCTCCGTAGACCAGGTTGGCCTCGAACTCAGAAATCCACCTGCCTCTACCTACTGAGTGCTAGGATTAAAGGTGTGCACCACCACTGCCCAGCATAACACTATTTTTCAAAATAAGTGAGTCTGAGAGAACAGTACAATGGGGGTTGGAAAGACGGCCCAGTGGCTACAGACACTTGTAACATCTTCCAGAGGGTCTGTTCAAGTTTGGTTCCCAACACCCATGTCAGACAGCTCCCAGCTGCTTATAACTCCACGTCCAGGGAACTCAACTCCTTTTCTTGACTTTCTGAAGATATACGGAAATATGCACCCTCAGACCCACACACATGCATAACTAAATTAGTTAAAAATTTTAAATACAATCTTGTAGCCAGGCAGCCAGTTCCAGGACAGCCAGAGCTACACAAAGAAACCCTGTCTTGAAACACACATACACACACACACACACACACACACACACACACACACACACACTTATAGTTTACAATAGTTGAGTCTGACTGCAAAGGCGAGTAACATGAAAGAAAGAAGCCATGTCTTGCTCTTGCTCTCTTGCCTTCCTGCTCTCCCTTCCCCCTCCCCCATTCCCCTCCCCCTCTCCAGGTACTCATGGCGGCCTCTACTGTCTCTCTCCACCTTTCTCTGTTTCTACTACCCTCTGCAGACTCATATATATATATCCATGTCTTTCTCCCATTAATTGATGAAATAAAAAGTTTAAGCTGAGGGTAGAGTTCAGAAGTAGTTTCCCTAGTATGTAGAAGGCCTAGATTTGATCTTCATCACTGCAGTAATAATAATAAAAGAGTAGTAAATAATAACAACGTTACACGTGGTTTATATGACTGTGTCCACAGTAAACAGCAGAAGACAAACACACACATTTATGACTAAATTATTTTAAGCCTCCCAGCATTCTAGATCAGTGAAGGAAATATCCTTCATTCAGCAAAGATCTCAAGCCGAAAGTCTAAAGCAAATACCCGTTGACACCTTTGATGCATTCTCTTTGGATCTGGAAGAAATCGTGTCTACTTTCATGTCTATGTGTTTTTGCTTTAACGTTAACTCTGGCCAATCTGATAAGGAAAGGAGCAGAAGGGAAGGGGGGGGAAATCAGTGAAAACAGAAGTGAAGGCAAGCAAGCTCATTCCTGCATTTGATCTGATCACATATTTTAAAAGAAGTTATGCATTAGAACAAGTCAGAGGTTTTAAGTTTGATGTCAAACATAAGACAGTCTATGAAAGGGATTGCACTTCCTGTTGTGCACTGGAGACGCACACCTTTACTTCCAGCACTCGGAGGCAGAGGCAGGTGGGTCTCTGTGAGTTAAAGGCCAGCCTGGTCTACAGAGAGAGTTCCAGGACAGCCAGGGGCTACAAAGAAAAAGAAAGAAAGATAGATAGAAAGAAAATGACATCACTTCTCCAGACCTGCAATGGCCAATGGGAAATTTAAAAATAGCAAGCAGTTACAAGGAGAACAAAAAGAATAATAGGAACTGAGTCTCTGCTCCCAATCTTGGTTTCCTTCTTCCTTCCTTTCTTTTCTCCCTCCCTCCATGTTGTCCTTCTCCCCCTCCTGCCTGCCTGCCTTCCATCCTCCCTTTCTAAGACACTGTCTCAGGAGCCTTAGGCATTTGAAATGACTCACCGAACTGATTCTCCTGCTTTCTCCTCCCATTGGCGTCTTGATAAGTCTCTCAGGAAGCAGGTCAGGAGATCTCAAGAGGTGGCTTCCAAGGTTAGAATAAGAAGTGGGAGATGAGAAGGAAGTGCTCAGAGGGTGTAGCAGAGCTCACAGTGGGGGGCAGCAGACCTTGCGGGTGGGGTAGGGGGCCCTTCCCTTCCTACAGACACATCTGAACAGTTAGTCCACAAGACACACTATGTCCAATATGCCGATTACCTGCCTTGATAGTTGAATAAAGAAATCAATAAGGTCTGGGTGTGGTGGTGCACACCTTGGGATTAAAGGCAGAGTCAGGTGGATCTCTGAGTTTAAGGCCAGCCTGGTCTACTTAGAGAGTTCTAGGATAGCCAGGACTACACAGAGAAACTCGGTCTCAAAAAACTCAAAAGAAAGAAATCAATCAAGGAGATCATGAGGCTCTTTCACAGAGTAGAGGAATAACTGATATGTAAAGTTTTCAGTTTGCAAATGCTGCTAGAACAATTACCGTGTCCGGATCCATCCACGGAGATTAAACCTGGGAATGGGCTATTCATATAGATCCAGAATATCTCTGCAACAGACTTACTAATTTTTAAAAAAACATTTTAAAAAATATTTTTAATTTATCTTTATATGAGTACACTGTCGCTATCTTCAGACACATACCAGAAGAACGGGAAAAAAAACAAACAAAACAAAAAACAAAAAACAAAACCCACAACATTTCAATGGAGAAACCTGTGAAACCTGTGCACAGTATCTTAGCCAACCTCGTAGTCAATGAATGGTGCCTAAATATAGTCCTCGTGTGCAGAGTCACACATGCTTAGACATTCCACAGTTCTCAAATAAAAACACAGAATGAGCTTGGAATTTCAGAATAATATTGAGTAGGTTTTTTTATATAAGCATGTTTCACACACATAGATGCTGTGTATTTTGTGTCGTGACCAAGGTTATACAGTATTCTTGGAGGGAGGGGGGGACACAACCTGAACTCTGAGGAGGCATCAGAAAACCCCCAAAAGAAGCATCCTATAAAACGGAGGGTCACTAATTCCTTCTTCAGCTACCTCTATGAGTGATGAACGAGTCTGACAGGCAGAGAATCCCAAAGAATATGTCCCAGAAGGCTGGACACTTGGGGGCTGCGCGTGGAGAAACCGGGCAAGGGAAATGTTGTGAACAGTTTCGTTCTGTTGGTCAAACTTTTTCACAAGCCTGGGAATGATTGCAAAATGAAGAACTTTAAAGAGTAAGACGACGAACCTAGAGACAAAACGCCAGAACACACCCTGTCTTGTGTGGAATCCATTAATGTTTTAAATGCTTTCCTTTATCTTCAGATTAATCTACAAATCCAATTGCACGCCACCCAGACTTCAAGCTGTATTCTTTTTAAAGGTTTCTCGTGTGTCTATTTTTATTTCTAAGATTGTATTGTTTCAAACATTTTTGTTTCTTGTTCATACTTTTGGACCCGGTTACCCCAACTCTCCCCCACACACCCCCTTACATCCTTCAAATCTTTTCTCACTCCACATTGAGATTATTTCTGTTTTCTTCTCTCCCCCACTGAGTCTAGTTTGTGTTGCCTAGCTATTTTGGGAAGTGGGGCCTGCCTTGGTATGTGGTCAACCCACCAAAGTCACAGTATTAAAGGAAACTGACACTCTCTCAGCAGCTAGCAAATGTCAACAGCGCCACAGCTACTGGTGGGATTTTAGTGCCCACCTTCCCAAACTGGATTCTTTAAAGAAATTTACAAAAGAATACAGTACTTCGAGAGTGTATGTAAATCAGCCTGAAATAATTACGTGAAGATTTTCTCTGACAAATGTGAAGACAAAAATCCTAAATTCCTCTTGTACTGGTCTTGTTGCTCTCTGTATCAGAACAAAGAATGAGATCCACAGAGCATCGAGTGATCCTCAATACACTGGGTCTGCACAAGCATGCTTATTTCCTGGCGGAAGCACAGAAGCATCTGCATACCCAGTGCTCAGATTTACTTTAGGAAGATACCTGTTTGTTTGTTTTTTTCCAATCAGGGAGCAAAACGGGCGATGCTCACTGTGTAGTGTGAGTGTTTTTTCATGAGAGCTAGAAGCTATGTGGGGGCAGCCACCTGTGATTCTTAATCATCGTCCCAGTCAGTGGACCCCAAAAGCATAATCCCGGGTGGAAAAAGAAAAAAACAAGAGGCAAAACAAAATACCATATATGCCATCCACGTGCATTTAAAACAGTGTGGCGCAAAATAATACATTTGTCGCGTAAACAGATGAAACAAGGCACACATTAAACACAGCACGGTGGCTGCCTGCTGGTGGTGGGCGGGGCTGGGAATGCTGAGGAGAAAGGAGAGGGACGCATGCTCATTAATCAGTTAATTGCACCAGGAAGAGGCCAGAGCAGGAGGAAGATGCATGTTCTAACCGAAGAGCAAAGTGTAATTGGCTTCGGCCGTAGGGAAGGGAAATGCATGGGGTCTGGGTCCTCACCTAAGGGCTTTTGCGTGTGTTTGGAGTCCAGACCTTCTTTTTTAACCGGCTTTTACACTCCGAGCCTGCTTCAGTTTCCTCTACATGTATTTTCTTCACGTGTGAGGCTCAATTGCCCATGAAAGTGGAAAATTGAGGAAAGGTTCTCAGTGCACTGTTTAGGAGCCCCAGCCTCCGGCGCGCCACCCCTAGGACCTGTTCTCCCTTCCTAAGCTGCTCGCCCAGGAGAATTGGTGGCAGAGCCCAAGGCTCTCCCGTACCCGCTACCACTCTCCCAACCATCCAGTTTTACATCAATTTACAATTGATGGGGAGCTCTGCCTGAGAAAAGCCTATGGGTGGGATTTCCGTTCACTGGCTTTTGAAACCTCGAGCGTGTAATTAATGGGCTTGAAAGGTTTAGACGACACAGGACAGAAGTTGTTGGATTTCAGGCAAACGCTGGGATTTTTTTTTTTTTTTTTTTTAGAAAGATCACGAGGAAAAGAGATTTTTCTGATAGATGCAAGCATGTGTCTCCCAGCATAGAGGGTGTTGTGTCTTTGAGTGAATTACCCAAGGAGACAGTTAAGTACCTTCTTGGAAGAGCCTTAAAACAGCAAGAAAATAAGGAAATAAAACCACCCCCGTGCAGACCTTGTTTCCTGGAGTCTCTCTCCCTCCACCCCATCAGCAGTGTAAAACAAAGAAGGCTGAGAACATGCATTAAGATGTGAGAAAATGGGGAGAGGTGCTAGAATTGTGTTTAGTAATTTAAATTCTTTCTCCAGTTCTCTGCTTTGTATGTTAACGTCATGTTCTGTTTGGCTGAGATGTGTTTTCCTGGAGTTTAGAATTCTGGCCAACCTTTTACATGTCGAGATTAATTGCACAGTTACCTGTAGCATACTTGAGACTCAAGAGGAGAGAGTCAGGAGAAAATACAATCCTGTGCCCCCAACCTCCTGATTGTGCGGCCACTCTATTTCCAGGGAAACATGTTCTTGCTTCCTCCCTGCCTGCCCCCTTGGCCTATTGTTAATGGGTATTTGTTAATGAGTAATGGCAGAGCAGAAAAACCCATAAAACAAGGCTCCCCCCAAAAAGGAAAAAAAAATCTGTTTCACAACCAAAGGCTTAAAAACATAAATGAAGCAATCCAGTCATCCACTCCACTCAGGGTGACTTCCTCTCCCCTCCCCTTGTCGGCTCACCCCAAATCAGAGCAGTTAGGCTAACCCATGTTAAGGTGCATTTATTCTGTTTTTACTCTGTACATTTTCCTAGTGTGCCTTGTTTATTTTCTTCAGGAGAGTAAATGCAGAAAAGCAGATGTGCAGGAATCAGGCAAGGGATATATGGCTGTTTTGTGCAAGACTTTGAAGCATATCCCACATCCCTATTCCTGACATTCTTCAGGACAAAAGAAACAATGTCTGTCTCTGCCTAAAGTCTGAGGATGGGAGGCAGAGCATCAATGGTTGGTGAGCTCCTTTCTCCTCCTCAGCAGTGCTAATGGTGCTAACCTACCCTTCCCTCCTTCTGTGTCCCGGATCAGGACTAAAGGAAAGCTTGGCTCTAGGATAGCATGTGTGACCTCAGCCTCCGGCAAGTAACAGGATTGACGCAGTCCTGGGTTGCATGCCAAGCCCTGTGCTCTGTGGAGATCTCACATAAGGGCACTCTTCAGACTCTCCTGCGAGGTGGGCACATACTACAAAGGGTGTTTCTCGCTGAGCCTGAGAAATGCCCACACAGGTTCCTCTAACCTCATTGGCTCCATCTTGTGCTGAGGAAGATGTGATTTGTGCTACATATAACCAAGTTAGGAAAACCCATGGAGGAGAGGCTGCAGAGAGGAGCAGAGAGCATATGGCCAGAACCCTCCTCCCACACTGCAGCCATGGCCTCCAGAGCTGGCAGACAGATTCCAAGAGTCACTGGACACACGACTGCAGGAGTACAAGCTGAACCTGGGTCCCTGGGGGTGTGGAGGATCTGCAAGGGACTCAGGCTCATTCTATCCAGTCTGAGATTTCTAGTTTCTTTTGGAGAAAGGTGTGCACATTGCCCCTTGTCCTCAGACATGATTTCTTTGAATAAATCAGGGGTTGTATTAACACTTTACTTCTTAAGATGGTTTACCTTGAATCACATTAAACTATGCAAAAACATTGTCCTGAGACTGTCATTTCCACAGACACTTAAATAGCTGGATACCAAATGGTTCCTTACTTTGCATACTCACAAATACAAAACCACAGGGCCGGAGAGATGGCTCAGTGGTTAAGAGCACCGCCTGCTCCTTCAGAGGTCCTGAGTTCAATTCCCAGGAATGGCATGGTGGCTTACAACCATCTGTAATGGGATCTGATGTTCTCTTCTGGTATGTCTGAAGACAGCTAAAGTGTATTCACATATATATATAAATAAATAATCCTTTTAAAAAATACAAAAACACTCACTATAAAGACCCACACATGCAGAAATAGAAACTTACATGTGTGCTCACACAAATGGGCAAATAAATACACATGAACCCATAGTGGAGATAAAGTCTAACTAGGAACTGGGGCTCCAGAGAGAGGCAGCTGCTGACATCACACCATGCAGGGAGCTGGGTGCCTTTGCAGAGCCAAGCTGTCCCATCTTACGTTGATTGAGTGTTCTGCAGACCAGCCCTGGTTGGACAGTTTCTAAGCAATTCTCTTTAACAGGATAGATACAAAAGCAGATGTTCTTGGATAATGAATAGCCCTGGCCTTGGGGGTGGGGTGGGGTCTCAAGAATAGGGTCGTGATTAGAGAAGCCTTGAAAAGCCAGGAGGGGTTTGTTAGACCCGCCTCTCCAAGTCCTCTGGCTCTCTTCCCTGAAAAGTGTTCGCAGCACCTAGGTGTGTCTGCTTCCCATCACTAACCAGACCCAGGCCTGCAGGCCACTCTCTGGGCCCAGAGTTGATGAACCAATTCACACCCAGTTGCTAATGGGTGGTAATGACTTCAGAGGCTGGTCCTGCTGCACCCTGCGGGGTGCTCCATTTCAAAAGCATGCCAGCTTTGGGGCGGGCTTTCATCCAGCTAAGCGAATGTTTAATAATGTCATTTCACAAATTGGTGGCAGATGACAGCACCCATTTCCCATTACACAGGTCCTCCTTGCCTGGTTCAAAGTTCTTATCATGTCACAGTACACACATTCCTTCATCCACTGGCCCCATTCTAGCATCGCCCTGTGTAGTAAGATGCTGTGAATGAGAAAGGGGGCTGAAGGCTTACTCAAAGATTCTACCAGGAACAGAAATGCAGAGTAGTGAGTACAAGGATCCACTGTGGATGCATAAGACGTGTAGTTTCCCTCTATGTGTCTGTCTGTGCATACTGAAGCTAAGCATTAATTTATTATTTAAGAAATCTCTTGAGGTACACCTTTCTGTCCCATCTGACCTGCTATGGAGGATTCTCCAGCCCTAGGATGTTATATATATATTTGTCTAGCTTACCAGCTGCACCAGTCACCACGAGGAGAGGCCAATTGTGTTAAAGAGTGAGGATGCTTGCTTCACAAGCCAACATACACACAGGTTCTAGAGGAAGCCTGACCGTTCAATGCTTGCCTGAGGATGAGCCGGTGGTTACACTTAGATATGTTCCCCCTCCCTCAGGAATAAGATAGACATGCTCAGATTTCAATTCTACAAGTGTAACACTTCCTAGGAGGGAGTTTCGGGCACTCCCAAGTTTCTAACAGGTTCTTGTGGGCAAGCTTAGCAGTCACCTGGCCCACAGCCACTGCTGGGCTGTCTCTGAGGTAGAAAGGGGCCCAGTGCAAAGAGCCTGGAGCTCTTTTCCCTCATCTGTATGGCATGGGTGGGTGTGGCTTCACTGCTTCTGGAACAAGAAAGGCAGATTCCAGCAAAACACACTGGCCTTTTCAGAGTACAGCCTGCCTAAACCCTTCGTAAAACATATATGTCCTAAGGAGTGATGAACTGAGCAGAGCTACCAGGCAAATGTTTAATATTTTAGCAGCTAGCGTTTCCATTTCGGTGTTATTTACTGTGCAGCACAGCAGCAGCTTCTTTGCCTCTTTTTTCATGCAAATCTGACAGTCACCAGGGCTCTCTACAATCAAGTTGTTCTGTGTGCACACTGCCTTAGGACGCTGCACAAAATCCAGTGAGCGCTGAATTGGAAATCAAAAACATAGGAGTTCCAGGACGGAATGTGTGATTAGCCTCATTGAGATGCTATTTCCATATCTTAAAAATGACGTTAGATTAATGATCTCTTAGGTACTGTTCAACTCTAGGATGCATAGACACAGAGCGTAATTTGACTATTCAAAATTAGTGCCAGCGCTGATAATTACCGCAGTCTACACTGATGGCATAATGCTGATCGTGGACCCATCATTCATGGGATGCTTTTTTATTTTCTTTCTTAGAATACTACTAAAAACATTGCTTGAGAAGAATATTAAGCAAAACCACACGGAGTTGCTTACATTTGGCCATTTTTAACCTAAAAATTGACAATTTTATGTTGCCCGACTTATCATTATCTCTTTTACAAGGGCCTACTTTAACGTAAGATTTCTACAAGTATAAAAATCTACAATGAAGACATAGATAAGAAGAATATATCATATAATCGGCCATTAGAAATACCACAGTTTTATGTCTTACGAAATAAATGTGATTTTCCCCCCTGTTCTCCCCCGGCTCTGTGTGTGTGTGTGTGTGTGTGTGTGTGTGAGAGAGAGAGAGAGAGAGAGAGAGAGAGAGAGAGAGAGAGAGAGAGTGTGGGCACACGTGCACATGCTCTCTTGAGCATTCATGTGTGCAATGTGTCTCCAGGGTTTTTCTATGTACTTTTGGACTGGTCTCAGACTAGAGATCTACCTCCATCCCCACCAGTGTCAGCCTTAGGGACATACTCCACTCACGGAGCACTTTTTTTTTGTACTGTGTTTTTCTTATTTTGTTTTTTAGACAGACTATAGTTCAGGCTGACCTCAAGTTCAATATGTAGCTGAGGATAACTTTGAACTTTGCCTCAGAAGTGCTTGGATGACAGGCACCACCAAGCTGGATTTATGTGGTGCTTGGGACTCAAAACTGAGACTTGGAGCATGCTAAGCAAGCCCTGTACCATCTGAGATATATGTATCAGCCCACACTACTTCATGCTTCTTCATTTAAAGGGGCTCTTGTGTGCTGACACTCTTCATACTCCCTTCAAGAAATGGGCAAGTAAATCCTTAAAGTTACAAAGAGGCCTGGGGAATCTGAATCATCTTTTGGAGACAAGAGGTGAGGTTGGGATTCAAACCATGAGAACGCTGCAGTCTCACCAGATGTGCAACAAACGAATATCAGCAATTAAGACAGAGCCACACGCACATCTCAGGACTGAAGGAGTGGGACTGGGGGTGCCAGTCCACAGGGGGTGAATGCCCATTCAGATACCAGCAGCCACACAGTGGCTCATTGTCTTACAGACTTTGGAGCCAACAGAGTTGACACTTGTGCAGTCTAGACCCTGTGGCCCCTTGGGGGCTTGGGACATTCCTGTAGAGGCGATATTCTTCAAATCCCCAAAACATGGTGCTTCGTGAGACTGGCTCATGACAGAGACTCAGTCACCAGTGAACTGTTTCCTGAAAACCCTCAATAACACTGGCTGCTGCTGCCCAGATAACAACTTTTCATGAGAAAACAGGGATGATGTGACCAAAGACTGACTTCAATAACATGTGGTCTGGGGGCTGGAGAGAGAGATGGCTCATCAGTTCAGAGCACTGGATGATCTTTCAGAACATTCTAGATGGATTCCTAACACCTCCACAGTTGCTCATTACCACTGTGAGTCCAGATCCGGGGATATGATGCCTTCTTTAGACCCCCAAGGGCATTTTTATGCATATGGCTTACATAATTCACTCATGCACACAGATGTACACATCAAATAAATCATCTTTAAGGGGTTGGAGAGGTGGAGCAGATAGGAGCACTGGCTGCTCTCCCAAAGGCATCCAGTAAAGTTCCCAGCACCCACATGGCAGCTCACGAGCACTGGTAACTCCAGTTCCAGGGACTCAGTGCTCTCTTCTGGCTCCCTCAGACACTGAGCATGCATGGTGCATAGAGACAGAAGCAGGCAAAACACACATACAAGTAAGATGAAAATGCATAAATCTATTTTTGTTTGTTTGTTTGTTTTTGACACTGTGTTTCTCTGACCTGGAACTCTCTCTGTAGACTAGGCTAGCCTCAAACTCAAAGATCTGCCTACATTTGCCTACTTAGTGCTGAGATTAAAGGCGTGCACCACCACTGCCCAGCTTTAAAAAACAACAACAACCAATATTTAACTAAAGAGCATACCACCATCAGAAAGGACAGTGGTTCAAGAAGGCACACAGTGACTGGTTCCTATCCAGCCTACCAGATGAGATTTTAGGTCCTAAGCCAAGGAATTAGAGGCTACAGATAGGTTCCCACAAGCCTCTGGAAGGACTGCATGAGATCTGGGGTAAGTATTGGGGACAAGCGGCTAAGAAGGAAGACTCAGAATGCAGAGCTCTAAGCAGCAGCACATGCTAAAGGGTTGCCCTGAGCCTACACATACAGTGCACACTACAGTCAGAGCCTGTGATGAGCATGTACAAAGAAATATTGGAATATCTTCCAAAGGCCCACAATTGCATTCCAGAGTCCTCACCTTGGCTCTACTGGGAGGTGGCAAAGTCCTCAAAAGTGGAGGTCCTCTCATCCCTCGGGATGTGACATTAGACTTTAGACCCCAGGATCACCCTTTGTCTTTTTTTTTTTTTCCTTGTTTTCTAGCAGTCAGGCCCTTTCCTCTGCTGTGTGCTCCCGGCACAATGTCCTGTGTGCCACAGGCCCACAGCCACTGTCCCATCCACTCTACATGAAGTAGAATCCTCCACAACTGTCAGCCTAAGAAAGCCCTTTCTCTTTACGGGCTGAGTATCTCCAGTATTTGTTTCAGTAGCAGAGATAGTCAGGGGCTTCGAGAGACCTGGGACAGGGCAGGTGACCCAGAGTTTAAATGTAAACAACTGGGCTCAGCACTAGCTGGCTGAGTGAGGCTGGGTCCAGAGCTCAGAACCTGAAAGTTACAGAGCCCCTGACAAGAAGATCGATCTTGGTCTTTCCTTCTGACTGATCAGGTGAGGTTTGCCCACACTGTGGAGATTAATCTACCACACTCCATGCCTGTTGCAGATAGAAATGTTAATCTCATTAAATATATATATATATATATATATATATATATATATATATATACATACATACATACATACTTTTATGGAGAATTTATGAAATATTCAGAAATATTTTGACTTCCTATCTGGGTTCTGCAACCCCACCAAATTGAGGCATAGCATTAGCTGTTCTCTATGTAGGTGAACTATCTAGAACAGACAAATTTGCAGAGACAGTAAGTAGACCAGAGGTCACTGAGTGGGGGGAGAGAGAGAGCTGGGATGTGTGGGTTTTATAGCACAATTCAAACTCAAGTGAGGAATTAGATAAGCCTGGAGTCAGGGCTGGGCTGCAGCTCAGTGGCAAAGTCCTTGCCTTGTATGGACGAGCCCAAAGCTCAATCTCCAGAAGAAACTTCCCAGAAGAAAGTGCAAGAATGTGTTAACCGTCCCTCCCCCTAAAGGTGTTTTCTAGCAGAAAAATCTCATATTAATTCTACACTTAGAGGAAGGATTCTGTCAGAAACACATGATGGCATCCTTGGCAGGCCTCCTCTTTTCTAGGAACAATGAAAGAAACCAGCTAAGGATGCCTCAGCAGTTAAGGTCATTGTGGTTCTTACAGAGGACCTGCATTCGCTTCCCAGAACCCACAAGAGAGCTAACAACTATTTGTAACTCGAGTCCCAGGGGATCTGATGCCTTTTTCTGACCTCTGAGAACATCCATCCATCCATCCATCCATTTGTCCATCCGTCCATCCATCCATCCACCCCTCCTCTCCCTCTTATCTATCTATCTATCTATCTATCTATCATCTATCATCTATCTACTCAGACAAAACACTCAGGAACATAAAATAAATAAACCTTAAAAAAGAAAGAAAAACAGAAGCCAGTCATACCTCCTGGCATCCGGAAAATAGACACACCTTTCTGTCATTCCTCCTAGCCCAGCAGGGAACTAGAAATTTCTGTAACATTTTCAATAGAAAGCTGGGTGTGGTTGCTCAGATCCACACAGAAGATTGGGATAGGAGGATTGCCACAAGGTCCAAGTCAGACCTTGACTCAAAAACTGCAACAACACAAGGACAAACAACACGCATTCAGATATATATCTGCACACATGTGCACATGACCACAACTTTATACTGAGATCAGACACAGCAGGAGAGCTCGAAGTTGCCCACCAGCATACCCAAGGTGTCTCCTGGGGTAGTCAACTCCTGGGGGCCGTCTACCCCCTTGGCTGTGAGTACAGGCAGAAGAGCAGAGCTGAGCCATCGGGAGGAAGTGAGGTCACTGAAGGAATTTAAAAAATCAAGGGAAAGGATAGGTATGTGGTCCCGGGGAGGACGCCTGCCTAGCATGAGTGAGCTCCTGAGTTCCAACCCAAACACCAACAGAAAGAAAAAAGGTTTTAAATTAAACGTAGGGGAAAACAGTCAACAGAATATCGTGGAGCTTGCTGGCATTTTAAAATCTTGTGTGGTTCATAGTGTAATAGGTAAATTTTGAAGTCATAGTGAGAATTTCGAAAATGTATTTTCTAGTACAAGGGGGGAGGGGTTGGCAGAAGTACACAATAAGAACATCCCACAGTGAGCTCTAAGCTAAGCTATAGCAAAGTGATGACCAGTGAAGGGCTTTGACCCCTCTCCCCAGATGCTGATTCTGAGCACCTGCCCACTCCAGGCCCCACGGGCAGGGGTGATTGTGTACAAGAGTCCCGGGTGACTCCGGGCTGTGTTTCAGAGGTAAGCAGCCTGAGGCCCATTGGCAGGATCCAATCTAGACTGAGGAGATGTGGACTGGGGAGAGGGAGGGAGAAGGGGAAGAGGGGAAGGGAGAGAAGGAGAGAGAAGAGGGAGAGGGGGAGGAGGGGGAGAAAGAGGGGTCACACACTGTAGCATCTCCAAAAACCAAGCTGAGGGAGCATCTGAAATGGGCTGTTTTTTAAGTACTGGCTGTTACACAGACTTGGTCTTGAGAGCCTGTTTAGAGGTTTGAGTAGAAAAAGGTGACTGCTTGTATGCACTGGATGGAATGCCAGGGAAGGAGGAAGAGCATCTTGGTAGACTGTGCATGCTTATGGTGGTGATCAGCAATGACAGATGGTGAACCTAGCTGCCTTCTTATCAAGATGAGCATTAGAGCATTAGCCTTAAAAATAGACTACAGGACATGAAAATCTGAGTTCGGATCCCCAGAACCGACACAGCATTGAGGGTACAAAGACAGGAGATCGTCCAGAGCCTCCCAGCAGCCAGTCTACCAGAGCTACAGCTTCAGTGAGAGACTTCGTCTCAAAAGAAGAGGGAAAGCTGGGAGCGGTGGTATGCGCCTTTAGCCCCGGCACTGGGGATGCAGAGGCAGGGGGATCTCTGTGAGTTTAAGTTCAGCCTGGTCTGCATAGTAAATTCCAGGTCAGCCAAGGCTTTTGAGATCTTGCCTCAAAAGAGAAACCAAACAAAACATTTTTAATAAAATAAAAAGATGAAGAACAATTTAAAAAAATAGTATTGACCTCTGACCTCCAGACGGAAGAATATAAAGGTCCAAGCACACCCCTGCGCACACACACACACACACACACACACACACACACACAATGGGGACAGACCCAGCATGGTTGAGTCTCCTGTCCACTACTCAGATAAAGAAACTGACTGACACTGGTGGACAAAGAACCAGCCTCCCACCTCTCCACAGCACTCCAGGAGGCTGCCGGAATCTCTAGTGGTCCAGGGAATAAAGTCCACAGATGTACCCCAAATTGCATTTTTATTCCCAAAGGAAGGGGAAGCTATTGCTGAAAGCAGAGGACATGTGCAGGCACAATCAGATGCTTGGGGGCAATGTAACTATCTGACTATAAGATACCGCCACAACCGAAGCCACACCCCTCAACCATCCGACTACACACACTTGGTGCACAGGGATCCAGTGTGCTGACTCTTTGGGTCTCGGAACTGGCTTCACCCTGATTCCGGCTCTCAGGCTTCCCTGAACACAGCGCATTTTATCACAATAGAGTGCAGATAAATTCCACAGAACATAAACAGAGGCTTCCAGAAAGTCCCCCCCCCCCCGCCAACTTATAATTAAAAGCAAGGACTCTGTTAAAAATTCCATTGGAATTATAGAAATATAATTCAGGTGGTGTTACCTTACAATGAAATGAGACAGGTTTAAAACTCAAGATGCCCTGTCCTCCCAATGACTCTAGAGAAGAGTTTGCTCCTGATGCCGACACACAGAAAATGAGAGGGTTCCTGCTTACCTCTGAGAGTCTGTGATCATGTGTGAGAGGCAGAATAAACAGCATCTCAACTGGAAAACACTGAGAAGCAAAGGAGAGAACGTTCCAGACAGCGGGCAGCCAGGCTTGGTTAGAAGCAGGACAGGCAAAGGTTAGAGACAGAGAGGGAACAACGCTGAGTCTGTCCTGAAGATCTTATTCCCCACCTGAAGCACAAAGAGGAGAAAGACAACCCTGTCCTGCCTAAGCTAGAAATGGAATGTGGAAAAGCAGCCAGGAGAAGAAAACAAAACAATCTTTCTCTTAATATGCAGGGCAAAGTGCAGGAGAGGAGGAGAGCTGAAAATACCCTGTGTCTGGACCACTGTGGAACCTTCAGACCCAGGAACCATCTGAGCCGGCTTGGAAGGGAAGAGGGGAAGGGAATCCCTGATGAGCAGGAAAGAAACCGATGGCTGATGGGTAGACAGAGACAGGGAGGAATCCAGCCCCCTAGCAGGGTGCCCGTAAGCCATGTGGCTCAGCTTTGGTGCCTTCCCCACCCGCACCCCACCCCACCCTACCCCAGCCCTCCCCTTGTGCAAAAGCTTGGCTTTTGTTGTGTTGAAGCTGAAGGTTTGGAGGGTTTGTTGACTTGTGGAGTAGTAACACTAAATTAAGTCTTCTTCAGCCTGCTCCTCAGGAAAGGTCAAGTTGAATTGTTCGTAGATCCCTGACTTTCAAGACTTCATAGGGAAATACAGTGTAGCTGACGCAAAGTGGAAAACCATCTCAGTACATCTTCAGTGTCTCAGAAGCAGTGCACAGGACACACTCTGAACATGACTTGGGTAAGGAAGGTTGACTCTTGCATTGTCCTTCCCCAGCATGCATGAGCCCTTGTGTTCCATCCCCAGAACAGCGAAATTTAAACAGTGAAAGAAAGGAGAACTTCCTGTGGACTCCAGGGTGTGAGGCAAACTTTCTCTGTGGGCCCTGCTTTGGTTCCTGACTCCAAGTTCTTGCTTGGGTTCCTGGCCTGATTTCCTCCGCAATGGATGTGATCTCTGCAAGTCAAATAAACCCTTCTCTTCCCATGTTGCATTAGGGCCATGGTGCTTGCCACAGCAATAGAAAGCAAACTAGGACACTGGGCTATGAACAAACAAAACATCTCTCAGAGCCTGTGGAGAATTCTTTGCTTGTTTTTATTTTTTAAATGATGTATTTGCTTTTATTTTATATGCATTGGTGTTTTGCCTGCATGCATGTCTGTGTGAGGGTGTCAGATCTGCCATGTGGGTGCTGGAAATTGACCCTGGGTCCTTTAAAAAGGCAGCCAATGCTCTTAACCACTGAGCCACCTCTCTAGCCCTATTGGGTTTTGTTTGTTTGTTTGCTTGCTTAGTCAGGTTCTACTATGTAGTCCAAGTTGGTTTCAAACTCTACAACCCTCCTTCTTTAGCCTCTGAACGTTGGGATCATAGGTGTATGTTACTGTAAGTGGGTTTTTGTTTGTTTTTAAAAGATATATGGATTTTTTACTTATGCAAGTATGTGTATGAGAGAGAGAGAGAGAGAGAGAGAGAGAGAGAGAGAGAGAGAAACACAGAGAGAAAGACAGAGATAGAGACACAGAGAGAGCACCTGCCACATGTGTGCAGGTGCCTCTGGAATCCAGGAGAAGGTGTGGCCTTGAGCTGGAGCTATAGGTAGTTGTGAGCTGCCTGGTGTGGGTGCTGGAAGCCAAACTCTAGAATAGCAACAAGTGTTCTAAACCATTAAGACACCCCCCTCCAGCTCCACTATACCTGGCTTTTAAAAATACTATTTCTCATGAAGTTGTTCCTATTGTTAAGAACTCAAATAGAGAGGTTTATTGAGTCTTAAGCCTACTGGGTCTGGTAAAGCATTGGAGTACAGGTTCGAAATCCTAAGATTGTGTCCCCTCCAGTTCCAAACACTCTCCACTGCACGGATGTTCCCCAGGGCAAACCAAAGCCTTTCTTCTAAGCAGTAGACCCATCCGTGTGGTCATGAGACCCAGAGGCCAGGAACATAGTCTTGGGAATGTGCCTTGGTAACATAGCAGGAGAGCAAATACTGCTCACCCCAGAGCTGAAGGGTCAGAAACCTGGGGGGCCCAGTGATCTGGGGCCCAAGTAACAGGTGTGCTCAGGTGTGGATACTATATACACCTGTGATCCACACTGTGCACACAAGAACTCAGCCACACACACCTAACACGCTGGAGGAACCCTGAAATGAGAGACCCACCAACACAGTTCCCAAGCTCTTCATAATAGACCAGTATTTTGAACAGTAAAAAAAATGTGATTAGGGGCCTTGATGCCAAGCATTATGGGATGGAAAGAGAATTGATAACTGACACGCCAAATCACCATGCAGCAGGCAGCAGTGTGGCTCACTGGTGGGGAGCATGCTGGGCTTGCACAAGACCTGCTTCTATCCCTAACACTAGAAACTAAGCAAATCTCAGGTGGAATGTCCCATGGATCACACCACAGAAAGTACCCAAACAGGTGACCCTGTCATCAAAGCCAGTGATCCATAGCCAAGGAGATGACGAGGATACTGATCCAGAGACCTTCAGGAAGTCAGGGCTGACATGAAATTTAATGATGCCCTCCCCCCCCCTTTTTTTGTTCTGAGTTTATGAAGATCAAAAATGTCCACTTAGACATTCGTGTTCTCCTGGAAGGTTTTATGAATCTTTAATATGATAAACTCAATCGACTGTGTTTCACAAATCAGCTAAGATGCTGCAGCATCCCTGGGATGTAGCCATCTCCCCCAGCCTCAGTTGCTTACTGGAACGAGTTTCCTCTGCCAGCTGTTGAGAATACAACATATCCGGATTGAAACAGCAGGCCGAAGCTGGCAGGCCAGACATGGGCTTTAGGAAAGTGCCACTTGGCTGTACACGGAAAAAAGGCCACCCGTTCCAGGGAGATTCAAAATAACAATACTGTGTGCCCTCACTCCACAGTGTCCTGTGCTACAAGCCTAACATTCCTTTGGGACCTTTCTACTTCCTTTCTGACTTTCTGGGAAGTAGATAGCCTCTGGTCATCCTGGTACCCACCACCACCTCTGTGTGTCTATACAGCAGTAAGACACGCTTCTGGGACTCCATGAGCTTGCTCTCAGCCCTGGC